>OY723395.1:18311667-18361783 GCA_963210295.1 Ophion ellenae
AGAGAAGAGAGAGAGGGAGAGAGAGAGAGGGAGAGAGAGAGAGGGAGAGAGAGAGAGAGAGAGAGAGAGAGAGAGAGAAGGGCGTTTTCATCAAGGGATCAAGAACGCGATGACGGCCCCCTTTGGAGAAGTGCCACGTATCGTGAGCGTTAAGATGCGTTCGGCAATAGACATTGAGCGCCTGGTATATCTTATTAAAGGTTTAGCGACGGTTCCTGTCGACATTGAACGGGCATCGCGGGCAACCGTGGTGACCCTTCTCTTCACGGCCACTTCCCCTTTTCCCGTCGACCTCCCGAATCGTTAAATCGTTGGTGGTGCGCGGACATCGGAAAAGACGCGTGGAGAACGGAAGATAAGCGCGTCGTGACGATGATGAGCGTAAAGCAGAGAGATTATTACACGACCGTAAAAGAGCTCGCGAAAAAGGTTTTGGCTGCGCGAGGCGCACAGCATCGTCGAGATTTTATCATCGAGTATACACGCACTAAAATCTTTTTTTTTTACACCACATGCGTGTACATCTTTTTCGCAGGTTTTTGGACAGGGCGTCGAGGCCATGGGACAGAGAGTGAGAGGGAAAGAGAAAAAAAAAGAACAGCATCCTACGCCTTTTAGTCAAAGTAAGGAACGATATTTAAGAGAGGGAGAGAGACAGAAGTGGCCGCCGCAACCCTTCGAGGGAGCGAGTGTTTGCGTCCCGCAAACACGAAGGCACATGCTCGCAAAGACGAACAGGGATAAACGCGAATCTCGAAAATCCCCATGTGTTGATGCACCCACGCGTCTCCCGACGTCCGATATAACACATTCATATGAAATTAGATGTAATGCATACACACACACACATATATATATATATATATACATATACTCATATACACATTTGTTTTCTGTGGAAATTCTCTCAGAGGAGAAAAGAGCAAAGAGTGAGAGAGAGAGAGAGAGAGAGAGAGAGAGAGAGAGAGAGAGAGAGAGAGAGAGAGAGAGAGAGAGAGAGAGAGAAAGAGAGATTTAAAAGGTACCGCCGTCTCTCGTGGTCCACGCGCGACGTTGAACCGTTTGTGCCTCTCGCGACTAAACACCGGCAAATGACAAGAAGGGGCTTACTGTGCTGTCCGCCCGCACCGCGAAAAAGCAAACCGACGAGAGACAGACGCACTCGCTCGCGGTTTACCTGCGCATACATTACAATGCCATGCGTTCACGCACGTAGTTTCTCTCTATGCACGATTTATATTTTATGTTATTACGTATTTTACATTTACAGACACAGACACAAACACACACACACACACACACACACGCGCGCGCGCGCGCACACACACACACACACACACACCACTTATATATATATATATAGATACACATATATGCAGAGGGAGAGAGTTGGCAAGAAAATCGTTGTAGTATATGTATAAGTATTTTCGCGTTAGAGCGCGAGCGGCTCGCGACTTAAAGGCTTTATCACTAATCTTGGCACTAAGGCGACTCCCCATGTATATATATATATATATGGGGATATATATCTATATACCTATATATCTATAGATATATATCTATATATCTATATGGGGATATATATATACACACACAAATTGTGTGGCGTATATGGAAATCGTATATATATATATATATATATATATATATATATATATATATATATATATATATATATATATATATATATATATACATACGATTTCCATATACGCCACACAATTTAGCCTGCGGTACTCTTCCAGCTCCGTACAATATACAGGGAATTTCATGTCAAATGTCATAAATATAAAAACAGGATGTCCTGCTATGAATGGATATCACGCAACTGTCGATATGACAGACCATATCCTACTATATGCTGGAATTTCAGTTCAGTAAAAGTCCCACGGTTTTCGAGATTTTAGGCTTTGTGTTATTTTTTGAAAAGAATAGTCCGCTTTTGGTTTTTCGCATGCCATTTCTACAAATTACATGAATCGACAATAACCAACCAACTTTCCAAAGTCATTGGCGCGATATGCGTAGTACATTTTTTTCTACACCTCTGGCTATCAAAGTCAGATTTTCGAATTGGTCTGTATGAAAATTCTGCATAAGATCTTTTTTCATAAAGTTTGTTTGGGTTTGTTTGGGTTAGTAGTGATCCGAGATACTTAGATTTGTATAATCGATACTGACCTTCAATGACCTTGAACGACTTTGAGGCCCCGATGTTTTTCATGCGGCTTGAGGTGTTCCACAAGATGGTTTAAAAAAGTGTACCATTCCATGTAAAAAAGTGGAGGTGACGTTCACTGTACGTCAGCGCCTCCACCGAAATGAAAAAAATTGGTCGCATTTGATGGCCCCCTTCACACCGTACAACGTTTGTCTGGAATATTTTTTTGTGACGTCGATAATTACCGAGTTATTTCGGGTGGCAGAGATAAGAGGGACACCCTGTATACGAGGTTTGTTAAAAAAAATAAGGTGACCTTTTATTTTTTTCGAAAAATATTAATTTACTCATCATTATCTATTTTGTCCCCTACAAAGTAATCCCCCTTAGATATAATACACTTGTACCAGCGCTTTTTTTCAATCCTCGAAGCACTTCTGATATGCGCTTTTTGGTATGGCCTTGAGCTCCCCCAGCGATGCGGTCCTTATCTCCTCAATCGTGGCAAATCCCCGTTCTTTCATGGGTCTTTTCAGTTTTGGGAACAAAAAAAAGTCACAGGGGGCCAGTCCGGTGAATACGGTGGCTGAGATGACTGAGATATGATTACGGTGTATTTATTGGCCAAAAAAATCACGTACAAGCAACGATGTGTGAAAGTCATGAATTGTTTTGCCACAAATCGATAGCGAAAAATCGCCAAGCACACCTAAACACGTCTAACCTTTATATCTGTCAAAAACAAACTAAATATGCAAAATGGCTGATAATGTCAACATATGTTGAGGACATGTGTACCAACATGACAAAAAAATCGATAATCGAATGTACGTTGCCCGCGAAAGTCACCTTATTTTTTTAACACACCTCCTTTTGTATACACCTAATATATATATATATATATATATATATATATATATATATATATATATATATATATATATATATATATATATATATATATATATATATATATATATATATGTATGTATGTATGTATGTATGTATGTATGTGTGTGTGTGCGTGCGTGTGTGTGTGTATTTATTGTAACGTTGCCTTACGAACATCGAGACTATCCGAGAACGGTGAGGTACGCGGGCTGGCGTAGCTCAGTGGTCAGAGCAGTCGACCGGCAATCGAAAGGTCTCGGGTTCGAATCCCGGCCCAGAAGCGCACCGCATTTTTTTCGGACAGTTCTCTTGGAGTTTTTTCGGAGGATCATAAATGGCGCCCAACAGCGGCCCACGGCCGAATAAAAAATATACGGAACCAGAATTATCCTTGATTGCCGTAGAAAAGAATCCGCTCCCTGAGATAAGAGTCTCATTGAGCTAGGTCCCCTCTTCCCCCTCAGGCCAGGACAGCCTGTAGTACCCCTCTCGCTTCCGTCCCTCAGACAATCCCGCGTCTGTAGTAGTACCCGTTGCGTATTAAAATCAGTTTGGGTAAATTTCGCGTAGACCCTCCAGAGTCGGATCGGCTCTGGCAGGGGGGAGTTGTAACGTTGCGTTACGAATGTCGAGACTATCCGAGAAATGTGAGGTAAGCGGGCTGGCGTAGCTCAGTGGTCACAGCAGTCGACCGGCATTTGAAAGGTCCCGGGTTCAAATACTGGCCTAGAAGCGCACCGCATTTTTTCTCGGATAGTTCTCTTGGAGTTTGTTCGGAGGATTACAATATACAGGGTGAGACACATAAAGTGTTACAGAGCAATAGCAGTCAAACTATTGATCATATCCAAAAATGTTTCAGACAAAAGTTTCAATGTTCGAGTAGGCCGTCATATTAGACCACCCTATTTTTTTTATCGGTGGAGGCGCTGAAGCTGCGTCAAGGTCAACTCCACTTTTTTGAATGGAACCATGTATTTTTTTTTCGATGACATTATTACCGATTTTAAGGCGAATTCAGCGACCTACAACACAAGGTTATTCTAGTCACGCAAAGTATCCAAATAGTCGAAAAAACGAAAAATATCGGAATAATGACTTTCAAAGGATCGACTAACCTTGGTTTGGGTCTACCTACAGAAGATGCTCGAAGTGATGACCCTCGACTTGTAAACACTTGTTTGATCGCTGTTTTCATTTCTTACGATACCAATGTTTCTCGTCGGCAGCAAGGACGCATTTTCTGTTGACATATCAGTCAGTCACGCATTACCTTCTAATCTGAGTACATCGGGTCGCGGAAACGAACGATTTTCAAGAATCTTTTGATGTGTTGATGGTGCTGGGAGAATGCCGTAAACATTACAGAAACGCCCAAGATTTCTTTGCGGCTCGTTACTCGGATAGGCAACAAAAATCGCACATGGCTTTTAAGCAATAAGCTGACCGTTTCTATCGCTTCAGTACAGTGAAACAAACACGAGTCAAACGTCGCACGATTGTTAATGAAAATAATGCGGCTGCTATCTTAGCTTTTGCTGCACTAAATCCACATGCGAGCAGCAGACAAATGGAAAAAGAGAGTGGAATTAGTCAGCGATCTGTATTAAGAATCTTACATCAACACAAGTTCCATCCGTATCGTATATCATTACATCAGGATTTGTACGGCAATGGTTTCCTAATTCGCGTCAATTTCTGTAACTGGATTCGTAGAAAAATGCGCACAGTCTCATTTTTGATTCATGCGCTTTTTTTCTGACGAATCTAACTTCACAAATACGGGAAATGTGAATAGACATAACATGCATTATTGGGCAAATGAGAATCCTCGATGGATGACAACTGTACCATTTCAAGATCCGTGGTCCGTTAATTGTTGGTGCGGCATTGTCGGCGCTCACGTCATTGGTCCATATATTTTTGAAGGTCGCTTGACTGGGCAAGTATACGCAAACTTTCTGCAAAACGTACTGCCTCAATTGCTGGAAGACGTGCCCTTGCATGCTCGCATGAACATGTGGATGCAACACGACGGTGCACCACCCCATTGTGCTCTGCGTTCAAGACAAGCGATGAATGAGATTTTTGGTGAAGATGGATAGGACGAGGCGGCTCTGTAGCTTGGCCACCTCGTTCGCCAGATCTAACATCACCGGATTACTTTTTATGGGGTTTTGTCGAAGAAAGCGTAATGGCGGTAGCACCTACCACGCCTGACGACATGAAAGGAAGAATACGCCGAGCATGTACCGAAATTACACCACAAATGTTGGCTGAAGTTAGACGGTCTCAGCGAATTAACAAGTGCTTACAAGAGGGTCATCACTTCGAGCATCTTCCGTAGGTAGACCCAAACCAAGGTTAGTGGATCCCTCGAAAGTGATTATTCCGATATTTTTCGATTTTTCGACTATTTTCATACATTGCGTGACTAGAATGACCTTGTGTTGCAGGTAGTTGAATTCGTCTTAAAATCAGTAACGATGTCATCGAAAAAAAATACACGGTGACATTTAAAAAAGTGGACTTGACCTTGACGTAGCTTCGGCGCCTCCACCGATAAAAAAGTAGAGTGGTCCAGTATGACGGCCTTCTCGAACACTGAAACTTTTGTCTGAAATATTTTCGGATATGATCAATAGTTTGCGTGTTATTGCTTTGTAACACTTAATGTGCCTCATCCTGTATATATACACACAGAGTGGCTCGTAAAGTGACGTCCAAAAGGAAAATCTAGATCCGAATTACCGAACCGAATTCGAATTACCCCCATGTATGTTCTACGATCTTTTTCAGTTTAAAAAAAAAAAGCTTTTTCAATTTATGTCCTCTGTGTATGTACTTTCCTCCCATTTTGTTTACTTGTCTCATCGTTATGAAGTGTACTATCAAGCAATAGATAAAGAACCAACTGAACACTAACGTACATGCCTTAGATTTTTATCAAAGGTTAAAGAAGACGTTTGAGAGCATTTGTTACTAAAGTTCAGATGAAAAAAAAATCATTACACCAGTCTAAATGACTCCCAATTGCTATTAAGGAGGTACGGTGATGACCATGCTAGTAAACTTAGAGTCTATTTCACGCCGCAATACCGCCACGTTTTAGATATATGTATATGGCCTATTTTTCGAGAAATATTTTTTAAGTATTGAATTTCGAGTTTCCTATTATTTTTATAACATGGAAACAACCTTAATAATCTACTACTCGACTTCAGTAGTACGCCATATCGTTGACGTTTAGCATCGTCACATTTTCGGTGGCTGTCATCGGTTCCACGCGCCCGGCTTATTATTTTTTGTAGCCGGTTAACATGGAGAATGAAAATACTGTGGAAGTTTATCAAAAGAGTAACGGGATTGTACCTGAAGTCCAGTTTAGAGACAAATGTGGATTCTGACGGACAACAATCAGAAAATGAAAAGATAATATTGCGATTGCAAATAAAAAACGTCGCGTTGAAGTTAACCTCAATGTCCAATGTCCAATCTGTCCAAAGTCAAAACATATTTCATCGATTGTTATGTTATTTTTCCCTTTCCCAATTTTCACAACATTTGAAGGTATTAAAAGAAACGTTTATTTTACATTACGGTTCTCCCATGCTGAATTTATATATAGATGCGTTGTATAGGTACATGTCGCCAGAAAAATTGAGATGCCTTTGCTGTACGTAAAAGAACTTCAAGTAAATATCGACGAAAGGCCCTCTATAATCCATTAAAAAATGTACGGCTTCGCACAATCATATTTTTAATTCGCGTTGAAAATATCCGATAGACGAATCAAATTTGCGCGGATATCCGGCGTTGCCACACGTCGAGCAAGATGGCTGCTGTTACGTCACGAGAAGTCTCGCTCTCCGAAAACTTCGGTTTTTCCGACTTTATTTCTAAATTTATTGCTTATTTCTGCGGTGAGCTTTCCAATTCAAGGTGCCTTATCGATCACAAAGATTCAACGAACGCAACCATCAGTTTTTTTGACATGTTTCTTGACTCAAAGTAGCACAAACAAATCGATATATGAGAGGACAGCCACATTTTGTTGTCTACGTGTGACTAATTCACCAACTTTAACAATTAATAACTCGGAAAGTGTACGGTAAATCTAGTGGAAACTCCGCATACGCATGGACGAAGGTCTCGACAATGCTATAAAAAAAATCGGGCTTTTATCTTGAACTCGCTCCAATCACCGTACCTCCTTAAGAACTTCGTGGAGGAAAGTACATACACAAAAAAAATTTAAAAAGGAAAACATAAGCTATTGGAAATATTGAAGAAAACGTTGGGAAATGCATTTTTTTCGAAAATTTTTAAAGATCGTAGTACATACATGAGGGTGGTTCAGACAGACATACGAGGGATCTGGAATTTTCTTTTGGTCACTTTTCGCGCCACCCTGTATGTGTGTGTGTGCGTGTAATATATGCAGCATATATACTTATATATGGAAAATGGTACTCTGCGTTACGCATATCGGATTTTGCTCTGCGCGCTTACCTTTATCAGCCGTATAGGTATATAATATGGGATAGGAGCTAGTCAGCTCGATGCTCGTTCCGTTATAAATGCTGTGCGAGTTGCTGCTCCTCCGGGCGACTGCAGCGGCAAATGCACCGGCAACGAGAAAGCTCTGGCCAGTTCGTATGTGTGAGAGTGAGGGAGAGATAGAGAGAGAGAGAGAGAGAGAGAGACTCAGAAGACGATAAAGAAATGACCAGGAACACCCTCTTCCGCCTTTTCTCTTGAGGAGTGCGCATTGCGCGGAGAACTGCGCGCGTATATGGTCCTTGCTCCTGCTGATTTTGCACAATTCCAACGGGAGAACCACGCGCTCGGCTACGTTCTCCATTTACATCGTTATAATATATTTATTTGAATTTTTTTTCATCGAAATTTTGGTACGTCCTTTACGAGTATATAGAACATGATGTAGTAGGGACGAGTTTGTATGCAGTGGATCGATTTATTTTTAAGGGGCTATACCGGTGTGAAGGCTGAAAATTTGGGTGATTTTCTCGATTTTTTGGAAGAAAACTACTCAATTAAATGTTTCGGAAAATTAAGAATATATTCGGCTATATTTGACCTATATTACATAATTTTTTTACAGAAAAATATTGAGATCCAAGCGACTTATGCGCTGCCTTCGGAGGCGCCAAAAAAAAGTTCCTCCACTGCTGACATGATTCCAGCCGATTGAGTAGCTGAAACCGAAAAAGAAAAAAATGTCGTCAAACTGGAAGGTATTTCCTGTACAATGACGTAGGATTTTCGAAAAATATCAAAATCTAACAAAATGGCGTTGTTGTGAAAAAAAGTCTGTTTTCTTGCCTATAAAATGGTCATTTTTTCAATGCCAAATCGTCAATTTTCATCCAATCGAAAATATCCTACGTCATTGTAGAGTAAATATATTCAAGAGTACTCAGTTCAAATTTCGAGTCAATCGGATAATTGCTCTTTGAGTTACAATGTCAGCAAATTTGAAAAATCTTATTTCGAGAAAAACGCCTTTCAAGATTTAATTATCGATTTGGCGAAAAACTAAAACAAAACTGTCGAAAAAGGCAAAAAAAATCGATTTTGTGAAAGTGTCACACTGGTATAGCCCCTTAAATTTACTACAGCGTACTTTATTTTCATGACTTTTTAAACGCCCCGACATTTTTATCGACTTCGCGCGTCTCGACACCTCAATGGGGCTTCCTTTTTCAATTTCTGCTTCCTGGCGATTTACGATCTGCTAGCAATTTAACGGAGCTCGGCTACTTTCCGTGACTGAATAATTTGAGGCAAAGGGAGAGCGAGAGAGAGAAACTTGAAACGATACATTTATCAGGACTGCAGTTTTTAATTTTTTAAATTATTGCCGAAAAATAAACATTCATTTTTTTAGAAATTTTTCCTCTAAATCAAAACCGGGGAAGTTCCAATATAAATATTGAAAAATGAAGAAAAAAAATATATCCATTATTTCAATAAAATGAAAAAATTGCAGGCAGCCTTTGAAGGAAGACGTCGCGGTAAATCGCATTTACAGGCTTTACGCGATGTGCAGTCGATTTAGTTCTTTTTTTGTTTTTCTTATTTTGCATTTCTCTTTCTGCTTTGCATCTAATTTAATACTTGTCTTTTTTGTCTTTTTTTCCCTTGCCTCGTTCAATCTGCATTTCCACCCGCGAATGCTCCGGGCGACATTTCCGCTTTATCAACTCGCGAGTCTTCTTTCCTTCTCTTTCTCACGTTACCCGTCTTTTTAACAATGTTGCGCGTGCATGTGTGTGCGTTGCTGCGTATGGCGTGCGTGTGTGTCTTCATTCGCGAGCAACTCTACCGACGCGTTTACATAAAGAAAGAGCCTTGTTGAACGAGACATTTAATTTCGAGGCACCTCTCGCGAAGCGGTCAACACGCGCAAAGGCAATTGTGTATTTATATATATATATACGCCCATATGTGTACATACACACAGAAATATATATACACATATATGTATGCTTGTAAAGCGATATATAGGGTGTCTCAAAATGACCTGACATTTTATTTTATTAATAAAACGTATTATTTATTGGAAAAGTACGATTATTTTTATTCCAACATAAGGTACAAACATGGAGGTTGTGTGTGGAACACAATATCCGATATATGCCTGCCGCGTCCCTATTTGCAAACGTTCACTCTGTTGACGAAATTTTCAAGAACATTTTGGCATAATTGCGGACTCATTTCATTAAAGGGTCTTCTCACTTTAGACGCTAAAAAGGCTATTTTCGTGAATTTTTTGTTGGGTTTATATTATAGATATTGATATAAAAGTTGTTACACTTTACAAATACATTAAAAAAAAATTATTCATTTAAGTCACTATTTATAGACGAAAATGGTCGTTAAAAAAGTGTCCTAAAAATTGTAGGTCTGCGCTGTTGATGAAATCTCGGAGATGGATCATCCGAAACAAAAAAAACAAATGGTTTTAGATTCAGTATGTTAATGGCTATAGCGCATGTCATACGATTTGTAATATTTGCAAAAATAACAAAATGGGGAAATTTTTCGAAATAACAAAAAAAACGTTTTTTTGCACCCTTGTTGGAAAAAAATAGTAAATATCAAAATTGAAAAAATCCTTGATATGCGCTGTAGCTATAGTTGTAAAGAATATGTGGTTAAAATTTCATAAGGATCAGTTCAGTAGTTTCGACGATTTTATCAACAAGCCGTCGAAAAACGTTGTTTCGAGTAAAACGCGTTCAAAGTTTGTTTGGGTTACGTAAATACATAAAAAAACATTTTTTTTATGTATTTCGAAAGTGTATTTATCAAGTGTGACTACTTTTACATCAATATCTATAATATAAACCTATCAGGAAAATTAATGAAAATAGCCTTTTTTAGCGTCTGAAGTGGAAAGACCCCTTAATGTTGCGACCAATTGCCTCCTCGAGCTTCGGAATGGTCTGTGGATACGTCTGCAATAACTGCATTGTTTCGCCTGCAGTGTGGCAGTTTGCGCCATCTTGTTGAAAGAATATGCCTTCCAAGTTCATGCCGTTTATGCCATTTATCGGATATTGTGGACTTTATATTAAAATAAACAGTATTCGTACTTGTGAAATAAATCATACGTTTTATTAATAAATTTAAATGTCAGGTAATTTTGAGGCACCCTTTATATCTGGTCCATGTATACATTTTGGGGAGAACGTATACCGAATACGTATTCGCCATTTATTTTCTCCGAAACCCTTAAGGGGTGTGACATACCAGTGTGACACATTAAAAAAATCGATTTTTTTGCCTTTTTCAACAGTTTATACTTTCAAGAATATCCTGTAAAAATTTCAAGGCCATTTCTCTATCATTTTATCTTGCAAAATCCGATAGTTCAATCTTTGAACGCGTTTTTCTCGAAATGAGATTTTTCAAATTTGCTGACATTGTAACTCAAAGAGCAAATATCCGATTGACTTGAAATTTGAACTGAGTACTTTCGAATATATTTACTCTACAATGACGTAGGATATTTTCGATTGGATGAAAATAGACGATTTGGCATTGAAAAAAAACGACCATTTTATAGGCAAGAAAACAGACTTTTTTTTCATAACTACGCCATTTTGTTAGATTTAGATATTTTTCGAAAATTCTACGTCATTGTTCAGGGAATACCTTCCAGTTTAACGACATTTTTTCCTTTTTCGGTTTCAGCTACTCAAACGGCCGGAATCTTGTCAGCAGTGGAAGAACTTTTTTTTTGGCGCCTCCGAAAGCAGCGCATTAGTCGCTTGGATCTCAATATTTTTCTATGAAAAATTATGTAATATAGGTCAAATATAGCCAAATATATTCTTAATTTTCCAAAACATTTAATTGAGCACTTTTCGTACAAAAAATTCCCGAAAAACACCCAAATTTCCAGCGTTCACACTGGAATTAATTTTTATGGAAATAGGTCGGAAGTCTATAGAAACCCTTTTTTTTCGCATTTTCCCGACGTAATTTAAAGCTTTGGACAAAAACTCCGTGATATTCACAATCTGCGGTAAATTTTCCGTTAGATAGACCCTTAAAATGGGTTAAAAATCGATTTAAAAAAATCCCGACGCTTTTGGCTACTTTTCCGGAATCGCCAAAATCGTGAAATTTTAAACGGCCATAGATATATTGATTAGTTAGAAAAGATGCAGAAGGTAGCAATTAAAAAATTGGCAAAGATCGATCGTGCGACATTCAAATTCTGCCAAAAATCGAAAAATGAACGGAGCTCAATGAACGCAACGGCTTTTTCTAGAGGGACTTATTTTTGGCCTAGGTGGGAACAAAATTTGGATTTTAAATATTTTTTTTAACAAGTTCATGTCGACGTATTTTCAGTGTGGAAAATTTCAAACAACCGTAGCGTCGGTCGGATTTGAGTGACATAAACTTAATGGGGAAGGGTTGAGAAGAATTTTGGTAGCCTTTGAGAATGCCGCTGGATTCATCCCGATACCTCGAATAGTTTTACCGGAAAGCCCACTTGAAAAACGGCCCAAAAAAGAGCAAAGGGGGATGGAAAAAATCAAGAAAGTTGATGATCCGCTTTTGAAATTCTGCCAAAAATTACAGAATGATCGTAGCACGATGAATCAAGCAGCATTTTGAAGAGCAAACGGTTTCGAAAATTATAAGCGCAGAGCGGAATGTCTAGACTAACGGAGAAATAAATGACAGCTGATTCAGTGAGGAAACTTTTTTTTAGCCAAGGTGCGAGAAAACATTTTTATTTCGAATCTTCTCTTAATAAATTCATATTTTTCTATATTTACCCTCTAATGCCGGCGGAATTGAAGTTTGCATCGTTGGAATGCAACGAAATTATATTTTTTTTTTCGGATTGCCCAATTTTTGTTTGCACATTTAGGCTGGAAATTTAGGCTAAAAAAATCACTGAAATATTTCTGGAGTTCCTTATCAGGGCTCTATAACATAAAACTGGAAAAGAGGAATTTAGATAGTAATAAAAAATAAAAAATAAGAAAATAAAAAAAGATTTTCATTCCAGCGATGGAAACTTCAACACCATCCGATCACAAATTCACCAATAATTCCTCCCAAACCCTCACAACAAAAATCGTCGAAAATGTATCGAGACACGATTTTTGCGTTTAGCCGACATAGACTGCGTGCTATTTCTCCATGTCGTCATTTCGCGTCTTCTTTCCTTGCTGTCATGACTCCCCCTTTTTCCATGACGTCCGGGCATATTCTCCACGTTGTTTGTATGTCATGTTCTTCTCTAGAACTTGACATATACGCCGTGGAACGAGGATCCTCGGAACGCAGAGAAAAACCTAATGACGATTCTTGGCATTTACACACGGATAGGAAGCACTGGAAAAAAGTGCTGCTGCTTCAGAATGGATTGCGAAGGATCGAGCAACTATCGTTACGACATATATGATCTAGACAACGAGACCGCGAAATATAATTACAGACGATAAAAATTCGCACTGAAAAAAAAAATAGAGAATTATTATCGTTGCGAGCCGAGTTGTTAACCACAGATAGGAGTCGAGGATTCGCGGATGGGCTTCTACCTTGCATGCCACCGTTTCGTTACAATGGTCTTACGTCATATGATGTTGGACGTATAGCGCCACGACGCATGTACAAAAAAATAACGCAAATGAAGAACTACAGGAGAGTTACAAACGTGAGCCAAGAGAGAGAGAGAGAGAGAGGGAGAGAGAGAGAGAGAGGCAGAGAGAGAGAGGGAGAGAGAGAGGCAGAGAGAGAGAGAGAGAGAGAGAGAAGAGGCTCAGATAGGCAGTGCGAGGTTTTATGGGATCGAGACACACCTACCGGATGCACTTTGTGTACGTTGCATGAATGCACCGAGAGACATGTCGTAGTGTCGTGCAAGGGATTAGGAGGCATAGAAAAATACATACATATATATGTATATATCTTGGTGTGCCAACGTGGTTGATGTGCCTTCCACCTGAAAGCCCTACGATTTTCCTAGTAACTTTTTTTTTTATCCCGGCCACTGTTTTCGAGATATGTTATCATCGTGTTTAAAATAGAACACGAACATATATATATATATATATATATATATATATATATATATATATATATATATATATATATACACACACATATATATATATATAGGGTGATTCGTTTCAGGCCAACTTTTTTTTGACCCATCGTGTCCGAAAACCTTTAGTTGGTACCCAAAAACGAACTTTCGTAAAAGGGGGGTGTTGTCAAAAAATATTTAGAGGTCGCGAATCAAAATTGAAGGTTTCCCATTTGATTAACATTGAAAAAAAATGTTTTTCTCATTATTAGTGTTACCATTCCGCGAATTTCGATATGGCGATATTTTCCAAATGGGTTCTCATAGGAAATATGATACTCCACAATAAAGTTCATTGAGCCATGGCCGTAAATTCAACCGTATCAGCGGTATCATTATTTCAAGCGTATATTGTGCGAAAATATCTATTCAAACGGCTTTAACGCCTAAGCTATTAGATATATCAAAAAAAATTCAGATGAGATCTTTATAGAGAAAGTCATTTTCTACAAAAAAGTCCTATAAGCCGAACCCGTAAATTCAACTCTTTCTCAGCTATAGGTGGATGAAGTAAAATAAATAGATTTTTTTTTGTTTAAAAAAATCTATTTATAAATAGATAATATAGTAATAGAAATATAGTAAATATAGATAATAGAAATATAGTAAATTAAATAGATTTTTTTGTTAAAAAAAATATCTATTTTACTTCATCCACCTATAGCTATTAATTTTACTTCATCCACCTATACCTGAGAAAGAGTTGAATTTACGGGCTCGGCTTATAAGACTTTTTTGTAGCAAATTACTTTCTCTACATAGTTCTCATTTGAATTTTTTTCGATACATCTAATAGCTTAGGCGTTACAGCCGTTTGAATAGATATTTTCATACAATATTCACTTGAAATAATGATACCGCTGAAACGGTTCCCGAGTCGAAATTTAGACCCTCCTTTAAACCTCCTTTCGATCCCAATTTGTCATTCAATGGAGGTTCAAGAGGTTCAAATGGAAATCTCAAAAACATGTATATCAGAACCTACTGAACCTCCAAAAGTGGCAGAAATTGGACTTTTTCACTCAAAGGAGGTTTAGTAGGTTCATCTGAACCTCCTTTAAACCCTAGTGAGCCTGATTTAATGCTTACGCAAACCTACAGACCCTCTTTTAAACCTCCTTTCGCTCTACTAACTCTCCTTTGACTCCTTTCATCGGTGGCTCGCAGAGCCTCCTAGCCCTCCTTTAAACCTCTTCTGACCCTACTAACCCTCCTTTAAGCCTACTTCAATATGCTGCCCTCCGCTCCCCCCCTTCGACAATCAATCGTACATAGG
Organism: Ophion ellenae; assembly: GCA_963210295.1. NCBI lineage: Eukaryota > Metazoa > Arthropoda > Insecta > Hymenoptera > Ichneumonidae > Ophion > Ophion ellenae. The sequence goes on from OY723395.1 coordinate 18,326,638, forward strand.
ATACCCTATAAATTCTATGGAACTTGAGTAGGTTTAATATAACGTTTTTTTAAGTTACACGAAATAATGTATAGTTGTGACAATGTATGTATATGTTTCGAATTAATAAATCAATCTTATAATAAATAATCAAACATCATATTTTTAATTCACACATATAATTTATTTTTCAGATATAGCTTGACCCTACAGAACCTCCTTTGGATCCAATCTTTCATTTTCCTTCTGCTTTGGATTCAAAGGAGGTTCTGTAGGGTACAGATAGAACTTTAGGCCGAAACGAGGTTGTGTAGGTTCACGCAACCCGAGCCCATAGGCCTAAAGGAGGCTCAGGAGGTTGAATAGAAGGTTCAGTAGGGCTGAAGGAGGGTCGCCAACGGTGCAAATTTCTCCATATAGGTTCAAGGGGAGTCAAAGGAGGGCGGCGGTCTGTGCGTTACAAAGGAAATAGGTTCTCGAGCATTCAAAGGAGGGTCTGAATTTCGACTCGGGTTGAATTTACGGACATGGCTCAATGAACTTTATTGTAAAGTATCATATTTGCTATGAGAACTCACTTGGAAAATATCGCGATATCGAAATTCGCGGAATGGTAACACTAATAATGAGAAAAACATTTTTTTCAATGTTAATCAAATGGGAAAAATATCGGAATAATCACTTACAAAGGATCCACTAACCTTGGTTTGGGTCTACCTACAGAAGATGCTCGAAGTGATCAAAATTTTGGATCACTATCAAATATTTGGTAGTGATCCGAGATATTTAGTTGTGTATTTCATTTTAATCGGTGACCTTGAATGGCCCGAACGACTTTTTCGATTGATTGACGTTTTTCGATTGATTGTCCTGCAAGTTTTACAGCGTCAAAACTTATTGGAGCACAGGCTGTAATAATTCTTTGTTGCATGTCGTCAAGTGTAGTTCCTACTTCTTTGTACACTTTGTCTTCCAATGTTCCCCATAGAGAGAAGTCTAAAGGTGTTAGATAAGGTAAACTTGCAAGTCAATCAATCGAAAAAAGAAGCCAATGATGCATTGATACTGATGGTCGTCATTTTGAAGACTTACTATGAATGTAGTCATTTTATTTACTACCGAAACTGTAAATATTATCGCCTTTCTGTATTTTCTATGATCTTCAATGACCTTATGTTATAGGTCGTTGAACTCGTTTTAATCTCCTCTTTCATGATACAGAAAAAAAACATACCGATCCATTTAAAAAAATTGAGTTGACCTTCAAATGTCCGAAGTACCTCCACCTGCAAAAAAACTATTATCGCTATTGGGTGGCCCCTTTCGTACTGTGCAATTTCATTTCAGCAAATATTTCTGTGAACCTTATAGTTTCGAAGATATCCAATGTGCTAATAGTTATTGATCCACCCTGTATATATATATATGTGTGTGTGTGTGTGTGTGTGTGTGTGTGTGTGTGTGTGTGTGTGTGTGTGTGTGTGTGTGCGTGTGTGTGTGTGTGTGTGTGTGCGTGCGTGTGCGTGTGTATGTGTGTGCGTGCGTGCGTGTGTGTGTGTGTGTGTACGTGTGTGTGTGTGTGTGTGTGTGTGTGTGTGTGTGTGTGTGTGTGTGTGTGTGTGTGTGTGTGTGTGCGTGTGTGTGTGTGTATATATATAGGAAGAGGCATTGATTGATTGATTGCTTTCAATGCAACGAAAATTCTTGATTTTTCATTTCTTTATTTTAATTTTTATCTAAAATCCTCTTTTTGCAGCTTTTGATTGTAATCTTTTAATAAGGATTCCCAAAAATATTTCAGTGATTTTCGTAGCCTAAGTGTGCCAAAACATAACGGCAATACGAAAAAAAATTTCTTCGTGCATTCCAACGATGCAAACGTCAATACGGTATATGCCTTAGTTGTGAAACTTTGCATAAGATGCAACATAAATAACACAGGGTACAGTATAGTTTAAAAATACAATTTATAAAAGTAGGAAGAATTAGAGTTTCAAAAGATACCAAACGAAGAATAACAAAGAGAGAGAGAGAGAGAGAGAGAGAGAGAGAGAGAGAGAGAGAGAGAGAGAGAAAGAGAGCGAGAGAGAGAGACCGAGAGTAACACAGACAGAGAGAGAAGATGAATGCATTTTCACAGGATAGGAAACGTCATCGCTCGACCCAGATGTCCTACAAGTGGTCCATGGTCGTCGAGCTATACGGAATTGTCTTTTACTTTTGCTCGTTTCATATAAATAGTGCAATAATACAATTTTTTTTTGATTGCTCCTTCAATCTCTTTGTCCGTGGTCGCGTTCCGGCGCATCGCGTCTCTTTCTCTTTTTCTTTTTTGTTTTGTTTATCCTCGCATACGCGACTGGATTCCGCGCGAGCGCAAATATGCGAGCTCGCGAGCAAGGTATAAATAATCAGCTCATACATATATATATATATATAAATATATGCATCAGCGAAATGAGAGACGAACAATCCGATATCTCGAATTTGCGTAACTTAAGCTCTGTGCCTATGGGACCGCAACACACGGTATTGCAATATTATTCACTTCTCTCTGTCTCTCCCTCTCTCGTGCTCTCGGCTGAAGAGAGAATCGTGACCGCGACGTCTATGCCACACGATTTTCTACTCATCCGACTCGCGCGCATACCGGCAGCAGCAGCAGCAACAACAACAACAATACGAATATCAACACAACGATGAGAGAGCATGGATCTCGAACGGACGTTCATCACTTGCAGTTTCGTGCAGTCATGACGTATTCCATCTATTCATTCCGTTTGATCTTTCTCTCTACCTCACTCTCTCTCTCTCTCTCTCTCTCTGTCTCTCTCTTTCCCTGCTTACTGGCTCACCCCGCTGTTTTTCCCTTTATAGATAGCCGTTGAAAAAGCTCGAGAAATCAATCGCGTAATCGCTGCCTGCAAATTATGCATATATATATATATACATATATATATATATATATATATATATATATATATATATATATATATATATATATATATATATATATATATATATTATCTTAAAAATCAATTATCTTAAAAAAAAACATTGTCACCGCAGTTGCGAGCGGTTAGAGCGGTTATTTAGAAACCGCTCAAGCCTCCCAAAAATGTAAACTTTCATTGAAAAGACGATTTTTCTTTCGTCCACTTCTCACCCATGAATTTTACGCTTTATAATTTTTAAATTAAGGCGGGATATACATTTAGACAGGAAAAAAATAAGCAATATTGAGAGATTTTTTGAACTTAGAAATAATTATTCTACAATTATCACACTTGAGGTATACTTTAATTTTATTTATAATTTAAGTATACGAAACTATTATATTTAAGTAATTTTAATTTAAGTAAGTATACGAAAGAATTTTTAAAGTTAACGGAGACTTTGTCCTTGGAGTGCCATATTTCAGGTGTTTACATTTTATTTTTTTTTAAAGGAAACGAGAATGCTTTTCCAGTGCGGTTTTTTTCTTGCTTTTATTCATGATAAACAGAACGTTAAAAAATTATTTTTTTTAAACCAGAATGGCGGCCGTTGCAGTCCCGCGAAAACAGGTCCTTAACTCGCGGGAGGTAAACGGCTGACATCACTGCCCCCTCTTTGTTGATCTGAAACACAAATTCAAAGCATATTATCAATCTGTGACCCTTTGGTCATGGAATGACGGATGGGTTTTTCGTTTAGTACAAATTTCGGAAAATGGCGGAAATTTAAAAAAAATCGAATTTTCGCGTTTTTTTTCGCATAAAAAGATAAATAATAAATGCAAAAATGTTTCTATCGAAAAAAACGATCCGTCATTCCGTGAAGACATATTTTCTGAGTATGCTCTCCAAATTTCAGGTCGATATGTTAATTACAGCGGTCAGGAGAATGTCAGCCATTTTTAAAAACGTGTTTTCGAGAAAAACGCGTTTAAAGTTTTGTCATGTGTTTACACAAATGTGTTTACAATTACCGCTAATCGGCAATGCCTGGTCCATAGAGGCATCCCTCCTCTTCTTCTAGCTGCTCATGTTGAGCCGCTAACATCTCCCGCTAACTTCAAGGACAAAGTGTCCCTTAATTCATCTTAAAAATGGCGGAGCTGTGGCAAAGTGTTACAGCAAGGTCGCCGCGGGAGTTGCGAATTGGCGTGCAGTCTAGCTTCCCGTAGACTTTGATTTGCAAAAAAGTTCAAACATTTTTTCAGTTAGAACATGTATAGTTTCTGTGTGACGGTAATTGGAATGAAAAATATGTAAATTTGAGAAAATGGCACGCATTTACAAAAAAAATCAACATTTCATGCAACATTTCTGTGAAATGTGGATTAAAAAAGTAGTTTTTTTTCCAACTTTTCAAAAACCATCTTCGTCAAGCAGAAGGTTTTTTCGATAACCCAACGAAACCCAAACAAGAATGAGGTCTTTGCGGTCCGTCACTTTCGTTACCAAATAAACCCAAACAACTCGCACGCATACTTACAAGTGGGTTTGTTTGATACAGGAAGTGACGAGCCGCAGAGACCTAATCCTTGTTTCGGTTATCAAACAACCCCAAACAAACGCATAGGAACCAACAAAAACTCACAGGCACGCACACACACACACACTTACACTAGGGATGTTAAGGGGCTATACCAGTGTGAACGCTGAAAATTTGGGTGGTTTTCGGGCATTTTTTGGAAGAAAAGTACTCAATTAAATGTTTCGGAAAATTAAGAATATATTTGGCTATATTTGACCTATATTAAATAATTTTTACATAGAAAAATATTGAGATCCAAGCGACTTATGTGCTGCCTTCGGAAGCGCCAAAAAAAAGTTCCTCCACTGCTGACATGATTCCGGCCGATTAAGTGACTGAAACCGGAAGAGGAAAAAATGTCGTTAAACTGGAAGATATTTCCTGTACAATGACTTAGGATTTTCGAAAAATATCAAAATATAACAAAATGGCGTGGTTATGAAAAAAGTTTGTTTTCTTGCCTATAAAATGGTCGTTTTTTTTCAATGCCAAATCGTTAATTTTCATCCAATCAAAAATATCCTACGTCATTGTGGAGTAAATATATTCAAGAGTATTCGGTTCAAATTTCAAGTCTATCGGATCATTACTCTTTGAGTTACAATGTCAGCAAATTTGAAAAATCTCATTTCGAGAAAAAAGAGTTTAAATATTTAACCATCGATTTTTGCAAGATAAAATGATATTTACCATAACAACTGCTAATCAGCTATACCTGGCTAATCAGCTATACAATGGACCCTAAACCCTGTACAATGGAGCCTAAATGGCCAAATGGACCCTAAATGGCTAAAAACTGCTAATCAGCTATACAATGCACCCTCCTTTTCCTCGAATAATGCCTGCTGAGAGGCTGAAGCTTTTCACACTGGTATAGCCCCTTAAAGACTTTACCACCTCTCAACACATTCTGGATAGGGCTGAAATAGTGAAAAGTGGTATTCTAACCTAAAAATGATGAGCCTTATCATTAAAAACGTTACCTACAAAAGTTGTTTGAGTTTGCACACTTACACTTGGGTCTGTCTGATAAAGCCCATGACAAGCCACAGAAACCTAATCCTTGTTTTGATTATCGAACAAACCCAAACAAATGCAAATAAACCCAAAAAACTCACACGCACACTTACACTAGGGATGTTGAAATTTTTACCTCTTCGTGATACATTCTGGATAGGGCTGAAATACTATAAAATGGTATTCTAACCTGAAAATTATGATCGTTATCAAAAAACTTTACCTACATAAGTTGTTGGTTTTGGCCTCACATTTTTTTGGTGAGAAATTCATGATCCCTTTAAAAAAAAACATGTCGGCGATCTTACCGTCGCTATTTTGAATTTTGGACCGAAAAATATTTACTTTAACGTCCCCCTTTGAACCCTGAAAGTTTTATTACACTCATTACTTGATCGAATCATTATTTTTCGAGATAAATCAGGTGTGACATTACAATGGGTCACCCGGTATTCTTGTTTAATCTCACCATTTAAGGGGTAAGGCCACAGTAGAATTCTCAAAAAATCGATTTTTTTCGCTAAAATGGTGCTTTATCATCATAAGAATAACTTACTATTCGATTTATAGCAAGACATTTTTTTTTTCACCGACTTTGAGCGTATAACGTAAGCCCACCTCTGGCACGGCCAGAGACATATGTAAAACTTTAAACGCGTTTTTCTCGAAACAGCTTTTTTCCAATTGTCGTGACAATCAACTTCAACAATTTTCACTCGATTTGCTTCAAAAAGTTACGTTCCTAAAAGGACGTCCATTAATTACGTGAGGCGTTTAGGGGGGGGGGGGGGGGGGGAGGCGGTCGAGCGAAATCTCACCCAATCTCACGTGGGGGAGAGGGGGGCGTCGGCAAATATCACGTAATTTTAGTAATTTTAGTAATTTTAGTAATCACGTAATTTTTATCACGTAGGGAGAGTCTCCCTACTACTTTACATGGTGGAGTAAATGGTACTACAACCGCAGTTACTTCTACTACAATTTATTTTTCATGAACGTATGCATTTTGAAAAATCTCACGTGAGATTAGGGGAGGGGGGAGGGGGTCGAGCAAAATCTCACATCTCACCAGGGGGGGAGGGGGGGTCGAAGAATCACCAAAATCACCTCACGTAATTAATGGATGCCCCCTAATTGCATTTCGCAGAGAAGTACGTACGGAATTTCTGATTAATCGAAAACTTTTCATTTTATGAGCCGTTTTATGCGAAATTTTTCACTGAAAATTCAAGTTCAATTCAAATTCACGTTTAAATACCAACAACTTTTGAATAAAACAATATTTTTTAAATTCCGTACGTACTTCTCCATACATTCTAATGTAGATTGACGCGAATTTTTGTTTTTTGTTCTGGGTAAAAAATTTTGGATGTTAAATGTCACGCCGCGGAGCGCCTAAAAAAAGATAACAAAAGCAAACATTAGTAGTCGGCAATTTTGTACATCGAAAAAAAAAGATACAAATTTTCTAACACTTTGATATTCATACTAAATAGATGTGTAATTAATTTTACGAGTGAATCACTTTTTCATACGAAAAAAAAATGGTTAAATTCGCACATTATGTTATACCCGTTACTGTGGCCTAACCCCTTAATAGAAGCCGGCATTGTCTCAAAACACACTCGCACGCCGACATATTTGTTCATTTTAACAAACCCATCGGAAGTGGACGAGAGAGACAGAGAGGGAGAAAGAGAGATGGAACTCGGACGTTTATTTGCGGATCGCGAGCGCAGCAACTTTGCATACGCGCATGTATGCGCACGCCTCCGTTAACGTTACACAATACACACGGTATACGGAGTTGTTTCACCGGGGCTGGAAGGTTGGCGGGGGTGTACTAAAGAGATGGAGGAAGGACGCACGCGATTATCCATCAATGCCCTCTCTCTCTCTCTCTCTCTCTCTCTCTCTCTCTCTCTCTCTCCCTCCCTCTCTCTCTCTCTCTCTCTCTCTCTCTCTCCCTCCCCCCCCCTCTCTCTCTCTCTTACTTTGCACTCTGCGCGTTTCGAATCACGATAATGTGCTGGACCACCATAGTCGGTGAGGTCCCAAGCACAACTGTTCGAGAGCGAGAGAGAGAGAGAGAGAGAGAGAGAGAGAGAGAGAGAGAGAGAGAGAGAGAGAGAGAGAGAGAGAGAAAGAGCAGGAGAGAAAACGATCCCATGAATCTCATGAAAAGGGAAAGAGAGGGAGTGAATAAAGAGACTCACATATAGACTGGCGCTATACGATGGATGAAAACCGCTCAGGCATTAATCAAGCACAAGAGAACGCGCCGAGATTCGCATTTGTATATATATATATATATATATATATATATATATATATATATATATATATACACACACACACACATATATATATATGTATATATATATATATATATATATATATATATATATATATATATATATATATATATATGTATGTATATATGTATATATGTATGTATATATACCATCATCATCCTGGCAGAGTCATTTACGTCGTTGTTCAACTCAATACATAAGCTATACATATACATATCGCAGCAATGCTCTCATGCCACACGGTACATACATGTCCATAACTTGGTCAAAAGGCACGTGTCGTAAGTTGTTTGCGGAAACATTCAGACGCTGAATGATGCAGGGTCGAGGTGGAGGGGAAGCGCGAGATATTTAGCCGCGTAATTTCCGCGGTTCGGGAAAAGTACGTGAATTATCCGCGGAAACGCGGGTTCCAAACGTCACGCATAGGTATGGATCGTCGAGACCGTAAGAATATTGTGTGCGGCGATGGCACGAGCTGATGGGTTGAAGTAGTATTCGGTGTAGTAAAAAGAAATCCATTATTTTTGCAATAGATGGCTTTGGTCATCTGTATCTCGCGTTATATAAGTGTGATCGGATTACGCTAGATGGCGCTAGAAAGATAAGATTCCGTATTAAAATAAACATCTCAGACAGTTTTGTGATTGCTTGACTCAATATTTGAGAGCGCGTCAAAGATGGCCACTGGCAAAGTGAAAATACGCCATACTTTACAGTTTTTTTCTCCGATAAAGGCGAAAACGCATGCCAGGCGGCTGAGAATGTGGATATTGTTTATGGTCCTGATACTGTAACGACCAATCACGCGCAATTTTGGTTTCGTCGATTCCGTTCCGGTAATTTCGATGTCAAAGATGCACCACGCTCTGGAAGGCCAATTGTCGAGAATGTCGATAAAATAATGGAAATCGTCGAGTCCGTCATGCAAGCACTGTTTCGATTGCCCAGGAGCTGAACATTGCACGAATAACCGTTTGGAACCACTTGAATGAGGCTGGATACAAAAAGAAGCTCGATGTATGGGTGCCACACGAGTTAACGCAAACAAACCTCATGGACCGAATTTCCATCTGCGAATCGCTGCTGAATGGCAACAAAATCGACCCATTTCTGAAGCGAATGGTGACTGATGATGAAAAGTGGGTCACTTACGACAACGTCAAGCGAAAACGGTCGTGGTTGAATCGCGGTGAGCCGGAGCAAACGGTGGCCAAGCCAGGATCGACGGTCAGGAAGAGTGTGCTGTGTGTTTGGTGGGATTGGACAAACGCTCAATTTGGACCTGTACTGTCAACAATTGGACGATCTGAAGGAAGCAATTGCCCAGAAGCGGCCAGCTTTGGCCAATGGGAGAGAAATTGTGTTCCGTCAGGACAACGTCAGGCCACACACACACACACACACGTCGATAGTGACTCGCCGGAAGCTCCGGGAGCTTGATTGGGAGGTTCTTATGCATCCACCTTATAGTCTGGATCTGGCATCAAGTGATTACCACCTGTTCCTGTCTATGGCAAATGATTTTGCTGGTGATACATTCGCCTCAAGAGAAGCTTGTGAAATCGACTGCTCCAGTTTTTTGTCAATAGGAACGAGGGTTTCTATGAGGAAGACATAATGAAATTACCTTCAAAATGGCAACAAGTTGTCCATCAAAACGGTGCATATTGGACCTAAATCGGATCATTCTAACTAGGCTAAATAAAGCATTCAATTTCATGCAAAAATAATGGATTTCTTTTTACTACACCATATATTTAAAAAAAATTACATCCGAAAGATATTAGTATTATTTGTTATTATTATTATTTCTTGTTTATATAGTATTTGAGGTCTCAATTGATTCCTGATTTCCAACGTATACACCGAGAAAAAAAAACAATTGAGTCAAAAAAATATATTGGTTGATCCAAATAAATGTGCTGCTGCGGAGTGCCACCGACATATGAGATTGTTTCAATACTATGAAATATTGGGAAATGTGATTCATGTAAATAACATATTATTTTATTGGAAAAAGCTCTTCTGTTCTCGGAATATATACAATATCCTTCAAATAAAATTATATTCTATTGAAATCATTCTATATACAATCCGTAGATGTATGGATGAAATAATTAAGCGGTTGCTACAACATTTTTTATTTCGTACAAAAATATAATCAATAGAATTAATTGTTTCTTTACTGCATCGAAACGAATATGCCATGGGACGTAAGTTTTTCAATTTGTTTTAAGGCGTTACCCCCGCTTGTAGCGCAAAAAATGGCCTTTTTCATGAATTTTTTAAAAGAAAACTACAAAACTGTTTTAATCGATCAATATACCATCTTAAAGAACACACCTTGAAGAAATTTCAGTAATTTTTTTTATTGAGAAATATTACATTGTTTAGTGGCAAATGGCCGTCAATGAAATAATGTTTTTATATACACGGTTTGCGGTGACCAACATTGCGGCGAAGTGGATCATCTGAAAAGAAAATGCGGATGGATTAAGTCAAATATAAGTATAAACTAGTCTTTAATCGAAGGATTTTAAAAAAATATTCATTTTTCACAAAATGGCGGACAGTCAAAGTTAATGGTTCGATTTTAACGAAAAAAAACGGCCGTTTTTGGCTATAAAACGGCAATTTTTTTTTCGAAAAAAAAATCGAACGATTAAAGACTACATTTTTATGTAGTAAATAAGCCTGCAAAATTTCAAGAAGATCGGTTCATTAGTGTTCGAGTAATCTTGGTCACCGACTTCAGAAATGCCATTTTGTGAAAAACGCGTTTAAAGTTTCTCTTTCAACGCTCTTTCAACGCGGATTCTTCTCTTTCAACGCTCATATCTCAGTCAATTTTGTTCGGATCGATTTGAAATTTTCAGGACATATTCTCAGATACTTATACTTCAAAAAAATGCAATAAAAAAAATCGATTTTTTGAAAATCGCAAGTGGGGGTAACCCCTTAAATCGTAAATAAAAAGTGAGCATTAGAATGATCATGCACAATAATTGTGGAGAGAATATCAGATATCCGATGGAATATCCATGGAGAGAATATCAGATATTCAACTGATAAGAACAGATACTACACTTTGATCTTTGAGCCACAGGCCAAGAAGCGATACTCTTTAGAGTTTCTCCGGCGTTTAAGTAGATTTTCGGTTCGCGCTACGCTTACGAGAAACGAGCGCGCGTGCGGCTTCTAGCGGTTACTCCGAGAACTACGGGTTTCCTCACACTTATAATTTCGGTGGCGCTCGGCCATGATTTCGTTGAATTTTTTCAATCAAATGCACAAGAAACAAATTTTATTTTCGCATTATTTTTTAACCAATTCAGACATTTGCTTAATATTTTTCAATCAAAATAAAATATTAATATTTTAACGAATAATGTACTTGGAAATCAATATCGGATATGGTGGAAAATATAAAATAACATATTTACTCAATAGAAATTTTATCTGAATCAAACAAGCGAAATTCAATTTTTCTTGTGTACTCGAATCAACAATGTTCATGTTATGAATTGAAACGCTTTTTTTGTTTGTTGCAGAAAATGCATTCAAAACTACGCTAGGCCAAAGAGTTAAAGGATATTGAAAACGTCCGCCAATTTTAGGGTCATTTTCAAATAGCTGTAACTCCTCGAAAAATGGTCATATAGCAAAATGAAAAAAAAAGCAAATTGAAGGTGTGAATCTCTGGTTTTGAGATCTTGAGCTCAAACATTTTTCGCATTAGCCAATTTTTAGTAGCCATCAAAAAACCAAAGCAAAAAAAAATTTCAAAATTTTTGCTCATCTTTCACAGTCTGCACGGACTTTAATAAAAAAATTTGAATGATTGGATTAAAAGGATCGTCTAGCTGGATTCTTCGCTTTAATTTGAGCGATGGGAGAGCTCTCTACCATTCTTTCTCGCTGAGTTATCGATGTTCAAAGCAAAAATGACACTTTTGACTTTGATGACTGATTACTCAGAGACTAATGGTCGCACAGAAAAAAAACCAGAGGGTTTTGGAAACTTTGAAGTATTCTCTATAAGATTCTTTTATAATTTTTTTATCAAGATTTTTTTTATGCGCGAAAATGGATTTAAAAAAACGCGAAAAATGGCATATTTGCAAATATTCTTTTAACTAAGGATTATTTTGCCAATATCGAATAGATAAAAAAAATCGGTTTTTTTATGACCTCAAAGTATCCTAAAAAAGCCCTCAAAAGTTTAAGCCCCGGCGATTTTTTTTTCATTGTGTTCCGAATGATCGAAATTGTGGTTTTTGCCAAAAATCGATTAAAGGCTAAATCTACCACCTTTTATTCGTCTTTTGAGAATCACAATTTTTTTGGCACTGATCCGAATTTCCGGTGCTAAAAAATGTTGATTGTTGAACAACGGGAACAATCTGGTCGGGCCACCCTGGAATAGGTTCGCAATGTACAGGTCTAAGGCTAGGTCAGGATCCGCCATTCCGTTTCCGGGGAACTAATCAGGAACGAGCCAGAGAACAAGCAGTAAATGACCAGGAAAGTTGTCGGGAACAGATAGGGAAATAACCAGGAACAAACGAGGAAATTAAAGCTGACGTTTCTGCGTTTTTGGAATCCTTGAGGAGGTAAAATCGAGAGTGTATTCAATTTAGTGTTCCGACAACATATTGTTTGTTGGTTATCTACTTGCCAAGGTAGAATACGAGTGCATACATACGCTTGCTCGCATTTCCTGATAGGCAGAGGGACAGGAAGACGTACACAGATCACTATCCGAGCGAAAAAGGCCTAGGGTGCAAAAGATTATTTCGCAAGTATCGCAAAATCATAAGCGTAAGTGCACACTGTAAGTATAACACTTCTGTACGTGGTGCAACTAACAGGACGAGCTTTTATCCCCGTACGATGGTACCTTGCTTACGCGAAGCGCTTCGCTTGTAGCCACCTGGCGGATTTTTGGCGAAATACATTCAGGTAATATCTCCCCGGCAAGAACGTTGATAGTTCCCAACATTGCGACAAGGTGTTCAAAAACCACGAATGACCTGCTTTACTTTTTTGCCTCATAAAATAATTTGGCTATTCTTTATGCTCAAATCATTAGTTATCGTAATCCCGGTATTTATGATAACCATTGTTATCCTCGTCGATTATCATTGATGAACTGAATGCTTTTAATGATGAATGGAATTACAACAGATGCATTAGTTTCATCCTGATCAAATATAAATAGCTTTGATGAGGTGAAAAGCAAAGTAGCTTTTCTTTAGTTCCTAAAGACAGGCTCCACTTTTCAGAATATGTCAATGTTCTGGCCGGGTGTAGACATTACGTCTATGCGGCCATTCCGGGGCTCAAGGAAGCGATTGGACGCACCATTATTGAAATTGGTCCGCAATGATGTCGAATGTTATCGAAAATTTCGTCCAAAGAGTGAACGTTTGCAAACAGGGATGTGACGGCCATTTATCGGATATTGTGCTCCACACATAACCTCCATGGTTGTATCTTATAGTGAAATAAAAATATTCGTACTTTTCAAATAAATAAGTTTTATTACTAAATTACAATATCAGGTCATTTTGTGCCACCCTATATATATATGTATATATATATATGTGTGTGTGTGTGTGTATATATATATATATATATATATATATATATATATATATATATATATAGTGAGGTGAGAGCACATCAGTGTTCCATATAACGAGCCTATAAAATATACGGATCAAGCACCATGTGGCTCATTATCGTTTATTGCACAAATAAGCCACAAATTTCGCCTGCATATGCAATACTTTCCCTCGATTATTATCGCGTTTGAAAACGATTCGCGATATCGACCGACAACTCATCTGAAACAATGACTCCGTTTGTGTTGCGAAAATATAAAAATTCAACGAAGTAAAAAAAAATAAATAAAAGCGAACATCGATCTGGTTGCGCGTCGCGAGAAATTTCTCTCGCCGAGCATACGTACAGGGTGAGTCGCTAGGAATTGGGCACTGGCGAACGAGACGTTCTCAACGGGACAACGTTTCGTTCGCATGGGCATGCGTCGGTCGTGACAAATCGTATATGAAAAAAATGTCATGCCCGCCCTCCCTCTTTCCTCGCCGTTAAGTCGTTCGGCGGAAAGGGGAAATTTTTCACAGGGTGTTTGATGGATGTTATTGTTCGACATCGAGAATCCTTTTTTAGTATACCGAGAACATTCCAAGGTCACGTTAGATTATTGAGATTGTTTTGGAAGAAGACATTTTTAAAATTATTTTTCGAGAACATTAAATGGCTAGGTTGACCTTGAAATTAGTTTTTGAGGACATTATACAGCTGAGTTGACCTTGAAATTAATTTCCGAGGATATTAAAAGTTGAGTTGACCGTGAAGTTTCTTCGAGGACATTGAAAAGCTCAGTTGACCTTGAAATTGATTTCCGAGGATATTAAAACGTTGCGTTGACCTTGATGTTACTTTTCGAGGACGTTAAAAAGCTGAGTTGACCTTGAAGTTAGTTTTCGAGAACATTAAGATGCTGAATTGACCTTGAAACTACTGTCGGTGGACATTAAAAAGCTAAGTTCACGTTTAAATTCGTTTTAGAGGATACTAAAAATGTTAGTTGACCTTGAAATTGATGTTCGAGGATATTAAAAAGCTGACTTGACCTTGAAGTTAGTTTTCGAGAACATTAAGATGCTGAATTGACCTTGAAATTAATGTCGGTGGAGATTAGAAAGCTAAGTTCACGTTTAAATTCGTTTTCAAGGACACTCAAAATTTTAGTAGACTTTGAAATGGATTTTCGAGGATATTAAAAAGCTGAGTTGACCTTGAAGTTAGTTTTCGAGGATATTAAAAAGCTGAGTTGACCTTGCAATTAGTTTTCGAGGATATTCAAAAGCTGAGTTGACCTTGAAACTACTTTCAGAGGACATTGTAAAGCTAAGTTCACCTTTAAATTCGTTTTCAAGGACACTCAAAATTTGAGTTGACCTTGAAATTGATTTTCGAGGGTAGTAAAACGATGAGCGGTCCGTGAAATTTGTTTCCGTGGGCATTGAAAAAAAAAACTGGGCTCATCAAATCGTAAATCTTGACTTACCCTCCAAATTTTTTCTGCGACTCTTCTGCGTGAAATAATTATTTATAGGAATTTTTGAGTGGCGAATTTCTAGTGGGTCACCCGGTATATATATTGATCTTATATCTATAGATGTGTACAATATATAATACGGCGATGCTATCTGGATTCGGTCGACGATCAGACGAATGATGAATGTAGTGTAATAAAGCAGAAGGAGAAAAAAAAAGAAATGAGGGAGAATAAAAAAACAGCGTTGGAACATGTACATGTAAGCACCTTGTACCGCAAAATATGGCGAGGGGCAATTAATCACGAAACTTTTGAATATGATCTCGGCCGCGTTTGCGGTCGCGATGAACCACGCGCAATTCCCGCGACATTGGACCCTGGACGCGATGCTGCGGACACCACACAGCGTCGATGCAATTTTTGCGCCTCGCCGAAAATGCAAATTGGCACCCTGGGCGGTTTCTGCGCGTTGCGCAGCATGTGCAACGCACGCCGCACCACAATCGAAGGAAGTGTTGGCGAGAGGAGAGAGAAAAAAGAGAATGAGAGAGAGAAAGAAAGAACGAGCGATGGATGGAGAGAGACGGAGAGAGAGCATGATGGAGAAAGAGATCAAAAGATGATAATCGAAGGACCAGCCCCCTCCCCTGCCCTTCGTGTTTTCTCTCATGTCCCACGTTTCATTCCGTTCGTGTAGTACCGCGCAAGAGACCCTGTTTGCAATTTTGCTTTCTATAAAAAACTTTTCATAGGCATTTTTCGCCGGAAAATAATGTTTTAATATGCTTTTCTCACTCTAAAAAAATTATATGCATCATTCAGCTTAACAAACTGTTTTCGTTTTTCATCCCAAACATTTTTTTATGCATTTTGCGGGATAAAAAGATTATATGCATTTTTTACCTTAAAAAATTATATGCATCTTTCACCCTAAAAATTATATACATTTGCCGCCCTAAAAAAACCATATGCCTTCTTCACCCTTAAATGTATACCCATTTTACACCCTCGAAAAATTATATGCATTTTTCAACCTAACAAGAAGTACATGCAGTTATCACACTGAACAAATTGTATTTTCTTTTTACACGAAAAAAAATCATTTTGTACCCTTAAAAAATTATATGCATTATTCAGCCTCACAAATTGTTTTCGTTTTTCATGCAAAACATTTTTTTGTGCAATCTGCACTCTAGATAAGTGATATGCATTTTGCAGTCTAAAAATATTATATGCATTCATCGACCCAAAAAAAATTATTTGTATTTTTGACCTCAAAATTAATTATATGCATCTTTCACCCTAAAAAATATATAAATTTGTCGGCATAAAAAAACCATATGCATTTTTCACCCTTAAAAACTATATCCATTTTACGCCCTCGAAAAATTATTTGCATTTTTCACCTTAACAAGAAGTACATGCAGTTATCATACTAAACAAATTGTATTTTCTTTTTACACAAAAAAAAATATATGGATTTTTCACTCTAAACAAATTATATGCATTTTTCACCATTTAAATTTATATACATTTTTCGCCCTCAAAAAATTATATCCATTTTTCACCCTAACAAGAATTACATGCAGTTATCACCCTCAAATATTATAGTTTCTTTTTGCACTAAAAACAATTATGCATTCATCGACCCAAAAAAATTATATGCATTTTTGACCTCAAAATTAATTATATGCATCTTTCACCCTAAAAATTATTTAAATTTGTCGGCATAAAAAAACCATATGCATTTTTCACCCTTAAAAACTATATCCATTTTACGCCCTCGAAAAATTATTTGCATTTTTCACCTTAACAAGAAGTACATGCAGTTATCATACTAAACAAATTGTATTTTCTTTTTACACAAAAAAAAAATATATGGATTTTTCACTCTAAACAAATTATATGCATTTTTCACCATTTAAAATTATATACATTTTTCGCCCTCAAAAAATTATATCCATTTTTCATCCTAACAAGAATTACATGCAGTTATCACCCTCAAATATTATAGTTTCTTTTTGCACTAAAAAAAATTATGCATTCATCGACCCAAAAAAATTATATGCATTTTTGACGTCAAAATTAATTATATGCATCTTTCACCCTAAAAATTATTTAAATTTGTGGGCATAAAAAAACCATATGCATTTTTCACCCTTAAATATTATATCTATTTTGCGCCCTTGAAAAATTATTTGCATTTTTCACCTTAACAAGACGTACATGCAGTTATTACACTAAACAAATTGTATTTTCTTTTTACACTAAAAAAAACATGGATTTTTCACTCTAAGCAAATTATATGCATTTTTCACCCTTTAAAATTATGTACATTTTTCGCCCTTAAAAAATTTTATCCATTTTTCACCCTAACAAGAATTACATGCAGTTATCACCCTAAAATATTAGTTTCTTTTGCCAATAAAAAAAAATTATGCATTTTTCACTCGAAATCAATTATGTGCATTTTCGACTCCAAAAACCATTTACTTTTATTTTTCGCCAACAATATTTCCCCGATGATGATTATTCGCCACTGGTAGGGCAAACGAAGGAACATTGGTAGGAGAAAAAAAAAGTAGTTTTGGCGAAATAACTCTGCCCGAATGTTTCACATAAATAATGTGGGAATTTTTCCTCCACGATTGACAATTTTTATCTTCCGCGCGGATAATGGCGATTGTACTTCAGTTGTGTCTACTCCCGCGGTAAATTGTCCCGGACGTGTGGGACAATGTGACATTTAAAAAAGGATCCCTTAACGAGCGCTTTATCCCGGGTGTCCCCCCCCCCCCCCCCCCTCCTCTCCTACCCTCAACGAATCCCTTGTCCTATTCCATCCCATAGAAAATCATGCCGCCTCCCCTCTCGTTTTTCGACATTGCACATGTGCTCGCGTGTGCACATGTATTACGGTACATTGGCCCTTTCCCTTCTTCTACTCCCATCCTCCTCGCGCGTAAATTATCCAAAATATAATATTTACACTGTTCCACGCGTGTCTTTGCCTCCGTTCCGAATAACGGCGCTCATTGTTACACCGAAACGATAAATCATCTCGTTAAATTAAACAGCCTACTCTGTCGGTACACGTAAAAATGCGTATAACACACACGGCGTGTGCGTGGTGGATGATGGCCACTTTATCTCGGACTTGTTGCTCGAGAGAAATAGGTAAAGGAAAAAAAAATAGAAACGGAAAATTTATGTGCATACTTTTCTACTTGTGGTATCGAAGGGAACCGAAATACAAGCAGAGAGAGGGAGAGAGAGAGAGAGAGAGAGAGAGAGAGAGAGAGAGAGAGAGAGAGAGAACGAAGAGAATGCGTTATTCCCACGATATCACGACGATATCTCACAATATATATATGCAACGCTTTATCTCTCACCTTCGGGTGGTACCGTCTTCCTGATTCTCTCAATGCTGGACTCTCTTGTATAGGATATGTGTACCTCCAACTTTTCACGAACGTTTATATACATGTACAGTTGGTTTGGCACATGGACCAACACAATTTCTTGGGGGATTGGGGGGGAGGGACATTTGCTACTTTTTTCACCCTTAGACCCTATGTCCTAAGTGTCTCGGTAATTAAGATATGATTTATTTTTTAATTACCCGAAATTTCGCCTGTAAAGGGAGGGTAGGGGTTTCAGCGTGAAAAAAAAAACATTTTTTTGCGAATTTTTTTCACCTATATGGATAGAGTAAATTTATTGAACCCTTTTGTGCATTGTTAAGGAGGTTGGAGCGTTAGCCACAATCCAAGATTAAATTTAATAAAAAATACATGTTATTGCTTAGACTATACTGAGTGTTTGCGAATTTTTTGAAATTTTTTCACCACCAAACACCAGAGATAAAAAATAGTTCAATGTGCGTAATGTAACGTGCGGTTAGATGGGCAAGACTTTCAGACTAAAGGTTATGTAATTTTTTTTGTTATTTAGCACCAAGATAAACCATTTCTAACCACGGATTAACGCAAACTAAACCTTTGTAAACATTTAGAAAAAAGAAATCCTCATCTTGCCCACCGTAAACCATGGGCCAATAATCTCGTGACGTAAATATGAATAGGCATAATTATAAATTACTCAAAATTATTTAGCACCAAGATAAACCATTTCCAACCACGGATTAACTAAACCTTAATAAACATTTAAACTAAACCTTTGTAAACATTTAGAAAAAAGAAATCCTCATCTTGCCCATCGTAAACCATGGGCCAATAATCTCGTGACGTAAATATGAATAGGCATAATTATAAATTACTCAAAATTTCATTGTGAATTGTATAAAACATTCGTTATTGTAGTTTTTTAAAATAATAATCATCGTTAATGTCATACTTTTTCAAGTTGGTAGTAACACAAAAGTTTCTCTAATTTACGTAATAAAAATATTAAAATGCATAATTTTGCCCTTTGATTATATATTTTAAAAAATTAGCATATACGAAATAAATCTGTACCTCGTATGCATTTTTTGTAAGGTTCATTGAAAAAAAAAAAAATGAAAAAATCGTCATTTGACTCAATTGAATCGCTCCAACCTCCTTAAGTGTCATTTCAAGAACATTCCGTGAACTTTGTACGCGAAAATATCCACAAACAAGCCGGTGACGAAGCTTTTCCAAGAACGCCTTTGGAAAAACACGATTTGCGGTGTTCACTGCATCTCAGTTAGAAATTATCTGAAATCAAGTACCATTAAAATTTAGTCAAAGTATCATCAAATCCTCCCCCCAACGGTCTTTAATAATTTTTTCCTTCGTTTCTAAATTTTTGGTGGTCATTTAAGGAGGTACACTAGCTTCAGCAAAATGGTGATAGATCAATAAAATTTGGTGAATATATTCTTTAGTATTATTCATGTAGATACAAATTTCTTCAGATGTTTTGGTTGTGCCGTTTTCTTACAAATAATTCACAAGCGTTTATTCTTATACCTGGAATATATACCTATATCTATAAAAACGCTATGCTTATACACGTGAACTTCAATGTTCAATTACTCGATAACGGCACAATGAAAAAATCTGAAAAAAATTGTATTGACATATATAATACTAAAGAATATATTCACCAAATTTTATTGATCTATCACCATTTTGAAATTT
The DNA here is from genome assembly GCA_963210295.1 of Ophion ellenae. Taxonomy (NCBI): domain Eukaryota; kingdom Metazoa; phylum Arthropoda; class Insecta; order Hymenoptera; family Ichneumonidae; genus Ophion; species Ophion ellenae. Next base: position 18,346,689 of record OY723395.1, read on the forward strand.
TACCATGGTTTAGCATGGCAACATTGTATGAAGCTGGTGTACCTCCTCAAAGTGAAAAGTGCTATTTTTCACGAAAAATTCCGTCATTTTGGGGGTGGAAAACCCCCTCAATGTAAAAAAATCTCAAACTAACCGTTGGGGGGAGGTATTATATGTAGAAAGTGCGTACCAAGTTTGAAATAAATCGGTCATGTAGTTTTCAAATGGCAGTGAAGACGGACTTTGAAAAAGAGGTTTCGAGAAAAACGCGTTTGAAGTTTAGAGAAGTCTACAGTGTTAGAGGAGCGGGGGACTAAATAGTCAATAACTTCGATTGACTTGAAATTTTGGGATTATATTCTTGAAAGGTTTAACTATAAAAAAAGACAAAAAAAATCGATTTTTCAAAAGTGTAAACCCCTACCCGCCCCTTAAATCGTCATAACGTTTTTTGTTGGTGGTTGTAATAGCACGAAATAGCCTTTTCTTGTATTCTGCAATATATGTTTATTATGAATAAATCATTATTGAATACAATTAGTTTTAAGAAAATGACTCATGACCTTCCTTGAATTAATTATTTCTTTATACATCGAAACGAATATGCCATGGGACGTAAGTTTTTCAATTTGTTATAAATCTTAAATAGAAAGTGAGCACTAGAATGATCATCCATGATAATAGTGGAGAGAATGTCCGATATTCAACTGATTAGAACAGATACCACACTTTGATCTTAGCCACAAGCCAAGAAACGATACTCTTTAGAGTTTCTCCAGCGTTTAAGTAGATTTTCGGTTCGCGCTACGCTTACGAGAAACGAGCGCGCGTGCGGCTTCTAGCGGTTGCTCCGAGAACTACGGGATTCCTCACACCTATAATTTCGGTGGCGCTCGGCCATGATTTCGTTGAATGTTTTCAACCAAATGCGCAAGAAACAAATTTTATTTTCGCATAATTTTTTAACCAATTCAGACATTTGCTTAATATTTTTCAATAAAAATGAAATATTAATATTTTAACGAACAATGTACTTAAAATCAATATCGCATATGGTGAAAACAATAAAATAACACATTTACTCAATAGAAATTTTATTTGAATCAAACGAGCGAAATTAAATTTTTCTTGTGCATTCGAATCAACAATATTAATGTTATGAAGTGAAACGCTTTTTTCGTTTGCTGCAGAAATTGCATTCAAAACTATATAATTTGTTCGCGATAATTTTTTAGATAGTCCAAATAATATATTGTTCCCGGCGAACAATATATCTTTTGAATGAAAATTTTCTTTTCAATTTTATAGTGTTATTGAAGCCAATAGCGTTTTGTTTGGACCGATAAATCCGATATTCACACCGACAATTTTACAATTGAATCAACGAAATTTCATTCAATAACACCAATGATATTGGATAAATGATTTTTTTCTTCTCACAAGGAACATCCCCCAGATGACACCCTTCGATTTTGTTGAAATTTGGATATGTTATGAAGCACCCAAAAGTAAGCGATACGTATTTTTTTTATCGGCGGAAAAACGGTTTTAAGGGGTCAAACGAACCCTCCAAAATAGGGGTGTTTTTCGTTTTTCGTCGATAACGTTAGCGTTTTCATCTCCAATGTATAGTGCACAAAAAATTAACATTGTTGCAATTAGAAATTTTTTAAAATTCTCGTACCGTTAAAACCTTATCGACGAAAAACGAAAAACATCCCCATTTTTTAGGGTGCGCTTCAGCCCTTAAAACCGTTTGTCCGCCATTAAAAAAAATACGTATCGCTTACTTTATGGTGCTTTATAACATATCCAAATTTCAACAAAATTGAAGGGTGCCACCTGAGGGATGTTCCTTGTCAGTGTAGCAACTATACATTTTCTGCGTAAATATTTAAAACAAAACTAATTTCTATTAACAGGTTACACCTAGTTCGCGGCCGGAAAAGAGAGCGGGAGAGAGAGAGAGAGAGAGAGAGAGAGAGAGAGAGAGAGAGAGAGAGAGAGAGAGAATGACGTTGAAGTTTGCATCGTTGGAATGCAACGATTTCTTTTCTTCAATCTTTTATTTCTTTATTTTTATCATTATCGAAAGTCTATTTTTTTGCAAACTGAGATGGCAAGTCTCTAATAAGAATATGTGAAAAGATTACATTTATTTTCACAGCCCAAATCAGTAAAAAATATTGAGCAGTAAAAAAGAATTAGTTTTCGTTGCATTCCAACGATGGAAACTTCAACGTCATGAGAGAGAGGGAGACAGAGAGACAGAGAGAGAGAGAGAGAGAGAGAGAGACAGAGAGAGAGAGAGAGAGAGAGAGAGAGAGAGAATGAGTGAGTGAGAGAGGGGGGAGGGAGTACAATGTTTATCGCACCGCACGTCGAAGATGCGTCGATGTGCGGGGTGTATCGATGGGGGCGGAAATGCGAACGTGGGCGGTCGAATACCCAAGTGTTTCAAAGTTTCGAGCTGCACACAGTTTGCAATAAAGACCGACATACGAACAAATGGCCCGGTGCATGCGTGCCTAACAGAGTCGCGCGCGCGCGCACACACACAGACACCCATATGATAGACATATATATATATATATATATATATATATATATACACATATATATTGTTAGTGCTCGACAAATGTCTCGGTATACCGTAAGGTACATGTTTCACCGCGTGTTAAAGGCTCTCCCCACGACCTCACCAGCTGCACTAAACCGCAATGTTGATGACGCGCGCCCATTCCATCCCATGCACTTCCGATACACAGAAAATGCTGAGTCCTCTCTTACAGTTTTTTCGCAGCTTCCTCTCTCTCTCTCTCTCTCTCTCTCTCTCTCTCTCTCGCCCTCTCCCTCCCGCTTTTTTGCCGCTCGACATGTCCAGGAAACAACGGGTTTACCCCGTTAAATTGTGAATTCAGTTTATGCGGGGATCGCCCTTTTTTTTCCGATTCTCCATATCAACTGTTCAAAGTATCATCGTACAGAGTCTTGAAGCCCGCCCGTTTCGATTGGTCCCGAGCACTTTCCGAACGAGACCATACCGGGCGCGAAATTTATTATAAATTTATTTAAAGTTTATTTCAACGAGGAGTAAGCTTTTTGCGATCGCAAATCGCAGCCGCACATGCGAGTTTTCCTTGGGGAAGCATCTCTTTTTTCCTTCGTTTTTCAGCCGTCCAGAGCTGCTCTTTAAATATTTGAAAAGAGCAAATATACGGCGCTCGCATTACCAGCGATGCGCCTCTGTTATTCATTGGCTCGCACTCTGATCGCCGTTGTAATAAATTTATGAATCTCTGCTCGTTGTTGTGATGCAGGGCCGAGGCGGAGACGTGGCCTCCCTCGTACGAACACTCCTGGGACCGATCTACGGCGAGGGCGTTCTCGATCTTCTCACGAGGCAGGCGAGGGACATCCTCGTTTGCGCCTATCACGGAAATCTCGAGAATTTTGTCAAATCTTATCTGTCACCTGCTGCGGAATTGCTGGCGCTCGTTAAAGCGGCTTCATCGGAAAACGTGAGTTTTATATTTCCATATAAATATATGTACACAAATACAAACGTATAATAAATAGTGCGAGCTGTTTCATAAAAAGCAATATTAGAACGCATTAATTTGTTACTATTTTATTACGTATTTTTTATAGATCCCAGCAGACTTCTCCGAAAGTTATATATATTGGAATATACATTTCAGCTCGACTCGGACAACTATTTTCCTCATCATCATTGATTAGAGATTTCCATAATTTATTGCCTCACTTGGTAGGCATATCAGCTTGGACTATCGGAGCTTCTTTTACCTGCAAGACCGATAAAGTGACTTCCAAGCTGTCAAATAATCATCCCCAAAATCATAATTTCACAACAACAAAAATACGAACATATAGAAAGCCGAAGTTGAGCTGTGGTGAAAAATGCACGAGACAGGTCGAAAGCGTGTTTAAATATTTTCAGAATGTTATAAACTGCCCGCGTGGACTTTTCGATTTTTTGCAGCCGCAAAACAGCAAGGGGTGAGGGTAGAAAATTGGAAAAAAATATGATTTTTTTTACACCGAGTATGAGGTTTTCTATCAATGGAAAACCTCACTATAGAAATCTATAATCAACGATGTGCAAGGAAATAGTTGTCCGAGTTCAGCTGAAATGCCCCATACATAAATACTACATTGTACGAAACGACATGTATATTGGATAATCCCATAATACGACGAAATTTATTTCTTTGCGAACTGAATATGATCGGGCCGACCCCTTTTATCTCGCGGAGCACCCCTTAAATGGATTAACACTCGACGAGAGCCCGAGTACATAACTACCCTCGTCATTTTTCCACAAATGAACTCTCCAATTCTCTCCCCTCCTGATGCTGCTGTCCGCCCAGAGTTCATCACTTTCGCTTTCACTTGGACCCTCCACACACACACACACACACACACACACACACACACACACACACACACACACACACACACACACACACACACACACACACACACACACACACACACACACACACACACACACACACACACACACACACACACACACACACACACACACACACACACACACACACACACACACACACACACACACACACACACACACACACACACACACACACACACACACACACACACACACACACACACACACACACACACACACACACACACACACACACACACACACACACACACACACACACACACACACACACACACACACACACACACACACACACACACACACACACACACACACACACACACACACACACACACACACACACACACACACACACACACACACACACACACACACACACGCACACGCACGCACACGCACACGCACGCACACGCACACGCGCACACACACACACACACACACACACACACACACACACACACACACACACACACACACACACACACACACACACACACACACACACACACACACACACACACACACACACACACACACACACACACACACACACACGCGTACGCACACACACACACGCACACACGCACGCGCACGCACGGTCTTTCTATCAACCCTCTCAACCCTCTCGAGGGTTGTGAACGCCGTCGGAGCGTACAGTCATAAGTAAATGGGGATTTGGATGAGAAAAAAGGAGCGAAGAACGGTGCGAGAAGAATCGTGTGTGTACATGGGCACACACGTACGTCTTTATAGTGGTTAACCGTTGCTGATCGGATTATATTAATGTACTTGGGTAGGAGAGAGAGAGAGAGAGAGAGAGAGAGAGAGAGAGAGAGAGAAACGATTCAACAAGAGATAGAAAAGAAGCACAGTGGAGGCGAACATAATAATGAAGCTCCAATGGCCCGATGATCGGACAGCCGAGCATCCAAAAGCCCATCATCTGTTTCACGATGATTCGACGACAACGCAGATATACAGATTCGTACGTATGCAGTGTTTCACGCGAGAATCACAGTAGAGCTCCGATTATGCGAACGTCAGTTATAGTCCAATAAGAGACGAAAACCCAGCACTTTTTAGAGGAGAATATGAATTTTTGAGTAAAGGTAGATGGTTACATATGAAAGTAACCCCAATAAAATGATGTCCTGCAACGGGCCTCAACCCTAAGAAATAGGGGTTGAAAACTTAAAAATCGCCATATCTCGATAATTAATAACCCGTTGAAAAAATGTTTCAAACAAAAGTTGTTTGGAATAATAAAATACGTATAAAGTTATCTGACGTCCAATGCCCTGTTTTCGAATATAGCATGAACCCCGAATTTACGAATCGTTTTTGTGCTGCTATTTTCACGGATAGGGGGTTGGAGGTCGAATAAGTTTATACGAGTTTTATTATTCCGAACAACTTTTGTTTGAAACATTTTTTGATCGGGCTATTCATTATCGAGATACGGCGATTTTTAAGTTTTCAACCCCTATTTTGTAGGGTTGGGGCGAGTTGAGGGGCAGCATTTTATTGGGGTTACTTTCATGTATCCATCTACCGGCAGTCAAAAATTCATGTTCTACGCTAAATAGTGCTGGGTTTTCGTCTCATTTACTGGACTATGATACGAAGCGTCAATTATCCGAATGGCTATTTGGGTCATCCAAAATATCAATTCTCTAAACAATAATTTCTTTCATCCGAATGCTCAGTTATTCGGACGATTACGCCCTATATCTTGTTGCACGATGTATACATTGTTGTACGTCTCCTCCACTTTCTCGGTCTGCGCGTGCGCGCACTTTGCTTTCCGTTAGCAGTTGGGATTTGGCAGCAAAGAAACGAGCTTCCGTTGTGAAGCAGAAGATAATCGTCGACTTTTTCAAAAATAAATACATAACTCAAAGATGTACGAATGTTGATTATTTTTAAATACATGTTTAACTTCGTTCTATATCGTTGAATCATACACTGGTTATTTTCAATTCACCAAAACTGTACTTGTATTATTAACATATTAATTCATTGTATTGTATTCATTCATATTGTTGCATATTAATTCATAATAGTTCATTGAATTTTTCATCCTTGTCAGTCACACCTCCAGCTTGTGACATTGGGGGTGTAATCAACCCCCCTCACTTTGGAGAGTGATAAATAATTGAAAAAATTGAATAAAAATACTACAATGCATTTTCAACCCTTGTGTGTAAGACCGTGCCGATTATTTTCAAGTCGTGTAATTTTTAATATAAAAAAAAATTCGAAAAAAAATTCCGGAAGGTCGAAACACGGTTGGGGTTGATTCAATGACCCCCCGATGACTGTTAAGGGTTAAACATATATATTTTATGATATTGAAAGAATCAACGTGTTTTTTTTCGCCCACGGAATATTGCTGTTCGGTTATCCGAATTTTCGATCATTCGAAAGGCGCCTGGTCCCGATTGATTCGAATAATCGACGCTCTACTGTACCTCGCGTTGTGCATACTCAACATTTTCGCCACCCTCCCCCTCGGCCCGCCGAACGGTCTGTAGAGAGGATTAAAAATTGATGTAAGCACTTTTTTAGTGACGATTAAAACTGTATAGTAACGAAAGAGAGGGAGAGAAAGAGAGAAGCAGGGCAGACGGACAAACATGCAGAAAGCGAGTGAGCCAGAGAATATCAGAACAATGGCGTTGAAGTTTGCATCGTTGGAATGCAACGAAAATGCTTCTCGATTTTTTCATTTCTTTATTTTTAGCATACGGCGTCTCAAAATGATCTGACGTTTAAATTGATTACTAAAACGTATTATTTATTTGAAAAGTACGAATATTTTTATTTTAAGGGGTCTTCTCACTTCAGACGCGAAAAGGGCTGTTTTCATGAATTATTTTGATAGGTTCATATTATAGATATTGATATGAAAGTTGTTACACTTAATAAATACACTTTCGAAATACATTAAAAAAATTGTTTCAATGTATTTATGTAACCCCAACTTTAAACGCGTTTTTCTCGAAACAACGTTTTTCGACGGCTTGTTCATAGAATCTTTGAAACTACTGAACCGATCCTTATGAAATTTTAACAACATATTGTTTAAAACCATAGCTATAGCGCATATCAAGGATTTTTTCAATTTTGATATTTACTTTTTTTTCCTAAAAGGGTGAAAAAAACTTTTTGTTATTTCGAAAAATGTTGGCTGTTTTGTTATTTTTGCATTTAGTAAATATCGTATGATATGCGCTATAGCCATTAACATACTGAATCTAAAACCGTTTGGTTTTTTTATTTCGGATGATCCATCTCCGAAATTTGTTGAAAGTGTATTTAGTAAGTGTAACAACTTTTATATCAATATCTATAATATAAGCCTACGAAAAAAAATTCATGAAAATAACATTTTTTAGCGTCTAAAGTGAGAAGACCCCGTAATATAAGGTACAAACGTGGAGGTTATGCGCGGAACACAATAACCGATAAATGGCCGCCTCGTCGCTGTTTGCAAACGTTCACTCTTTTGACGAAATTTTCAATAATTTTTTGGCATAATTGCGGACTAATTTTATTAAGGGGCTATACCAGCGTGAACGCTGAAAATTTGGGTGATTTTCGGGAATTTTCTGGAAGAAAAGTACTCAATTAAATGTTTCGGCAAATTAAGAATATATTTGGCTATATTTGACCTATGTTACATAATTTTTTCATAGAACAATATTCAGATCCAAGCGACTTATGCGCTGCCTCCGGAGGCGCCAAGAAAAAAGTTCCTCCACTGCTGACATGATTCCGGCCGATTGAGTAGCTGAAACCGAAAAAGGAAAACATGTCGTTAAACTGAAAGGTATTTCCTGTACAATGACGTAGGATTTTCGAAAAATATCAAAATCTAACAAAATGGCGTAGTTATGAAAAAAGTCTGTTTTCTTGCCTATAAAATGGTCGTTTTTTTCAATGCCAAGTCGTCAATTTTCATCCGATCAAAAATATCCTACGTCATTGTAGAGTAAATATATTCAAGAGTACTCAGTTGAAATTTCAAGTCAATCGGAACTCTTTGAGTTACAATGTCAGCAAATTTGAAAAATCTCATTTCGAGAAAAACGCGGAATGATTAGTACTCTATGTTCGCCATAAAAAATCCCGCGCAATTAAAAAATGTAAGGTCATTTTAAGACACTCTTTATTATATAGAAGCTTCTTTTTGCAGCTATTGCTTACAAATTTTTTATAGTGATTCTCAAAATACTGACAGTGATTTTCGCCGCGCAATGTCCCAAGAAAAAACGCGACACGAAAAAAAATCGTTGCATTCCAACGATGCAAACTTCAATGCGATATCAGAGTAATCCCAAGGCTCACACATTTGGTCCATTTTGACGTGGAATGCCTCATGTATATAGCTGTACACGTTCATTCGTGCTGTAATGAAACGCACTTATCGTCTTTCTCTCAGGCCGCCTGTCGCCCCCGCAGACGTTTACTCCCGCATCGCGCTTTAATTAATTAATCAAGAGACCCCTGACTACAACAAATACACACAAACACTTACATACGTCTATACACACACGTGTGTATATGCTCTTATACATACATACACATATGTATTTGCGATGAACTCGGCCCGTCACATACGTTCAATTGAACACAATTGAATCAGCGAGTCTCCTGACTCACGTCTATATCCCTGTCCTCGTAGATGCGAAGCCCCGAAGTAATAAAAAAAAAAGTAGAATCAAAACAAGCAGCTTCATCAAAAGTCCTGAAATCAGTGGCCAAATTAAATAATCCTCATTATTGAGAATTACGTTTTTTTTTTGTATCATTTATTGGTTTTTAGTTTAAACCCGAGTAGAAATTTCTTAGGGTTAGCCTGACCAGGATCAGGCCCCGATCGGGGTGTGATAGGGGTAACACCTATTACGGACATCCTGATCCGGCCCCGACCGGGCCGGAAGTATTTAGGCCCTACATCAGGCTATATTGAAATGGCCCTACTAAGGCCGTCCCTGATAAGATCCTACTAAGGCTTTCCCCGATAGGGCCCTACCAAGGCTTGCCCTGATAGGCCCTACTAAGGCTTTCCATGATAGGGCCTTACTAAGGCTGTTCCTAATGTGGCCCTACTAAGGCTTTCCCCGATAGGGCCCTACCAAGGCTTGCCCTGATAGGCCCTACTATGGCTTTCCCTGATGAGGCCATAAATAGGCTTGCCCTATGCCTGCCTCAGCAGTCGCTAGATGCACATAACCTCTCATTTTTCACATGGAAACTTCGATTTTACAGCATCGTAGCTTTGGAGTTTCGATGCATTCCTCAATTCTATTTAAAAAAGGTGCTGTCACGACAAAAAACGTTATGCAACTCGGATGCGTGTTAGAAGATTTCGGCAGCTTTGTAAGGCGAAGAGAGAAAGAGGAACTATATATATATATATATATATATTTTTTTTTTTTTAATTATTTTTATTATATATATAAAATATATATATAAGGTTAAGTTTCAAAAATCTATAGCATGTTATTCGATAAACCTCTTTATTTGTCACAATGATATTAACTAATTGATATACTTTATGTGATACAACAAATAATTATAGGAATTCATTTGGGCTGTTATGCCATATCTGGGACCAAGATGTTACAAGCACTCGGTAGCATAGGGGCAGCGTGCCTAGCTTTGGGTATGAAGGTACGAGGTTCGATTCCCATATAGGCGAAATATTATTTTCTTCGAACAAAAACGTTTCAGCAGGCCAGGGAATGACGAATTATGATACAACATCATTGTAGTGGAACTCTAAATTGAGGGGTTCATTCCATTTTGGTTTTTTGAAATATTATATGCATTTCATTCTGATCAGGCAACCTGATAGGGGCCTGATCAGGCAACCAGATCAGGCCCATATGTGACACAACGTTACATTTCCTAGTAGGGCCCTTTCAGGCTGCCTTATTAGTGCCCTACCAGGGCAGTCAGGCAACCTGATCGGGCCCTGATCTGGGCCCCATCGAAATTTCTACACGGGAAGCTTCATTTTCCTCATCGTTCCAATATTACCAATCCCGACCATTCATCTGCCTATTGGTGTTTGAGTTTTTTTTTTTCTTATAGACCCTCGTATTTTTTATCTGAATTTTTCGCCGCCCTTTCTCCCCTTCTTTTGCTTTACGAGAGCAGAAAACATACATTGTCATCGAGATTACGTGCTCTAATGTAGATATATATATATATATATATATATGAGTACAAATCCAAACATGTGTATATGCAGAGCAGGCCTTGCCTGACATTTTCTCAAGCCGTTTCTCAGAGCGCGCATATTTGCAGAGCTTGTTAGCGGTGGCAGAAAACGTTACTATAGTTTCTTTTGGCTCTTTTATGTGATAGTCGAGAGGACACGTGAACGCATACAACGACACGCCTAATACAGAATATGTACGCAAATCTATTGGCCGTTCTCTCGGGTTGCTCTGATTCTCTCCCATTTATACGTAAGCATATACACACGTGTGTGTGTGTATATATATATATATATATATATATATATATATATATATATAAGGACAGTTGTGCGATTAATCCATGCTGAATTTCGTGATATCGGTCTAAAGCAAGAGAGAGAGAGAAAGAGAGAGAGAGAGAGAGAGAGCGGCGGAGGAGGAGGAGAGTGAAGAGAGAGAGCAAAATCCGCACGTGGAGAACCCGAATATGTACACGAGGGGACTAAACACGGGAGGACTACAGAATCTCTCGCGTCGTGGGTGTACTGTTCTGTATATATATATATATATATATATATATATATATGTGTATGTGTATACCGCCGGAAAAACGGTATCCGGCGAGACACGAGTAAGATTGTGTTTTGCGAACCCTCTACTCCGAGAGGTTTCTCGCAAGCAAGGAAGAAGAAGAACTCCATAAGGAACAATGTGCACAAATGCACGGGTCATTTTGCGCCAAATCGAGTGAGCGGGCACCACATTGGTCCCTGTTCTCCCGACTTCCGGCTGCGGATCGTACCATTTTGTACTGTCGACGATCCCACGCGTGTACCACGGGTTGAAGAGGCCCGCATGTCGAGAAGCTCCGTGGGATGATAAGATCCGTGAGATGATGGGAAAGGTCGGTCGAGCGGGAGGTGAAGCCGGAGGAGGTACTGCCCGCGATCCTTACGCGGGTCTACCGTTGACATATGTACCCTATTCGGAGTAGGTACACTTTGCGTCTCGTGTGCGCGTCGTCGAAGCACAAAAGTAGTGTGCGGAAACAACGCCGCGTGACACACGAAGAGGAGAAGCAAGAAGAAGAAGAAGAAGAAGACGAGAAGAGAGAAAGGAGAAGAAAATGAAGATGGGGATAGGAATGAGCAGAAGAGGAAGACGAGGATGGAAGGTGAGAGGAGAAGAAGAGTAAAACGAGGATAGGGAGGGGGAAGAAGGGGAGGACAAGGGTAGGGAGGAGAAATAAGAAGACGATAGACGAGGAGGACAAAGATAGGAAGGAGAAAGGAAAATAAGAGGAGAACGAGGTTAGCAAGTAGAAAGGAGGAGATGAGGAGGGCGCGCATAGAAAGCAGCGAGAAGAAGAGGAAGACGCAGATAAGGAGGAGAAAGAAGAAGAAGAGGAGGACGAAGTTAGGAAGGAGGACGAGGTTAGGAAGAAGATAGGAAGGTAAGAGGAGGACGAAGGTAGGGAGGAGAAAGAAGAAGACGAGGAAGACGAGGATACTAAGGACAGAGGGGAAGAAGAAGAGGATAGAAAGGAGAAAGGAGAAGCAGGGGAGGACGAGGTTGGGAAGAAAAAAGGAGGGGAAGAGCAGGACGAGGGTAGGGAGGAGAAAGGTGAAGCAGAAGACACCGAGGCTAGGAAGAAGAGAGGAGGGGAAGCGCAGGATGAGGGGGGGGGAGGAGTAAGAAGAAGAAGAAGACGAGGATAGGGAGGAAAGAGAAGAAGAAGAGAAAGACAAGATCGGGAAGAAGAGGAGGACGAAGGAAGGAGGACGCAGGAAGGAGGATAGGGGAGAGAAAGAAGAAGAAGAGGAGGACGAGGATAAGATTGAGAAAGAGCAATAGAGGGGGGGGGTGAAAGAGAAAGAGAGTGAGAAAACGGGGTATTTATTTCTCGGTCTTAACCAGAGAGAGAGAGAGAGAGAAAGAGAAAACGTAGAGGTATGGAAAAAGGAGAAATTCGCAGATCCCTCCCAGTACAAATCACACACGTGTTGCTCACTAACGGTCCCTCGTACATACGAACTGATTGGCAATGATTGAAGCCTGGGACAGAAACGGTTGGTGTTCATTTCACTCCCTTTCTCCCTCTTTCTCGCTCCCTCCATCTCTTTCGCTCTTCCTCCGTCTCTCTAATCAAATGTTGGCTCTTTAAACCGCCATAGGCAGAGTCCCAATACGCCCTACCAGCATCGCAAATTTAGGTATGGATCGAGTATCTCCCTCTCTCTCTCTTTCTCTGTCCACCACCCTGGGAAAGGATCCTCCGCATCGTTATTTTCATTTATAGATGACAGCAATTATCTCCTTCCCAATAAAATGTGAAACTCCAGCTGTGCCACACGATCCTCGGTACACGATCGCAAGAAATTAAACGGGGCATAGCGCTATATTAGTCCTCGATTGCTTGATTCACCGATTAGATCGTTATCATCGTTCTCTCTTCCTTTCCTGTACAAGCCCCGCATGTATGAACACCGCGCAGACACAAGTAACGATGGGGCAGTAGGGCGGAGGGGTTTCAGACGAGAGTCATTTTATTAGGGAATGTGCAGTACGTATGTGAGGAATATTGAGTGAGGCCGCGGGGAAATTTTTCAAACGAGTAGCCTCGTGTTTACAACGCTTAATGAGCTTTTGCTCTCGCCCGATTATTCCGCATTGAAAAGCTCGCTCTCTACACGGATATGACTTTTTCACGACATCGCGCGGAGACTCTCACCCACGTGGCGGGGGGGGGGGGGGGAGGCAGGGCTCGTTTTTATCATACGTGCATACCGTTGGTCCGAGGTCGCCAACGATTCATTAAACTTTTTAGCAGTGTTTGCAAGATCATGGAAAAAGAATTCTGCTCTCGGTTTTTCTGCTTTTTTGAAAATTCTACGGACTATTGGCTTTTCGGAATAGCTTGTATGTTAAGGGGCCAGTCCACTTTGGAGGCAGAAAAAATGCTATTTTCGCGGTTTTTTTGAGGATTTAAAAAAAGATATGAATATAAAAGTTGTTGGGCTTGATAAATAAAGTCTTGACATACATTTAAAAAAAATTAATTCATTTTTATTCATTTTTAAGTACAAAAACTATAGTTTAACGTAACGCCTCAAAAATAGGTGGGCTGGGTAGCTCCATCACAACTCGGCAACGGCTCGTCTGAAACAAAAAAATCAAAGTCCATTAGATTCAGTATGACAATAGCTACAAAATGACCCTCGGATATAAAGTTTTATCAAAAAATAAAAAAAAGGCAGATGAAAAACGAAAAAAGTAAAAAAAACGCGTTTGTTTCGCAGTTTTTCGCAAAAACAAGAGTAAAAATAAAAATTATAGAAGCATCGAGGGTCATCCTGTTGCGAATCATATTTACAATATGTGGTTCAAATTTCAAGAGAATCGGTTTATTCGTTTTAGAGATACGATGGAGCTAGATTTTGAAAACGTTGTTTCGAGAAAAGCGCGTTTGAAGTTTATAATATGGAAAACTCTTACCTAAACTTCATCGGCAATTCCTGCACCGTACAAAATCCCTTCTGATTACTCATGATCGTCGATTTCTTCAAGGCTTGCTTGCTTTCGATTTTTCGAAATTTTCAAAGTGCACTGGCCCCTTAATTGTTAAATAATCGTTAGTAGTTGCTACGTTAATTAGTAACTCGGAGAACATGTGTTTTTGGTTATGTATATTTATGTGCAGAGAACGTTTTGAAGCCTTTGCATCTATGCAATGTTGGATATAAGCATCTGACTTCATTGAGAGCGGTCCTTGACTTTGAGAGTCTTCAAAATCACTTTTCGATGAATATGCCGCTCGATGGAACGGCATAACGATCGAAAAAATCCCCATCGAACGGCTCATTTATTCAAAGTAAGAGTTTGCACCATTTTTCAAATCGATTTTACGTTTAGAACATTGAAATTCCTGTTTTATCGATTTTTCTATGTTAAATCTTGATCGATCATATTACAATTTGGTGTGTGAACTAAGTTTTCGTTCTTCGATAAAATTCTGAAGGACACTCGATTACCCTTTTTGAACTGTGTAACTTTAGTAGCAAACGTTTTCTCGTAAGTCTGATAGGTTTAAAAATATTCGTACCGCTAATAGTTGTTGCCTTACTATGTGTATATATATATATCTGAAGCTCGAAAAAAATTAAAGAACCTCGATCAACGAAGGAAAATGTTGATTGCCGACATTATACAGATATAAAGGGTTCAAAATGTTATTCCCCATTTATATATTCAGCCAAAAACAGATGTTTTTCCAATCAGTGTAATGATGTACTAATTAATGTGTAAGCTAATATATATTTATAATGACAATCGTCTATGAAAATTAGTTTACACAATGATTAGTGAATCGTAACACTAACTCGATGTATATTTATATATATGTATATCGAGCTAGACGCATGATTTACGAATCAATGTAAAAACTA
>OY723395.1:18361983-18385922 GCA_963210295.1 Ophion ellenae
GGATAGTCGACAGCGTGTTTGTTCGGGTTGAAATAAAATGCATTTGGTTGTAAAGTTTAATTTTAAGTAGCACTCGAATTTAATAAAACCAAATCAACTCGATAATCGAAAGTATGTTTGGGTTAAACAAAAATGCATTTAAATTTTATCGTATGATTTTAATCGTAAGCAACGTTGATAAATTTAGGTTTTTTGGGGTTGAAATCCAATGCATATGGTTGTAAGGTTTAGTTTTAAGTCGCACTCGAATTTAATAAATTCACATCAATTCGAAAGCGTGTTTGGGTTACTATGAGATGCATTCGATTTTAACGTGTGACTTTAAGTTATAAGGAAAATTGGAAAATTTGGGTTTTTTTTGCGTTGAAAAAAAAATGCATTAAGTTGTAAAGTTTTATTTTAAGTCGCCCTCCAATTAACATTTTTTAATCAATTCGGTAGTTAAAAGCGTTTTTGGGCAAATTAAAATGCATTTGATTTTAACGTGTGATTTCAATTTATAAAGAAAATTGGAAAATTTGGGTTTGTTTGAATTCAAATAAAATGCATATGATTGTAAAGTTTAATTTTAAGTAATTCTCGAATTAAAAAAATTCAAATCAATTCGGTTGTTCAAAGCATGTTCGGTTTAAAAAAGAATGCATTTCATTTCAACCTGTGATTTTTATTTTTCATTTATTTGGGTTTGATTGCGTTGAAGCAAACCGCATTTAGTAGTAAAGTTTAATTTTAAGGGGTAAGGCTACAGTAACGGGTATAAAATTATGTGTGGAATTAATTAATGTGTGGAAAAATTAATTACACATCTATTTAGTATGAATATCAAGCTGTTCGAAAAATATATATATATATTTTTTCGATGTACAAAATGGCCGACTACTAATATTTTCTTTTGTTATCTTTTTTAGGCGCTCCGCGGCGTGACATTTAGCATCCGCAATTTTTTACCTAGAACAAAAAACAAAAATGCTCGTCAATCTACATTAGAATACCTAGAGTAGTACGTAAGGAATTTAAAAAACTGCTCACAAAATGAAAAGTTTTCGATTAATCGGAAATCCCGTACGTACTTCTCTGCGAAATGCAATTAGGAACATAACTTTTAAACTTGAAGTAAATCGAGTAGAAATTGTTGAAGTTATTTGTCACGCCAATTGGAAAAAAGCTGTTTCGAGAAAAACGCTTTTAAGGGGCCAGTCCACTTTGCAGCCACGAAAAAAGGCTATTTTGGCGATTTTTTTTTATTATTTAATAAAAGATACGAATATAAATTTGTTGGGTTGATAAATAAAGTCTTGAAATACATTTTGAAAAAAATTTAATTCATTTTTAAGTACAAAAACTATAGTTTAACGTAACGCCTCAAAAATAGGTGGGCTAGGTAGCTCCATCACAACTCGGCAACGTCTGAAACAAAAAAATCAAAGTCCATTAGATCCAGTATGACACCAGCTACAAAATAACCCTCGGATATAAAGTTTTATCAAAAAATAAAAAAATGGCAGATGAAAAACGGAAAAAGTACAAAAAACGCGTTTTTTCGCAGTTTTTCGCAAAAAAAAGAGTAAAAATCAAAATTTTAAACCCATCGAGGGTCATCTTGTTGCGAATCATGTTTACGATATGTGTTTCAAATTTCACGAGAATCGGTTTATTAGTTTTAGAGATACGATGGAGATAGATTTTGAAAACGTTGTTTCGAGAAAAACGCGTTTGTAGTTTATACTATGAAAAACTCTTACCTCAACCCAATCGGTTTGTACTCTCGAAGTAAAGTTCTTACTAAACTCAATGTCGATATTTCGACTAAACTCAAAATCGATATTTTTTCAAGGTAGACTGACCCCTTAAAGTTTTTGGTACTCTATGGCCGTGCCAGAGGTGGGCTTACGTTATACGCTCAAAGTCGGTGAGACAACAATTTTCTTGCTATAAATCGAATGGTAACTTAATCTTATGATGATAAAACACCGTTTTAGCGAAGAACTGTGGCCTTACCCCTTAAGTCGTCCGCGAATTAAAAAAATCGTAATGAATTCGATAGTTAACAGCATCTTTGGTTTGAAAAAAGAATGCATCCAGTTGCGCCGCTCAACGTTCTCGCATACGAGAATTTCGAAAGTTCAGCGAAAAACGTGCGAAATATTTTTATCTGGCGTGACGCGAGTATTGAACGAATCTCGCGCCCCTCCGCGGGCCGGTGCGACCAATCGCCGAGAGATGGCGATACGCTCGAGCTCTCTCGTCAGCGGCGCACATCCCGTGGGTCTACAAGATCGAGGACGGTACTGAGGAACGTTAGCTTTGCGCAGTGGCGATATCGTAACCAATGAGGTTCTACCGAGGTGCGATTATTGCTAGTTGAAAACTTTTACCAATACCCCGCCATGACGATGTGAAATACCATCGGCAACGGCAATTTTTGACAACCCCCACGGGGGTTCTTTGATTTTTTGAAACAATAATTCTATTGAAAAGCAGTCGATTTTCGATTTTGAAAATGGCCTAAATCGAGGTGTTCACGCTCGAGCGAGCCAGGTCGGGGTCGCCAGGTCTCTGCGATCGTTCAAGCGTCCATCGACTTCCGGTCCGTGCAACAATACAATAGAATCTATTAAACTTTTCAACCGAGCGATATAGCCAATAGGTAATCATTTATTTATTTGTTCAACCCTACGACGGGTGCAAAACCGCCCCAGACAATCTCACAAAGTGTCAACGTGGAGTGAAAAAAATGTTGATTTTGGTATCGCAGAGTGAAAAATATAGATATTGACGTTTGCATCAAAAACCAAACTTTTAATTGCCCATTAAGGCAGTAGTCTGCTTTCGAAGCCGAAAAAAGGCGTTTTTTCAGCAATTTTTTTTAAAGGGAAGGAAATGATTGCGGTAAACAAAATTTTGAGACGATAGTGTATTATATTCAAGCTTTAAAAAACAATTTTTATTATTAAAAAATATTGAAATTTTTCAAAGTTGTAATGATTTTTCTGGGGCGCCTGGAGTCTGCACTTGTAAATCGGTGCCGGTGATGGAGGTCGTGCGATGCATCTGAAACAGTCGAACCAAATTTTTTTTTAGTTTTTATAAGTTCCTTTTCTATATGAACTAAAAAAATACCGAAGAAATAATGAAATTCCATATTTTTTCGAAGTTTAAAAAAAAATGCACTTTTTTGAAAAAAAAATTCACTTTAAGTTGCAAAACAAGTAATTTAAATAGTACTTTTGTCCAACTTTTTTTGTTCAAATAGAAGATAATTTAATACTGAAGCTAGATCACTTTGATTTTTTTTCGATCGGACATATATTGTTTTTGCTATCGCCGGCACCGTTTTCTAAAACTTGTGAAAATGAAAACTCGAGAAAACGGGCTTTAAGGTTTTCGGTCTAAAAAAATATAAGTTTTTGGATAGTTACACTAATTAGATGTTAATCAGCTATCCCCGGGCCATACAATAATCCTTCCTCTTCTTCAAATCGATTTTTCGAAGCCTGTAAAGCAGACTACTGCCTTAAGTTACTGAGAACACGTTTTTCTCAGTTCTCATTAGAAGCTATAGCCTAAATTTGCAAAAAAAAAAATTTAAGACAAGAATGAAATAAATAGTTGTGATATTTTGGAAAGATTGATCCAGTAATGCGCAATTTTCACTCCGATGCATTAAGGGGAGATATACATCTAGGAGCCGGAAAAAAGTTCATTTTTGTGAATTTTTCCAAGGAAAACTATTTGAAATTTCGGATTGGGGTTTTAATTATCTAAAAGTATATACATTAAAAAATATGTTTAATTTTCTTTGTTTAAAAATATGAAAAATATACAAGGATATTGTATGATCCTTGGAGCGTCGTAAAAAAATCTGCGTATACGGTACCCACTGGCGTTTCTTCAAAAATCATCTGAAAAAAAAACCAAAAAGATTATTAAATTAGATACCTATAATCTAGTACTTGTCATAGCCGATTTTGAAAATATTGATTTATGACAAAATGGCGGACGTTTTAACATAAACAGTGATTTTTGGGCCAAAAATTAGTTATTATTTTGTCTATAAAACAAAAACTAAGTAACGGAAAAAAACGCTATGACAAGTACTAGATAATGGTGTATAGAATAACGACAATAAACCTCAAGGCAATCGGTTCATTGGTTTTCGAGAAATGGTGGGTACCGATTTGAAAAACGTGATTTTGAGAAAAACGCGTTTGAAAATTTGGGAATGAATAAATCATGAAATTTGTCAACTTACATGGAACCATCGATACCAGGCCCATAGTGTAGGTCTTCTACGGTCGACGGAATGTTCGTAGCTTCTAAATCCTCGACCTCGACCATCTAGGTGTATATCTCCCCTTAAGACCTTAGGCCACAGTAACGGGTATAAAATCATGTGCGAATTTAAGAATTTTTTTTCGTATGAAAAAGTCATTCACGCATCAAATTAATTACACATCTATTTAGTATGAATATCAAGCTGTTGGAAAATATATATATTTTTTTCGATGTACAAAATGGCCGACTACTCGAAACTTCTCGAAACAGCTTTTTTCCAATTGGCGTGACAAATAACTTCAACAATTATCAGTCGATTTACTTCAAATTTAAAAGTTACGTTCCTAATTGCATTTCGCACACAAGTACGTACGGAATTTCTGATTAATCGAAAACTTTTCATTTTATGAGCAGTTTATGAGCAGTTATAACGAAATTTTTCACTGAAAATTCATTTCGTACGTTCGAATACCTACAACTTTTAAATAAAACAATATTTTTTCAATTCCGTACGTACTTCTCTAGGTATTCTAATGTAGATTGACGAGAATTTTTATTTTTTGTTCTAGGTAAAAAATTGTGGATGGTAAATGTCACGCCTCGGAGCGCCGAAAAAAAGATAACAAAAGAAAATATTAGTAGTCGGCCATTTTGTGCATCGAAAAAAAATATATTTATTTTCTAACAGCTTGATATTCATACTAAATAGACATGTAATTAATTTTATAAGTGAATCACTTTTTCATACGAAAAAAATTGTTAAATTCGCACATGATTTTATACCCGTTACTGTGGCCTAAGGCCTTAAACCTCAAAAAATTACGTTTAAAAAAGACTTATTTGCATCAAATTGAATTTGAATATTTATTCCCACTGATAGACTCCATTAAACTTTTCAACCGAGCGACATAGCCAATAAGCAATCATTTATTTATTCGTTCAACCCTACGACACGTGCAAACCGCCCCAGAGAATCTTACCAAGTGTGAACGTGGAGTGAAAAATATTGATTTTCATATCGTAGAGTGAAAAATATAGACATTGACGTTCGCATCGTTGGAACGCAATGAAAATTTCAGAGACCAAATTTTTTATTTTGCACGTTGGGTTAGTGAAGACCCTCGAACGTTTTTCAAAATTCTCGTTGGAAAACTAGTCTAAATTTGCAAAAAATAAGTTTTCAGACGACAAAAATGAAGTAAAAGAAGTTCGAAAATTAACATTGTCGAAAAATCGTCCCACTGATGCGCAATTTTCACTTCAATGCGTTAACCTCCAAAAAATGCGGTTTCAAAAATGCTTATTCGCATCAAATTAAATTTCAATATTTGTTCCAATTAATAGAATCCATTAAACGTTTCAACCAAGCGATATAGCCACTAAGTAATCATTTATTCATTCGTCCAACCCTAGGGCAGGTGCAAACCGCCTCAGAGGATCTTACGAAGTTTCAATATGGAGTGAACAAATATTGATTTTTACTTGCACGTTGGGTTGCTGAAAACACTCGATCGTTTTTCCGAATTCTCATTCGAAATCTGCAGGCTCAGTTTGCAAAAAAAAGATGTTAGATGATAAAAATGAAGTAAAGAAAATTGTTCGAAAACTAACATTATGTTAACCTCCAAAAATGCGGTTTTTAAAATACTCATTAGCATAACATTGAATTTGAACATTTATTCCCATTCAATTTAATTAAAATATTCATTCCCATTTAATTGAAATAAATTAAGTTAAATTCAATAATAATTGATCTAATGAGGATGAAAATTAATTAATTGAAGTCCCATTCAATAGGATTGAATTGAAATAAATGTAATAAAAGTTGATCGAATGGGAATGAAAATTAATTAATTTTCATTCATATTCGACCAATTTTTATTTTATTCTCTGCAGTTTCTCGAAATTTAATTTCCAACGCAGTATTAAAAATGTTCTCTTAATTGTCTCGTGATTAATTTTACGCCTCTTCTCTGCACTTGTTAATTTTATTACCTCTTTCTAATTGTCTCAATTTCCCTCCCATTCACCATCGAGAGCACACTCTAAACCCACCCCCGACATATCGATGTTCCGAGCGGCTACGAGTTTCCTAGTGCAGGGGTTAATCGAGGGCACCGGAAACGGGCCGAGTGACGGAACGCTGCCGCGTGGCCACGAGATGACCGTTTCGGGCGCAGTTCGTCGCACCCCGCGATTGCGAATCACAATCGCGACGCCAAGAGTAAAAAAACATCGATTCTCCTGTATGCTATTATTATGATGGCCAGGCGGTTCTCTCTTCTATTATTATACGATCGACCTCGCTCTCGTTGACCGCGGGCTGTGCGCGCGCGCAACGTTTAATAATTAATGTAGGCGTGGAACGCGATTGTGCTGCGATGAGAATCGCTTTTCCTTTTTTCTAAGTCTCTCCCTCTGTCTTAATCGGTCCAAATGATACGCGAGGCTTAAGAAAAAAGTAGCGTGTAAGCTGGTTCATTTTTTTTCGTTTCGTCATCAGAAATTTGTTTTTTTTTTATGTAACGAAAATTTCTCAGGTAATGATAATAATAATAATATAGTGTAATATGATAAGATATTATATATATATATATATATATATATGATATGATAAGATATAATATAATATATTATATTATATATATTATATTATATTATATTATATTGTATTGTATTGTATTGTATTCTATTATATAATAATATAATGTGATATAATATTCTATAACACAGTAGGCAAAAGAATTAAACGATATTGAAAAAGTCCGCCAATTTTAGGGTGATTTTCAAATAACTGTAACTCCTCGAGAAATGGTCACACAGCAAAATAAAAAAAGCAAATTGAAGGTGTGAATCTCTAGTTTTTAGATCCTGAGCTCAAACATTTTTCGCATCAGCCAATCTTTAGTAGCCATCAAAAAACCAAAGTAAAAAAAATTTCAAAATTTTTGCTCATCTTTCACAGTCTGCACGGACTTTAATAATTTTTTTTTAATGATCGGATTGAAAGTATCGTCTAACTGAATTCTTCCCCTTTAATTTGAGCGGGGGGAGAGCTCTGTACGATTTTTTCTCGCTGAGTTTTCGATGTTCAAAGCAAAAATGATACTTTCGACTTTGATGACTGATTACTCGGAGACTAATGGTCGCACAGAAAAAAACCAGAGGGTTTTGGAAACTTTGAAGGATTCTCTATAAGATGCTTTTATCATTTTTATAACAAGATTTTTTTATGCGGGGAAAAGGATTTTAAAAAAGTGAAAAAATGGCATATTTACGAATATTCTTTTCACTAAGGATTCTTTTGCCAATATCGAAAAGACAAAAAAAATCGGTTTTTTATGGCCTCAAAGTATCCTAAAAAAAGTCCTCAAAAGTTTAAACCCCTGCGATATTTTTTTTTCATTGTGTTCCGAATGATCGAAATTGTGGTTTTTGCCAAAAATCGATTAAAGGCTAAATCTACCACCTTTTATTCGTCTTTTGAGAATCACAATTTTTCGTTGGCACTGATCCGAATTTCCGGTGGTAAAAAATGTTGATCGTTGAACAACGGGAACAAATTTTTGTTTAATGAAGAAAAAAAAATTAATGAAAAAAATTTTTGACAAAAGAAAACTACAGATTCACACCTTCAATTTGCTTTTTTTTTATTTTGCTGTACGACCATTTTTCGAGGAGTTACAGCTATTTGAAGATGACCCTAAAATTGGCCGACTTTTTCAATATCCTGTAACTCTTTTGCCTAGTGTATAATAATGACGTTGAACTTTGCATCGTTGGAAAGCAACGATTTTTGAAAAATGTCTTCATCTTTATTATTATTCAAAACTCTTTTTTCGCAACTTGAGCTCGTAAGTCTATAATTGTGTACCATGAGCACAAACGTTCGAATAATTTTATAGCCGACATCGGCCAAAAAGCAATATTATCCACGAAAAAGAATTGAATTTCGTTGCGTTCCAACGATGCAAACTTCAAGATCATATATAAAATAATATTATATGTTGTGATATATAAAATGATATAATATATTATAATATAATATGATACAACATATAATATAACATAATATAATAACAATAATATATATACAGGGTGAGGCACACAAAGTGTTACAGAGCAATAGCACTCAAACTATTGATCATATCCAAAAATGTTTCAGACAAAATTTTCAGTCTTCGAGAAAGACGTCATACTGGACCACCCTATTTTTTTATCGGTGGAGGCGCTGAAGGTCAAGGTCAACTCCACTTTTTAAAATGGAGTGGTACATTTTTTTTCAACCATCTTGTGGAGCACCTCAAGCCGCATTAAAAACATTAGGCGGTCAAAGTCGTTAAAGGTCATTCGAGGTCACCTATTAAAATGAAACACAAATCTAAATATCTCGGATCACTACCAAATATTTGGTAGTGATGCGGCTTTAGGTGCTCCACAAGATGGTTGAAAAAAAATGTACCATTCCATTTAAAAAAGTGGAGTTGACCTTGAGGTAGCTTCAGCGCCTCCACCGATAAAAAAAATAGGGTGGTCCAGTATGACGGCATTCTCGAACACTGAAACTTTTGTCTGAAACATTTTTGGATATGATCAATAGTTTGAGCGCTATTGCTCTGTAACACTTTATGTGCCTCACCCTGTATACAGGGTGTCCCTTTTATCTCTGCCACCCGAAATAACTCGGTAATTATCGACGTCACAAAAAAATGTTCCAGACAAAAGTTGCACGGTGTGAAGGGGGCCATCAAATGCGACCAATTTTTTTTATTTCGATCGAGGTGCTGAAGCACCGTCAAGGTCACCTTCATTTTTTAAAATGCCATGGTACATTTTTTTTCAACCATCTTGTGGAGCACCCCAAGCCACATAAAAAACATCCGGGGGTCAAAGTCGTTCAGTCATTCAAGGTCACCTATTAAAATGACATAGAAATCTAAACTGACCTTCAATGCCCTTGAACGACTTTGACCTTCGAATGTTTTTTATGCCGCTTGAGGTGCTCCACATGAGGGTTGAACAAAAATGTACCATTCCATTTTAAAAAGTGGAGGTGACCTTCACTGTGCGTCAGCGCCTCCACAGAAAAAAAAATGGTCGCATTTGATGGCCCCCTTCACACCGTAAAATTTTTTTCTGGAACATTTTTTTGTAACTGATAATTACCGAGTTATTTCGGGTGGCAGAGATAAGAGGGACACCCTGTATATACATATATGTATGTATAATATATATTATCATTATTATTATTATCGTTAATATTATTATTATCTGCTACATTTTCGTACTGCATATAAAATAGTACGAATAATTTCTGCCAAAGCGTTTTCCATATAGGTATCGTACTTTAGAGTTCTCCGAGGGGGAAGGAGCGAAGGAGGGTGGAAGATGATAAAAAAGTCCATAAGGCACGGCTTTGGTAGCGTAAAGAACCTGAGATAGCAAGAGAAAGTGCGTGAAAGACCGAGAGAGAAAGAGAGAGACCGAGCATCGACTGCGTTCCTGCTGCTGCTGGTAGTGGTGCATATCGTGTGAGCCCTTAAGGCGTTACCCCCACTTGTAGCGCAAAAAAGGCCTTTTTCATGAATTTTTTTAAAGAAAACTACAAAAAAAATTTAATCGATCAATATACCATCTTAAAGAACACATCTTGAAGAACTTTCAGTAATTTTTTTATTGAAAAATATTACATTGTTTAGTGGCAAATGGCCGTCAATGAAATAATGTTTTTTTATACACGGCTTGCGGTGACCAACATTGCGGCGAAGTGGATCATCTGAAGAAAAAAATGCGGATGGATTTAGTCAAATATAAGTATAAACTAGTCTTTAATCGAAGGATTTTAAAAAATATTCATTTTTCACAAAATGGCGGACAGTCAAAGTTAATGGTTCGATTTTAACGAAAAAAAACGGCCGTTTTTTGGCTATAAAACGGCCATTTTTTTCGAAAAAAAAAATCGAACGATTAAAGACTACATTTTTATGTATTAAATAAGCCTGCAAAATTTCAAGAAGATCGGTTCATTAGTGTTCGAGTAATTTTGGTCACCGACTTCAGAAATGCCATTTTGAGAAAAACGCGTTTAAAGTTTCTCTTTCAACGCTCTTTAAACGCGGATTCTTCTCTTTCAACGCTCATATCTCAGTCAATTTTGTTCGGATCGACTTGAAATTTTCAGGACATATTCTCAGATACTTATACTTCAAAAAAGTGCAATAACAAAAAAATCGATTTTTTCAAAATCGCAAGTGGGGGTAACCCCTTAATCATTCTAGAGCGAGAAGGAGGCTAAAATATACGCGCGCGCACCTCGACGCCTCAAAGCGTTCTTTTTTTAAATTCATTTAATTTTTTTTCCTTTTTCATTCACGTGTTGGAGCGCGAAAAGTTAGGCAAAGACGAAGCAGCTGGGAGGGAGAGAGGGAGGGAGAGAGAGAGAGAGAGAGAGATCCTTTCATAGCCGCAGACACGATTTCCGGTAACCTCTTATCTCGAGATTCCACGTGCTTGCCCTTCTCCCTTTTCCTCTATCCTCCTCCCTCTCCCTTTCCCTTCCCCTCTCTTTCTCCCTTTTCTCGCTTTATACTTTTGTTCGACCTTCTCCAATCTCTGAATCACTCGAGCAATTAAAAGTACACTCGTCCTACCGTCCTCTCCTTCTCACTCCCTCACACCGTCTCATTCGCTTCTCACTCGAGCTAAAAAGTCGTCTTTTATAACGCGCGCCTCGGCGATGGTCTCCCCATAAACCCTCAAAGTTTTCGCACCCGTCGGCGAGTACCGCATGAAAGACTGAATAAAAAAAAAAACAAAAAAAAAACAACTCATTAAACAAGTGAGCGTAAAGTTTTGTTTTTCGTTGCATCGCGGATCCGGAGAACTTGATTTTTCTAATCACGAAAGCCTACCGAGGCGAAAGTTCGCAAGACTAACGTATTTCAATTGCGTAACATTAAATGATGATGATCATGGAGTTGTTGGGAGGAGAGTAAGAAAAAATTTGTTCGATAAATTAACGCCGCCGTCGTTATTTGGAATCAATGTGGATATAGTTGGAAAAGATTGATATTAATACAGTTAATGGATAGAATCGATTGATACGCCAATTCATACAATCGGTAAAATTAATAATGATATAATTTAATACGATTAATTAATTCCTCAATTAATATGGATTATTGGGATATAAATTGATACACAAATTCATGCGATTAATTCATT
Organism: Ophion ellenae; assembly: GCA_963210295.1. Classification (NCBI taxonomy): domain Eukaryota; kingdom Metazoa; phylum Arthropoda; class Insecta; order Hymenoptera; family Ichneumonidae; genus Ophion; species Ophion ellenae. The sequence goes on from OY723395.1 coordinate 18,373,483, forward strand.
AATACATTGATGTGAATTATTGGCATGTAAATTAATGCATACATTAAGACCTTAGGCAACTCCAGAATCCGAAAAAATTGGCTTTTTGGGGATTTTTTTCAGAAAAAATAGAAAATTAATCGATATTCCAAAAAAGGGTGTTTATCATACATATCAGTGACTGTATACAATATTTTTTTCGAAGTGATTAATTTCAAAATGGCGGCTGTGCAGCGTTTATCTCAAAACTGTATTCTTTAAGTTGGCCGGAAACATAACTCAGACAATTTTTAACCGATTCACTTGAAATGTTGAATATATCTTTAAAAATACATTGTCTATAGAAGTACGTAGGATTTTTTTTTATATTGCATAGTTCATTTCTTATTAACGATTTTATAGGCAAATTTTTGGAAAGTAAACATTTTTCCTAAAAGATCGTCCGATAATTCTTAATAACAAATGAACTATGCAATATAAAAAAAATCCTACGTACTTCCATAGACAATGTATTTTTCAAGATGTATTCAACATTTCAAGTGAATCGGTTGAAAATTTGCTGAGTTATGTTTCCGGCCAACTTAAAAAATGCAGTTTTGAGATAAACGCTGCACAGCCGCCATTTTGGAATGAATCGCTTAAAAAAAATTATTTTATACAGTCACTGATATCATAAACACCATTTTTTGTAATCTCGAATTCTTGTGTAGCTTTTCTGAAGAAAAAAAACCCAAAAAGCATATTTTTTCGGCCTCTAGAGTGGCCTAACCCCTTAATACAATTAATTGATATAGACGTTACTGGCGATTAATACTTACGATACATTTTTAATCAAGCGCAGTAATTTAAATCTCCTTTAAGTGATTTTTTTTCTAGTAATTAAGGCAGTAGTGCTTTGCTATATACACAAACACACACACACACACACACACACACACACACACACACACACACACACACACACACACACACACACACACACACACACACACACACACACACACACACACACACACACACACACACACACACACACACACACACACACACACACACACACACACACACACACACACACACACACACACACACACACACATATATATGTATATATATATATATATATATATATTTGGAGCAAGATTAATTTCATCGCAAAATTTATTGGAGCAAATCCATTTTTGTCGACGCACGCAACAATCTCGCTCCGGATATGGTTAAAAAAATTCTTTCTCCCGCTCGATTGATAAACTTTCACCGAAGTCAATTCGCACCGTGCTGGGATGGGTGCGAGAAAAAAAAATCTCACGTACGTTGCAAAATCGATGGGCAAATTCGTGCAATCGATTATCAGGAGAGAGATACTCTCTGGGTGGGATCTCGCGCGATCGATAAATGATAAATGCATATCATTGCGTCGATCTCGTACGAGCAGGTTTTACGATTGTTTTCGCCAGCTTCCGGTCGAATTATACGGGAGGCCTGGGGAACCGAGAGGAAAATTGGCTTTGCATGAAATGAGTATTCGGAGCTCGTGTGAGTCGTCGCTGAAACGAATCCACAAGGCCTCGCACCTTTTCGTATATAATTTATTTTGGCGTTCCGCGAGTGCGTGACCGAACGGTCACCCATCTGAATAATGGACCGGACCAACACTCCTTGTCCACTACTGTCGATTTCTCTTTGTGCATCAAGTATTGCGATGTTGAATAAGTTCTCGCTGTTTTTCCACGATAATTAAGGCGTTACCCCCACTTGTAGCGCAAAAAAAAGGCCTTTTTCATAAATTTTTTTAAAGAAAACTACAAAACTTTTTTAATCGATCAATATACCATCTTAAAGAACACATCTTGAAGAACTTTCAGTAATTTTTTTATTGAAAAATATTACATTGTTTAATGGCAAATGGCCGTCAATGAAATAATGTTTTGATATACATGGTTTGCGGTGACCAACATTGCGGCGAAGTGGATCATCTGAAAAAAAAATGCGGATGGATTTAGTCAAATATAAGTATAAACTAGTCTTGAATCGAAGGATTTTAAAAAATATTCATTTTTCACAAAATGGCGGACAGTCAAAGTTAATGGTTGGATTTTAACGAAAAAAACCGAACGATTAAAGACTACATTTTTATGTATTAAATAAGCCGGCAAAATTTCAAGAAGATCGGTTCATTAGTGTTCGAGTAATCTTGGTCACCGACTTCAGAAATGCCATTTTGAGAAAAACGCGTTTAAAGTTTCTCTTTCAACGCTCTTTCAACGCGGATTCTTCTCTTTCAACGCTCATATCTCAGTCAATTTTGTTCGGATCGACTTGAAATTTTCAGGACATATTCTCAGATACTTATCCTTCAAAAAAATGCAATAAAAAAAATCGATTTTTTCAAAATCGCAAGTGGGCGTAACCCCTTAAGGCTTTATTTCGTAAAATCGTTTCTGATGCTTCCAAACGTTTCCAAAGTTCAGCTAGCGTCTAAGATGAGTCTTCATGAAGTAATGCCTCCAATTCAACACGTAAAAATGGGGCCGGGTTGAAATTTCGAACTTTGAATTTGAAATGATCAGAACGCTCAAAACTCCGAAAGAACACTACCCCGAAAGATCAAAACTCCGAAAGAATTTTATCCGAAAGACCAAAATTCCGAAAATGTGAACACCGTCAAAATAATTCGGCTATGGAAGTTTTAAAAGTTTCCAAATTTTCAATAAATCGACGAATTATTTAGAGAATTTTTTTTATTGAGAAGTTATTTTACGACAATTTTGGAATTTGTCTAGACAATGTTATACGTTCTGCATCATTTACAGTCAACTGTCTAGACTTTCGCACGCATAATCTTGACGAACGTTGCCATTTCGAAACATTGAAATTAGGAATTTTAAACCGTCGGCGCACTGAGAACAAAAATCATTGATCGAATATCGTTGGTGTTATTGAATGAAATTTCGTTGATTCAATTGTAAAATTGTGGGTGTAAATAATCGGATTGATAAAATGCAAAGTTTTTTTTTCATTCAATACATATATTGTTAGCTGCGAACAATGTATTATTGAAACTATCTAAAAAAGTATCGCCAACAAATTATATAGTTTTGAATGCATTTTATGCAACGAACAAAAAAAAACGTTTTAATTCATAGCATGAATATTGTTGATTCGAGTACACAAGAAAAATTGAATTTCGCTCACGTGATTCAGATAAAATTTCTATTGAGTAAAAATGTTATTTGATTTTTTTCATCATATCCGATATTGAATTCCAAGTACATTGTTCGTTAAAATATTAATATTTTATTTTGATTGAAAAATATTAAGCAAATGTCTGAATTGGTTAAAAAATTATGCGAAAATAAAATTTGTTTCTTGCGCATTTGGTTGAAAAAATTCAACCAAATCATGGCCGAGCGCCACCGAAATTGTAGGTGTGTGGAAACTCGTAGTTCTCGGAGTAACCGCTAGATGCCGCACGCGCGCTCGTTGCTCGTAAGCGTACCGCGAACCGAAAATCTACTTAAACGCCGGAGAAACTTCAAAGAGTATCGCTTCTTGGCCTGTGGCTAAGATCAAAGTGTAGTATCTGTTCTCATCAATTGAATATCTGATATTCCCTCCATGGTGTTACATTGTATATCTGATATTCTCTCCACTATTATCGTGGTTGGTCATTCTAATGCTCACTTTTTATTTAAGATTTAAAAGAAATTGAAACACTTACGTCTCATGGCATATTCGTTTCGATGCAGTAAAGGAATAATTAATTCTATTGATTATATTTTTGTACGGGATAAAAAATGTTGTAGCAACCGCTTAATTATTTCATCCATACATCTACGGATTGTATATAGAATGATTTCAATAGAATATTATTTTATTTGAAGGATAATGTTGATATTCCGAGAACAGAAGAGCTTTTTCACATAAAATAATATATTATTTAAATCAATCACATTTTCCAATATTTTATAGTGTTGTAACAATCTCATATATCGGTGGCACACTGCAGCAGTACATTTATTTGGATCAACCAATATATTTTTTTGATTCAATTGGTTGCTTTTCTCAGTGCGGTAATTAAAATGAAGAAAATGCAAATTTAAGAAAATGGCACACATTTACAACAAAAAATCAACATTTCACGCACCATTTCTGTAAAATGTGGATTAAAAAACTTTTTTTAATCCACATTTTTCCACAATCCAAAATCCACAAAGAGTTTTTTTTTCTACTTTTTGAAAAACAATTCTTGTCAAGTAGAAGGTACCAATATTATCAATATTTGTACCAAGTTTCAACTCAATCGGCTAAATAGTTTTTGAGTAATCCTGCACGCCAATCTCAATTATCTAAATAATGCATTTTTGAGAAAAGCGTTTGAAGTTTTTCGAATTTCGCTTTGAAACTTTGGGAAAATATTCGATATATACAGTTCTATCTCTTAAGGCGTTAGGCCACAGTAACGGGTATAAAGTCATCTGCGAATTTAACAATTTTTTTGCGTATGAAAAAGTGATTCACTCATAAAATTAATTACACATCAATTTAGTATGAATATCCAGCTGTCAGAAAAAAGATTATTTTCTTCGATGTACAAACTGGCCGACTACTAATATTTTCTTTTGTTATCTTTTCTTAGGCGCTCCGTGGCGTGACATTTAGCATCCACAATTTTTTACCTAGAACAAAAAACAAAAATTCTCGTCAATCTACATCAGAATACCTAGAGAAGTACGTACGGAATTTGAAAAAAACATTGTTTTATTCAAAAGTTGTAGGCATTTGACCTTAAAAATGAATCTTCAGTGAAAAATTTCGTTATAACTGCTCTTAAACTGCTCATAAAATGAAAAGTTTTCGATTAATCAGAAATTCCGTACGTACTTCTGTGCGAAATGCAATTAGGAACATAACTTTTAAATTTGACGTGAATCGAGTGAAAATTGTTGAAGTTATTTGTCACGCTATTGGGAAAAAGCTGTTTCGAGAAGTTTCGAGTAGTCTGCCATTTTGTACATCGAAAAAAACGAATATGTATATTTTCTAACAGCTTGATATTCATACTAAATAGATGTGTAATTAATGTTATGAGTGAATCACTTTTTCATACGAAAAAAATGGTCAAATTCGCACATGATTTTATTCCCGTTACTGTGGCCTTACCCCTTAAAGAAGACATTTTTTTTATCGTTGTAAATGTATATCCCGCCTTAAGCTACACACACGCTGTTCCGGTAACGCCAGCTGTTGAAAAACGGCGACAACTTATTCAACGTCCTAATATTATCAATTTTTTCTTCTGCTTTTCTTCGCTGACTTCGACCCTATTTCGTTACTCGATCGTTCCCTCTTCTCCTCTCACTCTCGCCCTCTTTTTCCACGATGTTTGCCATAATTTTTCCATGTTCGTGCAGCTGTGTGGCAACCTCTCGGCTACACGGCATTCTCGCCCTATGGGTTTGTGCGGGGTCAGGCGAGGCACCGTGCCAAGCACCGAGCACACCAACTTGTGCCCTCATACCCCTCTTCGTTCTCGTCGTCGTCGTCGCCGTCGTCCCTCTTACCTATTCTTCGACTCCGCACACATTCGTCTACGTGTACCGTGGGCTCGGTGCTAATACGGACCCCGGCATTCTCGTTTAGGCCACATTGTCCTTGGAAATAATTGACCGGAAGTGGATTCAACGAAATTACATCGGCTCTCGATTTGTCGAGGACGCGATTTTGTAAAGGGTGGCCTACATTTCTTCAAAGCGCGAGCCCTTTTTTTCGCAAGTCGAATGGACGTTCTGTCGATACACGATAAAAAATTCAAATATTCTTTAAAAGGGAGTACAAATTACAGAGAGAGGCACCATTAGGCGAGCAAAAAATTTCTGATTTTCGTGATTTTTTTTTTCAAAGGAAAGATTTTTTCACAATTTTCGAAACTTAGGGTATTTTTTATTACTACTTTTGCCTGTTACATGGTATTTTTTCATTTTTTATTAATCTTGAAAAATGGCGGACGTATGGCACGGTCTTCTAAGCGGATTGCGCCGGACGTTGTCAGACGGCGTGACACGTAGCGTCGGCGGGGTTAATTCGAAAAAAAACCGACGAAGATTTTTCGTTCATTAACACTCATACACGGAATATGAACCAAGAAAAAGTGAGGAAAGTTGAAAATCGATGAAATGGTACGCTTTGAAACAAAAGGATTGATTATTTCGAGAAATAATGGCTACATTTTGCAATAAAAAAATACTTATTTTTATTTTCAAAGACATTTAGAATCATGTTTTAGACAATAAGGTCAGAAGGATTTATAGGGAATTTCATCAGAATTGAGCGATTAGTTTTTTAGCTATACGTCACGCCAGTTTTAAAAGTGCAGTTTCGAAGACCGTGCCATACCTCCGGCATTTTTAAAGATTATTAAATAAATACCATGTACCAGCCAAAAGTAGTAATTAAAACATACCCTAAGTCTAAAAAATTGTGACGAAATATTTCCTTTGAAAAAAAAATCATGAAAATCGGCAAACTTTTTCCTCGCCTAACGGTATCTCCCCCTTAATGGAGGACACTGGAACGGGCCGAACAAGGTAGTTTTTCCGATTTTTTTTTGTCCACCAGATTATTTATTCGAGATTTGGAAAAAAGGTATGTTATCACGCATACATTGAACTTATTTCGTGTACATTTTTGTTTGAAAAAATAAAAAATGAACAACGTTATTAGGGTATAACAGAGCCTCCTCATAAAAAATGTCGTCCAGCGGCCGGATGAATAACTTGATAATGGTTGGTCTGAAAAATAAGAATAAATAAACGTTTGATAATCTATATAAATGTAGGTTTCGTGGTACATAGCTGTTTTTCGAAAGAAAAACATTCGCAAAATGGCGGCTGCTACAAAAATTGTAATTTTGGCGAAATTTTTACTCGTATTCGGAGACTTAAAAAATACTCAATTTCGAAAAGAAAAAAAACGGCTGCATACAACGATGGGTACTGCGATTCCGGAAATTTAGGTTTTTTTGAACATTGAAAATCGGACAATTATAGCTAGAGTTATGATTCCGGCTAGGTCGAAACAAGACGTTACGAGAAAAACGCAATTGAAACTTATTTTAGTATACCCAAATCGTTTCTCTACCTACTCTCGCTAAATCTTCTAGCAAAATTTTCGATATTTGAACTTGAACCTTTTTCCACACATTCTCAAATATGGATACGTCGTGAAGATGCAAAAAAATCGATTTCTCTTACCCGTCACAGTGACGTCCCGCCGCAATAGTAAATCAAGGGAAAGCAGATTAAAAAAAATATAATTCGTAAGGCCCTTTTTAGGAAAAAAATTTAACTATGCATAAAAATAACATTAATCAATAGACAATTGAAGAATTTAAAAAGAGCGTAACTTTTGAGCCCTTTGTCTGGCAAAAATCGAAAACTGCATAAAAAACAATAATACACATTAATTTAGAAAAATAATTAAATAAAAAGAGAATTCGATTACTCTCTTTTTAGCTAAAAATTCGAATGTTTCATTTAAAAAACCAGTAACATGCAAAAAGTTTATTGTTATTCACATATTACAATAGAGACTGAAAAATCCGACAGAATCCTGGGATCAAAATGGAAAATCATTGGTTGGATAAATTTGAAAAATTGTTTGAATAGACAATATCGAATGGCTGCAGGATATAGTAATCTAATGCTCAGCATTTCGCTATCGATTTACGCGTACATAGTGAAAGATTTTCGATAACATCTTTAACTGTCAAAACATTTAAAAAATGCACCAAACATCCATTCATCTGAATTGCAATGAATTAAACTTCGTTAAAAAATAAATAATTATTTATCATATGAATTATATATAATTATAATATATATTATTATAATAAGCATACAAGTAAATAATAATATAATTATATAATATTATAATAATTATTAATGAAGAGAAAAGAGGTATTGAAGCTCCCAAAGGGGTCCAAATTCGCACCAACCCCTCGAACGGGTACGTTCGAGCGCAATCCAAGTTCCCTCCCGATGCTTGGCTTTTATCGCCATGCCCGTGCGATTCCACCAGGTCGAGAAAAGAAGCTAAGCAGCTGTGCCCGAGGTACATAACGCTAACCAACCGGGACAGGATATAACGGGGAGCGAGGAGAAGGAAATGAGAAATCGAAATTGAAATACTCGACGCTGCTGCCAAACGTGTTATTGTTTGGTCTAGAAATCCCAGCTACTCTGTTGGGGATACTTTTTTTTTCGTGGTACGTAGTAACAGATTTTATTTGCAAAAGGAACGATTTTAAAATATTCGCTTTTTTCAGTTTCTCTTTGGGGAAAATTGTTTATCTCTGTCAGGTTTGGTTTATTTGCGGAAAAATTTCACGTGTCTGGTTTCTCATTTTTTTTCCGGTACGAGAATGGTTGTAAATAAAATACTATTATTATTGTTTGGGCTGGAAATTTAAGCTAGGGTTTAGTTACTTTTGTTTTGCTAGCGGGTAATGAATCTCGGAATTCGCGATAGTTTCGAAAAATCGATTTCTTTAAAACACTTTTTAATGATTTTATATCATATTGTATTATATTATGTTATGTTATGTTATTTTATGTTGCATTATATTATATAATATTATATTATATTATATTCGAAACAAAAAAAAATTGGGCGAGATTAAGATGTGGAAATGTGGGGAAAGAAGAAAATAAGGGGTGTAGCGATAACGAGTGCAGGGTTTGTAAAAAAGAAGTGGAAAACATACTGCATATCTGCATGTGCGAAAAAGCCAAGGGAAAAATTTAAAAAAGAAATACTAAAAAAATCTCGTAAAATCAATAGGAGATTAAGAGGGAGAACAAATCGACAGAATGATACAGACGGTGCTGACAAAGGAGCCTGCGACAGAACTGTGTATGTTTGAAAAGACGTTCGCGAAACTAATTCGAAAAATTGTAAGTGAGGAAACGATTGCGAGGGGAAACTAAAAGCGAAACGACAGTAGAGTGTAAGCTTAGAAATAAGACAATTTTGGAAGGGGGAACATATACATAGATAGGGGCTAGACTTTCTGTGTAAACACCCTAAAGGGGTACACCTAGAATAATAAATACTACTACTACTACTACTACTATTATATTATATTATATTATATTAAGCTACTAGTTGTCTATAAGATACTAGATATTACGCGATATATATATCTATATATATATATATATATATATATACACACACACACACACACACACACAAATATATATTAGGGTAACCCAAATGTGAGCTCTATTTTTTCCCTTTTTCTCACCATCCAATTATCTTCTTTAAGGCGTTACCCCCACTTGTAGCGCAAAAAACAGGCCTTTTTCATGAATTTTTTTAAAGAAAACTACAAAACTTTTTTAATCGATCAATATACCATCTTAAAGAACACATCTTGAAGAACTTTCAGTAATTTTTTTATTGAAAAATATTACATTGTTTAGTGGCAAATGGCCGTCAATGAACTAATGTTTTTATATACACGGTTTGCGGTGACCAACATTGCGGCGAAGTGGATCATCTGAAAAAAAAATGCGGATGGATTTAGTCAAATATAAGTATAAACTAGTCTTTAATCGAAGGATTTTAAAAAATATTCATTTTTCACAAAATGGCTGACAGTCAAAGTTAATGGTTCGATTTTAACGAAAAAAAAACGGCCTTTTTTTGGCTATAAAACGGGAATTTTTTTTCGAAAAAAAAATCGAACGATTAAAGACTACATTTTTATGTATTGAATAAGCCTGCAAAATTTCAAGAAGATCGGTTCATTAGTGTTCGAGTAATCTTGGTCACCGACTTCAGAAATGCCATTTTGAGAAAAACGCGTTTAAAGTTTCTCTTTCAACGCTCTTTAAACGCGGATTCTTCTCTTTCTACGCTCATATCTCAGTCAATTTTGTTCGGATCGACTTGAAATTTTCAGGACATATTCTCAGATACTTATACTTCAAAAAAATGCAATAAAAAAAATCGATTTTTTCAAAATCGCAAGTGGGGGTAACCCCTTAAGAAACAAAAAAATTGTCGCGCAACCTGCGAGCGGTCAATAAATATTTAGAAGTCGCTCAAGCCTCCCAAAAATTCAAAATTTCATTAAAATCGATTTTTTTTCGTTTACTTCGCACCCATGAATGTTATGCTTTATAATTTTTTAATTAACCTCGAGAAAGCTCTACCGGCTCGATGATGATAAAAATGAAGGAATGAAAAATAAACAAAAAATTCGTTGCCTTCCAATGATTCAATCTTCAACGTCATGGCCAAACGTTATTGATAAAAAATCCAGTTACAATAATAATTGCGCAACTGTAACAATGGCCTTATTCGCTTTTATCGGGACTTTACGTTATAAATTAATATTTACGGGCCATATTTACGTAGGTGGGTCAAAATATTGCATTTTCGAAAAATATTTTCATTTCATAGTCCTTTATTTGATCACCTTTTAGCCATATTTAAGTCGGTGGACATGATATCTCGAGAACCACTTGATGGATTATTTCCAAATTTACAGGAAAAACGATGAGAAACATTCAAAGGTAGTTAACGATCTCATTTAAAAAAAATCGATGTTCATTTTCTAATAGTTACGAAAAAATGACGACTTTCTTCGTAGATTTTGTATGCATGAGTTTAAATTCGTCGCCACGTTGTTAAAAAAAAAGATTAAAAAATCGACGATCGTCAACGACTCGTATTTATGGTTAACTTGAATACCCCGTTCGGTTTTTAGACTTGGGATAGACCGTTGAAGCTGAAGGGTGTCCACCGCCAAATGTCGCAAAAAAAAGTTATCATTTGGCAGCGGCCAAGTTTTTGTTGTTTTTTCGGATTTTTTTTGTGATTTTCATTTAAAGGCTCTCAATATATGTAGCTTTATGTAAAAAAATGTGCGTTTCTTTTTTACCAACCGTTGGCCAGAAAAAATTGGAATGTGGCAATTTTTTTCGGGCCTCTAGGTAGATGTAGAGCGGGTTCAGATTGCGAACGTTGAATGATCAGAACGCTCAAAACTCCGAAAATGTACTACCCCCAAAAATCAAAACGCCGAAAGAATTTTACACGAGAGACCAAAACTCCGAAAATCGGAACACCGTCAAAATAATTGAGCTATGGAAGTTTTAAAAGTATCAAAATTTTCAATAAATCGACGAATTATTAAAATTGAAGATTTTTTTTTATTAAGAATGATTTTACGTCAATTTTGAAATTTGTCTAGACAATGTTATACGTTCTACATGATTTACAGTCAACTGTGTAGACTTTCGCCGGCATAATCTTGACGTACCTTGTAATTTTGGAACATAAAAATGAGGAATTTTAAACAGTCGGCGCATTCAAAGTTCGGAATTTCAACCCGGTCCTCATGTCAAGATCATGCCAGCGAAAGTCTACATAGTTGACTGTAAATAATGTAGAACGTATAACATTGTCTAGACAAATTTCAAAATTGACGAAAAATCACTTCTTAATAAAAAATAATTCTTGAAATAATTCGACGATTTATTGAACATTTTGAAACTTTTAAAACGTCCATAGCCGAATTATTTTGACGGTGTTAAAATTTTCGGAGTTTGGGTCTTTCGTCTAAAATTCTTGCCCAGTTTTGATATTTCGGGGTACTATTCTTTCGGAGTTTTGAGCGTTCTGAGCATTCAAAGTTCGGAATTTAAACCCCGCCCAATCTTGAATTTCGGAACATTAAAATTCGGAATTTTAAACCGTCGGAGCATTCAAAGTTCGGAATTTCAACCCGGCCCCGTAGCCCGTTAATCGACTTTGGTCTTTCGCAAACGAGTATCATCGATGATACACGCTGGCGGGAAATTCTTCGAATTTAAAGGGGGTTAACGGTACCAAACGGAGAAATGTAATGGAGAGTGAGAGTGCGCCCCGCGCGCGCAGCAATGCCTCCGAGTAACTTCGAAGAGACGCTACTCTCTCGATATTACTTGCGGTTTCATAATCGTTCTCATCCGCGCGAGACACGCCGCGCGCACATAAGAGAGCTCAAACGGTCCAGTGGAGCCGATGAGTTTTGCACTTTTCGCGGGTTACGAAGAGAATTGCACCGAAGCGAAAGCTCGGAGTGAATAAGGCGGCGAAAAAAAATTAAGCGCACAAAAATGTTTCTCTCTTTCTCTCTCTTTCTTTCTCGGAAAGAGAGTGGGAGAGAGTTTGTGCCCTTCGGCTCTGTCGAGTTGCCGAGGAAATAATATAGGGATCACATATTCATCTCAGGATCTCGTCAGAGATCCACGCCTCTATAAGTGTACATGCATGTCCGGGTGGGATCTCGCACTGTTGCCTACAGATCCACCCATCGAAGTTCGAAAATGATAAAAGATATAAAAACAACGTAAAATTAAAACCAAACCCTTGATGCACCAAACAACTCTTCCCACGTGGACCGTTTT
>OY723395.1:18386122-18421122 GCA_963210295.1 Ophion ellenae
GTCCCGGCAACCGTACCAAACGATACCGGAGCTTCTCCGCGACGCTCGCTCGCCGCAAACTTTAACCCCGAACACACCCAAACAAAATAAATAAAAAAAACAACATCCATTTTTTATCGTGACTTACACCATTTCTGAATATAAAAAACAATCATTAAATAGTGTCGAAACCCCAAACAAACAAAATGGCGCACCACTAACTCTTACGAAAAAACGAGATAAAATTAAAGACAAAATAATTGCTCCGTTTCTTCGCGAGTGTGACTCAAGTGACCGAGGCTCGGATTAATCAACAGTGAAAACCGAAAAAAAAAGAACTTGGTCGCGTCTTGTCATAATCGTGCGGCGGAATAAAAAATCGAGCAAGTGTCACGCACAGTTTTCCTCCGCGAGTACGACCACCTTCTCGACCTTTTCGCGTTCGTTCTCTACGAGGTCGAGGAGTTCCCGCGGGGTTTTCGGGCTCGACCGCGCCGAGCTCCCCCCTCGGCCACCCCCGCGTTCGTGGCTCGCCGAGCTTCGTCTCTCACGTCAGTGGGAACCGTGGGAATTCCCGGAAGTGCGGGGAAAAGTGCACGCGATTCCCAGTTGTATATGCATACTCGCGCGCCAGTCTGCGTCCCCCATTGTGTATATATGTGTATGCATTAGTACGTATACAATTATATATAGAAGCGGTGCATGTACACGTTAATTGGCCTGAAGGAAGGTCGTGTTTTGCGGTTCGTTCAATCGATATATTTCATCTCAATTGTGTCGCGTTCTGTGGTTTGTCAAGTTTTAGCCAATATATATATATATATATATATATATATATATATATATATATATATACGGTAAACGTTGGATAAAACTTGACAAACCACAGAACGCCCTATAAAGTCATGTAAACAAGTTCTGCGATAGAAAAAATTTTCTCTGGTGCAAAAAAAAATATCAGTAGCTTTTCCAATATTCATATCCCCGCCTGGGAATAAAATGACAATCGGAATAGAGAAGATTATTGCCACCTTAATTAAATATTAATTATAGATTAATATTAATTGATAGTTCAATTATATGCTATTGATAAACTCGATTAAATATTAATTATCGATTAAATTCGATCGTCAAACTCGATTAAATATTAGTTATCGATTAAATTCGATCGATAAACTCAAGTAAATATTAATTACCGATTAATATCAATTGATAATTGTATTAAATTCGATCGATAAACTCGATTAAATATTAATTATCGACTAATATTAATCGATAATTCGATTAAATTCGATCGATAATCTCGATTAAATATCAATTCCCCAATGTAACTTTTTTTTCAGTATGGATATCTATATATACATATATTTTTCTTTGTGTATATATATATTTATTCCTCTCCATTATCTATACATATTCTGACAGAAAAAATAGGTTGTGTATACGAGGTCTGCCATTGAACAAATTTTTTCGTCATTGCAAAAAAAAGAATCAGTCAGTTTTCCAATATTTATATTCGCGCCTGGGAATAAAATGACAATCGGAATAAAGAAGATTATTGTCAGCTCCAATAAATATTCCGGTTTCTCTTTGTGAATACTAAATTCGTCAATGGAACAATTTTTTTTCAGTATATGTATATGTTTCCAATGTGTGTATATTTAAAAAAAAAATAAACAAAGATTTGTTTACGAATTTAGTGTTTACAAAGCAGAAACGGAATATTTAATCGAGCTGAATCTTTAGTTCGTGATAAGTGATTTCGATAGCCTGAATTGACCAAAAAGAAAATCTATAAATTCGAGAAAATTAATTCTCGTTGCGCTGCAACCATGCAAACTTCAACATTATTTAAAATGAATCTTTGATGTTTTTTTTTTCAAAATAACGGGATGCTCAAAGCGAGTTTTTTTCAAGAGTGACTCGTGTTCGCAATTTGATTATCTTCATCCTGCTGTACTCAGAATGGAATGCTGATTTTATCCACAATGGTAATTTTTCTGGCAAATACTACTCGTCACAAAAATACGCTGTATTTTTTTCGAAGAGGACTTGCAAAACGATTGAAAATAATTTTTTTCGCCGCCATATTTATCGCACTAAATTAGTGTTTACAAAGAATTAGTGACAAATTTAGTGTTTATAAAGCAGAAAAGGAGCATTTAATCGAGCTGACAATCTTTTTTAGTCCTATTGTAAGTTTGTTTCTAGACGCAAATATAAATATTGGAAAACAGTAATTTTGTTTTGTCCTAAAGGTCCTGATCTGTAAATATAAATATATATACAGGGTGTTCCTCTTATCTTTGCCAGCCGAAATAACTCGGTAATTATCGACGTCACGAAACAATGTTCTAGACAAAATTTGTACGGTGTGAAGGGGGCCATCAAATGCGACCATTTTTTTTTTCGGCGGAGGAGCTGACGCACAGTGAACTTCACCTCCACTTTTTTTTAAATGGAATGGTATATTTTGTTTTAACCATCTCGGGAGCACCTCGCGTCATTTCGAACACCTATTTAGATTTGTACCATCGATACTGACCGTGAATGACCTTGAACGACTTTGACCCCCAAATGTTTTTTCCGCGGCTTGAGGTGCTCCACAAGATGGTTCAAAAAAATATACCGTATCATTTAAAAAAGTGGAGGTGACCTTCACTGTGCGTCAGCACCTACAACGAAATAAAAAACATTGGTCGCATTTGATGGCCCCCTTCACACCGTACAACTTTTGTCTGGAATATTTTTTCGTGACGTCGATAATTACCGAGTTATTTTGGGTGGCAGAGATAAGAGGGACACCCTGTACATGTATAGTAAGCGCTGTGTAAAAATTGGCAAAGAATATAAGATGGGTAGCAAAGTATTCCCACCACTCGCTTTTCTGCAATGGTTCTTTAAAAAAAAGAATAATCTATAAGCACATTTTTTTTTCGATAGTATACTTTGAACGCAAATGCCGCATGCCAAGTTAAGGGGCCACTCCACTTTGGAGCCACGAAAAAAGGCTATTTTCGCGATTTTTTTTTTAGGATTTTATAAAAGATATGAATGTAAAAGTTGTTGGGCTTGATAAATAAAGTCTTAAAATACATTTTTTTTATGTTAAATTAATTTTTATTCGTTTTTAAGTACAAAAACTATAGTTTAACGTAACGCCTCAAAAATAGGTGGGCTAGGTAGCTCCATCACAACTCGGCAACGGCCTGTCTGAAACAAAAAAAAAACAAAGTCCATGAGATTCAGTATGACACCAGCTACAAAATGACCCTCGGATATGAAGTTTTATCAAAAAATAAAAAAATGGCAGATGAAGAACGAAAAAAGTTTTTTTAAACGCGTTTTTTTCGCAGTTTTTCGCAAAAAAAAGAGTAAAAATCTAAATTTTAAAACCATCGAGGGTCATCTTGTTGCGAATCGTGTTTACAATATGTGGTTCAAATTTCAAGAGTTTATTAGTTTTAGAGATACGATGGAGCTAGATTTTGAAAACGTTGTTTCGAGAAAAACGCGTTTGAAGTTTATACTATGAAAAACTCTTACCTAAACTCAATCGGCAATTCCTGCACCGTACAAAATCCCTTCTGATTGCTCATCATCGTCGATTTCTTCAAGTCTCGCTTGGTTTCGATTTTTTTTAATTTTCACAGTGGACTGGCCCCTTAATATAAACGACGTTTTTAAAATGTAAATCCGTGGAAAATTCGCCGCAAGAAGGGAGGTGCGCGAATACTTTTTTCACTCAAAATATATCCACGTATATTTGAAGACATAGATACTTGGGTATATAAATATACCCGTGCATATATAAATATATATTTAAATAGAAAATATAGCGGCTCGATCGGTGGTAGGGTTGCAGGTACGTTCGGCGTGTGGATCGAGGGTACAAATCGACCGAGAGATCGGTGAATGAAAGTGGCCTCCCCTCGTGCGATTGTCTCCTTTTTTCCTCTCCCACCCCCGCCCTTTTATCGTCCTGCGCTCCCGTCCTCTCCCGGCTCCTCCAGTGGATAATCGCCCCGTTGGCTTCGACAACGAGGCGAGTCTCACTGCACTCCGACATTCGAGCGAGACCGCGTACTCGAGCGGCATCGCGCTCGCACAGGATGAAAGACTCGCGTGCGCACCTTCAGGACGCATACATGCACATTAAGGGGCTATACCAGTGTGAACGCTGAAAATTTGAGTGATTTTCGGGAATTTTTTGGAAGAAAAGTACTCAATTGAATTTTTCGGAAAATTGTGAATATATTTGGCTATACTAGACCTATATTACATAATTTTTTCATAAAAAAATATTGAGATCCAAGCGACTTATGCGCTGCCTTCGTAGGCGCAAAAAAAACGTTCCTCCACTGCTGACATGATTCCGGCCGATTGAGTAGCTGAAACCGAAAAAGGAAAAAATGTCGTTAAACTCGAAGGTATTTCCTGTATAATGACGTAGGATTTTCGAAAAATATCAAAATCTTACAAAATGGCGTAATTATGAAAAAAAAGTCTGTTTTCTTGCCTGTAAAATGGTCGTTTTTTTCAATGCCAAATCGTCAATTTTCATCCAATCGAAAATGTCCTACGTCATTGTAGAGTAAATATATTCAAGAGTACTCAGTTGAAATTTCAAGTCAATCGGATAATTGCTCTTTGAGTTACAATGTCAGCAATTTTGAAAAATCTCATTTCGAGAAAAACGCGTTTAAAGATTTAACTATCGATTTTTGCAAGATAAAATGATTGAGATACGGCCTTGAAATGTTTACAGGATATTCTTGAAAGTATAAGCTGTCGAAAAACGCAAAAAAAAAATCGATTTTTTGAAAATGTCACACTGGTATAGCCCCTTAACGCGGTCCTCTAGTTTCTCGGCTGTTTTTTTACGGCTTTTTCAATAAATTTTTACGGGCAAAGCATCGAAATAATCAATCTCATTGTTTTTGCATAATCTTTATTAACATTTAAATAAGCTTTACAAATTTTTTGAAGTCAAAATATATAATAGAATAAATGTTACAGTGGCCGACAGGAAGACATCAAGTAAAAGAGGTGCTTGACGCTGACCAAGATTGCGGCTGTTCTGCTTATCTGAAATCAAAAAACCAAACGGCATTTCAATCTTCATATTTAAGACTAGCGATTGAACTAGAGTGAATTCTAAATTACAAAAATTGACTTTTTTATACACTTTTGAAAATTACATTCTATTTTTTACTCATTTTTTCTTAAGTTTTTCGCTCGTACAAAAAAAACTATCGAAGCAATCATGATAATCCTAGTTCAATCGCTGGCTTATAACATATTAAAGATGCTGTATAAATTTGAACAAGATCGGTGCAGTAGTTTCTGAAATATCGTGGTCACCGTTTCGAAAAATGGTGTTTCGAGAGAAACGCGTTTGAAAGTTCGCGCTCCCGGCGCGCGCTCCGTATACCTGCTCCGTTCCAGGGCCGTAACTTGTGAACCACCTCGAATATCAAAAAATCCTTTGGCACACATTTTCTACACATGTTGTAGATGTGATTTATGAAGAAAAAAAATCGATTTTTTCGACCCGAGAAACTAGAGGACCGCCTTAAAGCAATCTAAGAAGCTACAGTCAACATTTCAAGTCGACTGGACGAAAATTGTTCGAGTTCTGCTGCCTCAATAACGATGACAGTTTGGCTATAAAAAATCGTTGTTTTCCATTTAATTCCATTTATAATGCAAATATAACATTTTTTATCAAAATGATTCCAAAGTACCTCCTAATCTTAGCCATAAGCTGCACTTCAATGCCCTGTCGAAGAAGTTCCACACTCAGCGCTACTTTGACATTAAAAAAAAAAGTATATATCAAATTGTGAGGGGGTGATGGAGCTTGACGTTCTTATACATTTGATAGCCGAAGGACACGTTGTTCCATTGGATCAAGAAAAGTTGATATCTAGCATGTTAAAAAAAAGTTACCTACAAAAAACTTCCAACACATGTTCGAAGCCTCCAATTCAACACATCAAAGTCACTATTTTTGAAACGGCCAAACCAATCTCTGCTTCTTCTTCCCGACAGATCATGGTCGCCGTAAATCTCTCCAAGAATTCTGTGCTTCAGTTGCAGATTTTTTTTTTCACCAAAGTAGTGCAGTAAAATTCCCCGCAAATACTCTTTTTTGCCACCAAATTTGACACGTTTAACAATATGAGGGAAAAAAAAGTTGTTTACACTCAGGCGAAATGACATACGCTGACTTTCAAGCTTGCTCATGGTACTTCTTTATAGATGCGTTACGATCTTAAACTGCACGCACGCAGTTCTGGTAACATCTGTTGGAAAACAGCGAGTACTTATTCAACGTCCTAATGCATACGAGTACACGTGTGAATGCGGGTAGCTGAGGATACACGCGCGTGTGTATACAAAGGTGTATTATAAAAGAGGGACAAGCGAAGGGAGCGGTTGCTCCGGGGAAGGAGGCGGCGTGGACGCGCGCATACGCGGGGTGAACGAATCGTTGTCGTAGGTCAGTTACCGAGACAGCAGGACGCGACGGCGACGACGACGACGACGACGTCGGAAAGGGGATTTTGCCCCCGCGACTCTCGCACACCCAACACACATATCCCCCCCCCCTCAACTGTGCCGGGCGGGGACGCGATCTCTTTTCGCTCCCGCGTGTGCATTCTCTCCTCGTGAATGGTCGCCAGTGCACAGTGGCATTATTCTTGCGTGTGTGTGTGTGCGTGACCTTCGATCGGGAGAGCCGCGCTCGGTGGCGACCGCATCTAAGGGACACCCAACTCGCGAGAATCCTGTCGCGAATATATATATGTGTATATATATGTGTATATATATGTGTATATATATATATATATATATATATATATATATATATATATATATATATATATATATATATATATATATATATATATATATATATATATATATATATATATATATATATATATTAGAGTGTGCGGAAAAAGATCGATACTTTTTTTTTCGGTTGCATCCACCGAAAAAAGGTGAATTAAGGTAAAAAATGGAGAATCCTCGAAGGAGAGCACAAAAAAAAATTATTTCGAATGGCGCATTGCATTTGAATATTCTCCATAAGAATAACCCAGGAAAATATTGGGATTTCTGAATGTGGTAGTGCAACTCATCAGAAAAAAATCACACGAAGATGTCATTAACATATTCTCATGGAGAATTGAATTTCCATCAAAACAGTTTTTACGAAAAATTAGCTCAGAACAACCGTTCAAGTGGAATCGGTATCTGAAATTGAATTGATAGAAAAAAAAAAATTCAAAAGGCTGTAAAAATCGAATTTTTCGCTTTACGAAAAAACTTTTTGGGGTTTTTTTTGTAGAGAATGTTCTGCTCCAACATACAATTTGCATGGAATCGTTCTCAAAATATTTCTCTGATACAAAAAAGAATCAAGTACAACAAGAAATATAAAAGAAACGACGTCCATCATTGATCGTGTTTCGAAAAGTTTTATTCAATGAATTTGGTTTAATAAGATAAAATAATTTGTTTTTACATTATAATGCTTGATAATCATCGTTCCTTTTTTTTTTAAGTCTGTTTGTTGCAATTAGGGTATTTCTGTCGATGATTTTGCACTACGCCCAATAAATATTGCAGCTGATCTTCGTTTTTTGTTAATGAACCGTTATATGCTTCTATCAAAGTGACACCACGTTCGGCTACGTTATTAACGACTTTTGGATTAAAAAAAATCTAAGCAACTCAAATAAGTGGCATTTTCCGGCCATAATTCAATATTTACTCTCAAAAAATCATGAGGTAAATTGCATTGCTGGAAAAGAAATAAGGATTATTGAGTAACGAAATCGCTCATGTCTTTTTTCAGCAACATTTCCCAATTATTTTTTTTAACAATTACTCACTCGGAAGGATTTTTGGATTTTTCTCGAGATTGCAGAGCTTGTACCATTTTTACCTTCACACTTATCGGCACAGCATTGTCGAAAAACGACAAAGCAACAATTTCCTCGTTAAAGTACCACAAGTGACTAGCTAATTTTTTCGAGGCAGCCTCCCCTACTACAGGATTCACTTCGCAATGACGAATTTAATTTTGTAGCAGTGACAGATCTTGATTTGGGGCCAAAATGGGGGGAAAACGTCGCGGTTTCCCGTTCGTGGCGCTAGTGTGAAGCTTGTAATTTTGCACTACGAGCTACCGCATGCTGCCGCCAGGTGGCAGCGTGTGCTATGGCGCGCACGTCGCTTAAATAATAAAATTTAATTTCAGACAGTGATACCACTTGAACGGTTGTTCTAAGCTAATTGTTCGTAGGAACTTTTTTTGTTGGGAATTCAACTCTCTATCAGAATATCCTAATGACATTTTTGTGAGATTTTTTTCTGAAGAGTTTTACTACGACGTTCAGAAGTGCCAATATTTTCCTGTGTTATTCTTATGGAAAGCATTCAAATGCAATGCGCCGTTCGAAATAATTTTTTTTTGAGCTCTCCTTCGAGGTTTCTTCTTTTTTTTACCTTGATTCACCTTTTTTGGTGGATGCAGCGGAAAAAAAAATATCGATTTTTTTCCGCGCACCCTAATATATATATATATATATATATATATATATATATATATATATATATAAATGCATAATCAAATTCGTGTTCGGAATTCGATTATCATCATTTTGCGGTACTTAAAATGAAATTCTGGTTTTTTTCCACAATGCTCAATTTTTTGTAGCGAACACTACTCGGCAAAAAATACGCTGTATTTTTTTTCGAAACGACTTGACAACCCATTGAAAATCATATTTTCGCGCTCGTAAAATCTCCGTGCCAGAGCCTTAAAAAATACATGGCCACATTATAATTATCAATCTTAAATATATATATACATATATATATATGTACAGAGAGCTGCATAGAGTTTTGAAAATAAAAAACTGCCAACAATCGGAGCAAAGAAAAGAGACAGAGTGACAGGGAGCTTCGAAGAGGGAGAGTGAATCCTCGTTCCACTTTTTCGTTTCCATTCTCGTTTTTTTTTTAATAACACTTCGCGAGTGTCAAAGTGTCGAATGATAATCCTTCGCAAGACGATAAGGGATAAAACGATAAGAGCTCGGCTGATTTCGATCCGCGACCAAGCAGGAAATACACGATCCTGTTTAGCCAGATTTTTGTGGGATTTCTTCGATCATCAGTGACGATCGTCTTGAGGAAACGTCGTCTTCCTGGATACCCCGAACGGTGAGTTCGTTTGAACTATTTGGGTGTCGTGAGAATTTCGGAAGGATTGATGAGTGTTTGACGAACTCCGGTCTAAAATAGGAACGAGATTATTTTTAACAGTTTAAATATAAAGTTTATCAGGCGTGTACCTTACAAAAAAAACAAATATAAAGTTCAACGGTTTAAACTGTTAAATATATTTTTAACAGTTTAAATATAAAGTTGGCAGTTGACATATAAAAGGTGAGGGTGAGTGAATGGAGTCGGGAGACATTATACGCTCGATTTGTATGATTTGAAAAAAATGTTCATTTTTCCGTCACTTTTATTATAATATACATACATACATACATATACATACACTACCGGCGAAAAGTTTCCGGACAAAAATTCAAAAAAGTTCCGCAATGATTCATTATGCCATTTTGCCGATAGTTGATATGAATGAATTTAATAAACGGTATTTTCACGGGGTGGAATTCACCTTCATTCCGTAAAAAAAAAAAAAAAAATTTACTATTTTTTCACGACTAGTATTCTTTTTCGAAAAAGACCATTTGTTGCTTTTTTGTTCTTTTTCTGGTGGACCCCGTTTGCAGACAACATTTTTTTATGCATTTGTTTGACCGGAATCATAAAGGGGGAAGCTCAATTTTGTTTTTTATAAGCTTCGTACGGTTTTTTACAAAGATCTTTCGATTTTTTCGAAAAAAGAGACAATTTGCAAAATAACGTGTAACGCGGAAACGACGAGGATTCAAGGAAATCCTCATGATAGTAAAAAGTTGAATCGGTTTTCGTTGAGTTTGCAAGAATTTTTTCAGATTCGGTTTACGAAATTTTTTTTTTCGCCTATTTTCGGTAGAAAATCAGATGATTTAATTATTGTAACTCGAGAACTAAGGGGTTTGTGGTAAAATTTCAAGGGACGAGAAAATTGTATTTTTCTGTTTTCAACGAAATATAATTATTTCAGATTTTTTTCGACATTTTTCTCCCCGTTAAAATTTTATAGTTTTCTAGTCACGTCAATCGATTGATTTCAACCGATATTGAACAATCAATTCTGACCAAATTATTTGTACAAGAAGTGATAATTTTTGTTCATTTATATATATGTGTGTGTGTGTGTGTGTGTGTATATATATATATATATATATATATATATATATATATATATATATATATATATATATATATATATATATATATATATATATATATATAAAAATGTCCACGCGTTGCTCGATCATGTAGTTCTCCATGAACAAACCTCTGTACGTCCTGATGCCGGTTGGCAAAGACTAGTACTCTATGTACGCCACAAAAAAAATGGCGCGCAATTAAAAATGTCAGGTCATTTTGAGACACCCTTTATATATATATATATATATATATATATATATATATATATATATATATATATATTTATATATATTTATATAAAGGGTGTCTCAAAATGACCTGACATTTTTAATTGCGCGCCATTTTTTTTGTGGCGTACATAGAGTACTAGTCTTTGCCAACCGGCATCAGGACGTACAGAGGTTTGATCATGGAGAACTACACGATCGAGCAACGCATGGACATTTTTATTTGCTGCATTATTACTGCATAGTTATTGCAGACGAAGTTTCATGGTCGTATTCTCTCGCGCCGCGGCAATGTGAATTGGCCACCAAAATCATGCGATTTGTCGCCATTGGACTTCTTTCTTTGGGCTTTGATAAAAGGAAAAGTGTATGCCAATGATCCACAGACCATTCTGGAGCTCAAGGAAGCAATTGGACGCACCGTTAATTAATTTAGACCACAATTATGCCAAAATGTTATTGAAAATTTCGTCAAAAGATTGAACGTTTGCAAACAGGGACCGGCCATTTATCGAACATTATGTTGCACACATAACCTCTATGTTTGTACCTTATATTAAAATAAAAATATTCGTACTTTTCAAATAAATAATAGGTTTCATTAAAGCCTTATATACGCGATTTCGCCGATTTTCGAAGGTACTTTTCTAGACGCGGTTAAAAAGAATGACGCATATATTGACAACATTTTTTTTAGAGATCCTTTATGCACATGGTTAAGTTTATGTAAAAAAAAATCAAAAATATTAACAAATGGCGGAGATATAACATAATAAACCAATGCATTTTTTTTGGCGCGCGCGTCGATGGTGAAAGTTCTCGGCATCGATGTGGGTGACTGAAAAAAATGAACATAATTATAATTGCATAAAGAATGTATCTTCAGTGTGAACCAACAATATTATTAAAAAGAAGTTATTATAATAAAAATTCGAAACTTAACATTTTTTTACTCAATTTTCTTTCGGTATTTTATTTTTTATATTTTTACAGAATTACAGAATTTTTCAATTCTGTGAAGCTTTAAATATTCCTAACCGTTCAGGCTAATGGAACCAAAAATAAATTAAAAATATTGAAATTTTTCGCGTAAAAAAGACCTTACTAAATTAAAACGTCAGGTCATTTTGAGGCACCCTATATATATATATATATATATATATATATATATATATATATATATATATATATATATATATATATATATATATACATACATACACACCTCTGAACCGTGTACTTGTTAAACTCGGTGCGATACTTCATTCAGGTTCTCCGGGAGTCCGCGAGAATTGCGCAAAGGAGATAAATAAAATGGAAAAAGAGGAAAGATGAAGAAGATGAAAAAAAAGACACGTTTGTCCGGTTCTCTCGGGGCTGCTGCTGCTGCTTGCTGTGCGGCGGTAAAAAAAGCGCGTGCGTGCAAGAGTGAGGGAGCGAGAAAACGCGATCTCCCTTCAAGTATTCGCCTCTGGCGACAATTCTTTCCGATGACACGTCCGAGGCTCGAGAATCTCCCTCTGTCTCCGTCTCCCTCTTCACCATGCAAAATTGCACTCCTTTTTGCCCTACGTAGCCAATTATTTTTTACAGCTTCCGTGTTACACGATGCTTTTTCGGTGGACTGCTTAATTAAAGCCTATGCGGCGAGTACGGAAGCGTGTCTTTAATCTCTGCTTGTATATGCACACACAATGTGTGGTGGTGGATGCCCGGTCGGGGTTCGGCTCCGGCGGTGCTTCGAGTTGAGCAGCATTGTGCATGGCCGATACTCGGAGCGGTGACCGGTTAGCCGTGAACCGCATTGAGAAAAAAAAAACCATCGATTCAATATCATTGGTGTTATTGAATGAAATTTTGTTGATTCAATTGTGAAATTGTTGGTGTAAATAATCGGATTTGTTAGTCCAAACAAAACGCTATTGACTTTAATAACATGATACATTTAAAAGTTTTTTTTTCATTCAAAAGATATATTGTTAGCCGAGAACAATATATTATTGAAACTATCTAAAACATTATCGCGAACGAATTATATAGTTTTGAATGCATTTTCTGCAACGAACGAAAAAAGCGTTTCAATTCATAACATAAATATCGTTGATTCGAGTACACAAGAAAAATTTAATTTCGCTCGTTTGATGCAGATAAAAATTCTATTGAGTAAATATGTTATTTTATTTTTTTCACCATATCCGATATTGATTTCCAAGTACATTATTCGTTAAAATATTAATATTTCATTTTGATTGAAAAATATTAAGCAAATGTCCGAATTAGTTAAAAAATTATGCGAAAATAAAATTTGTTTCTTGCGCATTTGGTTGAAAAAATTCAACCAAATCATGGCCGAGCGCCACCGAAATTATAGGTGTGAGGGAACCCGTAGTTCTCGGAGTAACCGCTAGAAGACGCACGCGCGCTCGTTTCTCGTAAGCGTAGCGCGAACGGAAAATCGACTTAAACGCCGGAGAAACTCTAAAGAGTATCGCTTCTTTGCCTGTGGCTAAGATCAAAGTAGTATCAGTTCTTATCAGTTGAATATCTGATATTCTCTCCATGGATATTCCATTGCATATCTGATATTCTCTCCACTATTATCGTGGAAGATCATTCTAATGCTCGCTTTTTATTTAATATTTAAAACACATTGAAAAACTTACGTCACATGACATATCCGTTCCGATGTAGGAAAGAAATAATTAAAATGTTATGAAAAACTATCACATCGATCAGTACACTATGACAATTTCGTCGCCGTTTACATTTTGACAATATATAATATAAAATATTACTACGTTATTAAGTTAGCTAATCTATTCAATATTATTAAAAGGTTTCTATGAATATATACATATATACATACATATGTATGTGTATGTATATATATATATATATATATATATATATATATATATATATATATATATATATATATAATTCGGACGATCGATTTTTGTTTCTTTTGTCTCAAAAAATAAATTATGTTGAAGTTTGCATCGTTGGAATGTAACGAATTTTTTTTTCCCAATTGCTATTCTTTTGTGCGGTTCAAAGCTACCATATATTTTTTTACGAGATCCTCATTAGAGACCTACAACTTAACTTCATCAAGAAGTAAAAAAAAACCCCCGCTGTATCCTATGATGCAAATTTCAACAGCATAAGAACAACGAGGGGAAACAAAACAGGGGAGAATTTTTTTTCTTGTTTGTGAAACACTCCTGATAAATCTAGTGTGACGAAGATTTCTTTCTCGTATCGAACATATGAATCGAGGACTGCACTGGACTCGTTATCCCTCTCCCTCCCTTTCCTTCCTACCCTTCCTGCCGCTCTCTCTCTCTCTCTCTCTCTCTCTCTCTCTCTCTCTCTCTCTCTAAGATATTCCGATTCACCGAACAGCTACCTTCCAAAACTCATTTGTACTATCTGCCATGTATTTTTGGCACTCTTTACCGGCCGAGATCACCACTGCACAGTCACTCACAATCTTCAAACAGCGACTCTTTGCTCACCTGTTCTCCCTAGAAGGATAATCACTTCTGAGCGGACACATATTTAAGACTGATCTCACATTATATTTCTGTTTTACCTTGAACTTCTGTTTTTACCGCCGCCAGTACTATCATTACTATATCTTACTACTTTATTGTCATTATTATTACTATTATTATAGTTGTTGTCATTGTGTGACAACACAACTAGACATTATTACTATTATATTACATTATAATTCATTATGATCATTATTATATATGATTTCTATGTATTCATCATCCGTTGCCTTAAGGTGTTACCAGGGCATAATAAAATTAATCAATGAATCAATCTCTCTCTTTCCCTCTCTCTCTCTCTCTCTCTCTCTCTCTCTTCTTCTCTTTTTCCTCACTCTTCGTTCCACACCTTCACAGAACAAGAATTTACTGCACTTTTTAAAAATATTTTTGGCGAGTCGTCTTCCGAGGGCTGGTCATTCGGATAAAATGAAATTTACTTTCGGTAATCCGTCCGCTCGCCCGCTCCATATACGTTTACGATTTGAAGATTTCCTGCACTTTGGACAGCGCAAAGGAGATCCGAACCGTACCTTGGGTTTAAAATAAAAAGAAAAAATGTTCACTAATCGCTCGTAAAGTTTGCCGCGAGAACGGACCAGGGTATCAGCGCGTGAGAGGAATGGGAATATTCGAATGCAAGAGAGGCCCGTGACGCCAGCGGGTGATCCCCGTAATTACGCTCCCGTAAAATACGTCCGGAGCCAAAAATTTAGGGGTGTGGAGGAGGAACTTATCCATCTTGGTCCCTCTCTCACTCTTTTTCTCTCCTGGTCTCGTGCACGCTGTTCGCGGAGCACGTTGGGTATGAAGATTCACGATATATATATGGTTGGAACATGCTGTTCGCCGATTTTATAGGTGCGTATATCCAGACGCATAAATCGAAGGGCTCGCAACGCGAAAAACGGCGTAACCAACGCAATGTTGGGTAAAAAATGTTGCGTGGCTTACCATACCTTTTCCTCTGCAATTGTAAAGTCGCAATATCGCATTGTATAGGTATATACATATATAGATACATATATACATATATAGAGACATATGTACATATATAGATACATATATACATATATAGAGACATATATACATATATAGATACATATGTATATATATAGATACATATATACATACATATACCGGGTGTTAGGATGGTCGATGCAAAGCCTTAAGGCGTTACCCCCACTTGTAGCGCAAAAAAAGGCCTTTTTCATGAATTTTTTTAAAGAAAACTACAAAACCTTTTTAATCGATCAATATACCATCTTAAAGAACACATCTTGAAGAACTTTCAGTAATTTTTTTATTGAAAAATATTACATTGTTTAGTGGCAAATGGCCGTCAATGAAATGATGTTTTTATATACACGGTTTGCGGTGACCAACATTGCGGCGAAGTGGATCATCTGAAGAAAAAAATGCGGATGGATTTAGTCAAATATAAGTATAAACTAGTCTTTAATCGAAGGATTTTAAAAAATATTCATTTTTCACAAAATGGCGGACAGTCAAAGTTAATGGTTCGATTTTAACGAAAAAAACGGCCGTTTTTTGGCTATAAAATGGCCATTTTTTTTCGAAAAAAAAAAATCGAAGGATGAAAGACTACATTTTTATGTATTAAATAAGCCTGCAAAATTTCAAGAAGATCGGTTCATTAGTGTTCGAGTAATCTTGATCACCGACTTCAGAAATGCCATTTTGAGAAAAACGCGTTTAAAGTTTCTCTTTCAACGCTCTTTCAACGCGGATTCTTCTCTTTCAACGCTCGTATCTCAGTCAATTTTGTTCGGATCGACTTGAAATTTTCATGACATATTCTCAGATACTTATACTTCAAAAAAATGCAATACAAGAAAAATCGATTTTTTCAAAATGGCAAGTGGGGTTAACCCCTTAAGGGGGTGATAGCTCACTCCGTTAGGAACATATCTAACCCGAGTTACCTTAGTCCAAAGTCCAAGGATTTCGAGTTATCATGGTAAGTATGATTTTGGGTAAATTTCCCAAAATTAGGTCCAAACTCGTTCATAATGTCCAAACAGACAATAATTCGTAACTAAAATCTTATTTGCGTCTCAGCTTAATGTCTATTCAATCGACAAACACCAACGCAATCATCTGTATCCACATAACTAACTAAATGGGACGTGTTGAATAATTAAACACTTGTCAAAAAATAAAAATATCTCTTTTGTGAATGATATTTATAAAAAATAGCATTGAGGGGCCAGTGACACACTTTCAAAAAATCGATTTTTTTGCCTTTTCCGACAGTTTATACTTTCAAGAATATCATTATCATTTATATCATTGTATCTTGCAAAAACCGATAGTGAAATCTTTAGACGCGTTTTTCTCGAAATGAGATTTTTCAAATTTGCTGACATTGTAACTCAAAGAGCAATTATCCGATTGACTTGAAACTTGAACTGAGTACTCTTGAATATATTTACTCTACAATGACGTAGGATATTTTTGATTGGATGGAAATTGACGATTTGCCATTGAAAAAAACGACCATTTTATAGGCAAGAAAACTGACTTTTTTTCATAACTACGCCATTTTGTTAGATTTTGATATTTTTCGAAAATCCTACGTTATTGTACAGGAAATACCTTCCAGTTTAACGACAATTTTTCCCTTTCCGGTTTCAGCTACTCAATCAGCCGGAATCATGGCAGCAGTGGAAGAACTTTTTTTTGGCGCCTTCGAAGGCAGCGCATAAGTCGCTTGGATCTCAATATTTTTCTATGAAAAAATTATGTAACATAGGTCAAATATAGTCAAATATATTCATAATTCTCCGAAACATTTAATTGAGTACTTTTCTTCCAAAAAATTCCCGAGAATCACCAAAATTTTCAGCGTTCACACTGGTATAGCCCCTTAATATAAGAGATAAACGAGTTAGTACCTAATTTTGGGACATTATCCAAAATTTATACTTACCATGGTTACTCGAAATTCTTAGATTTTGGACTAACCTAGGTTTTGGTAACCTAGGTTAGGTATGTTCCGAACGAGGTGACCTATCATCCCCTTAAGGCTCTGCATCGACCTTCCCAACACCCAGCATAGTTATAATCGAGATCAAAGTCAATTGGTCATTTTCGTTGCATTCGCCACTCTCAAATAATATCAGCCAAAACCTCACGCGAAATTGATTTACATAAAGTGAAAGGCCTCCAACAGGGAGGCAATACATCCCTATTGGATCTTCATCCAAATCCTCCCTATGAATCAGTTTTTGTCTGATGTTATCTAAGAGTGCCAAAGGGACATAATCGGCCAATTCAACGTAGAAAAATAAGACGCGGATAAGTACCCTTTTGCTTTTTGTTGCGCGTCATGCGCGAAGTGACCGTGTGTGCCTTTCCATCGTCGAATATCATGTCCTTTCTAAATCGAAATACGCGCGCGTATAGCGCTCGTAACCGGACGCGCATATGGACCCGGTGCATTACTGCATCGCGCACGCACGCACGCACGCACCTTTCATAATAATATATCTCGTGTGTCAATGACATGAATTATCCCGGCCTGATATTATATGTACCATTCGGTGTCCGCGAGGGAGGCGCGGAGAGCGGGGTAGCTGGGGTAAAAGGGCGCGTGGGTGGCGATACTTGCGGTCGCGTATACCCGTATAGGAGGCGAGAATTGTTGAGCAGTGGACAGTGACCGTGCGTTATTATACACTTGGCTGGTGTTCAACGCGTTAATGCGCTTCGCTCTCTCAGGTGGAAATCGACTACACACACACACACACACACACACACACACACACACACACACACACTCACGCGCGCACACACCCTCACACCCTCACACACACACACACACACACACACACGCTCACACACACAAACACACACGCGCGCGCGCGCGCACACACACACACACACGCGAGCGCGCGCACACACACGCGCACACACACGCACACACACACGCACACACACACGCACACACACACACACACACACACACACACACACATGCACTGTGCCTGGAAAGTACTTTGAATTTGGATGATGATAAAAAGGATTTTCGAGGCAAAAAACATCTCGGGGCTGTATGTGTCTCCGGTTGCACTAAATGCATCTCGTGTAGGTTTGTTTGGGTTCCGCCCGAGCAAAGCCTAACAAAATCACGAATTTTTGTCATTTTTTTTTTTGGCTAAGACAAACACATCTCTCTCTCCCTTTATGTCTCACTCCGTAAGGCAGATCACCACTGTAACTGCGCATTTTCCACCGTTTTCTTTGGAATTTTTCTTAAGGCCTTATATACGCGATTTCGCCGATTTTCGAAGGTACTTTTCAAGACGCGGTTAAAAATAAAATGACGCATACATTGAGAACTTTTTTTTTACGGATCGTTTATGCACATGGTTAAGTATATGTAAAAAAATCAGAAATATTAACAAATGGCGGAGATACAACATAATAAAGCAATGGATTTTTTTTTGCGAGCGCGTTGATGGTGAAAGTTCTCGGCATCGATGTGGGTGTCTGAAAAAAATGAATATATTTACAATTGCATAATGAATGTATCTTGAGTGTGAACCAACAATATTATTCTAAAAAATTATTATAATAAAAATTCGAAACTTAAAATTTTTTTACTCAATTTTCTGTCGGTGTTTTATTTTTTATATTTTTTTGTGTCATTGAAATTTTTGTTTCTGTGGTTTACAGGATAGGTGATAATACTAAGAATATGTTGTAAAAATTTCAAAGCGATCTGAACCTTTGTTGAAGAGTTAGAACTTTCAAAAGGTTAAAAAAGTGAATCGTGGAAAAACGGCTTTGAAGTTGGCGGTCGGACGCGCCGCGCTAAATGCTGTGACTTTAACAATTTTTGGAATTCTTCAATTATGTAAAGCTTCAAATATTCCTAACCGTTCAGGCTAATGGAATACATTTTTTTTTTAATGAAAGTTTTTACAGTTTAAATGTACAGTTTAAATTTCAAGTCGAGTGGACGAAAATTGATCCAGTTCTGCTGCGCGCCGATTTAAAAAAACATGGTTTTGAGGAAAAACGTGTTTTATAGATGCTACAGCTGATGACATTTTTTTTCCGTAACCTAATGCCATGTAAGTATGGGTAGAAAATAAAATTATTTTTAGTCGGTAACTTTTTCCCCAAAGATAATAGGCTTACAAGAGACTAAAAAATAGCTGGAAAACCACTTTTTGTGGTTTTCCACAGCTTCTGCTGTAAACGAACATGCATGATATTTTTGAAGGTTCAAAGGATTTTTTTAAAGTGCTTTTAAAAAAAACCGATGTGTCGAACATTTTACAGTGTTGTCCTCCCTTGACACACTTATATTTGGCCACGGCTTTGACCCTGATAGTACTTTATCTACCTGCCCTTAACAACCCTTCGCTTGGTTTTTATTGAAAAAAATCCGAGATACACTTTTAACATGTCTGCATAATCAAAATTCGGAAAATATACGATTCCATTGTTGTAAAAAGTTATTGAAAACTTTCAACTTTGGGCAAGTAAGCATTTTATTTCAAATTCTTTCGGGTCACAATGACCCAGTGTGTCAAAGCCGTGGCCAAAGGAAGAGTTAACGAGCTCAATAATCATTTAAAAATGAATTGTTTTGAAAAAAGACCATCTGATTACTAACCAACGTGGTTTTGTTGGGTCAAACCTGAACAAACTCTGTTGAACAATGACAGGCGGTCTTTTGTCAAAACAATAAACAGTTATTTGTTTTGAAATAAGTAAGTGAGTATTCTTGGTGTATTTTTTTTCTGCGATTAAGCTTGAGTATGAATTGTCGGAATTATACGTGCCGGATATATATATATATATATATATATATATGACAAAACGATAATCAAAGATGTGGAACAACCTGCGCGCAATTTCAGTACACGCGTACATACCACCCTGATCTCCTTTGCCTGTCGGGTAATTGGTGTTTGCACGAAGAAATAAGACTGTGTGTATATATATATATATATACACACATGCGTGTATGAAAAAATGGAGAATAGCACACACGCGTGGTCGTCGTCTCGTCGTTGTTGTTAGTTGAGCCACTTGTACAAGTGGCGTGTGCTCACATAGGAATATGCGACATGGACAAGATTACGAGAGAGAGAGAGGGGAGAGGGAGAGAGAGAGAGAGAGAGAGAGAGAGAGAGAGAGAGAGAGAGAGAGAGAGAGAGATCAGCGGTCTCTCGTGTACACACGTTCGACTACTTTACTGCTTTCATACCTGTATTCTGAGCTCATGCATGCACATAATATAATCTTACGTGGCTCTCTCTTCTTCGACCAGCAGAGAGAGAGAGAGAGAGAGAGCAAGAAATGAACGTTATACACCGACATTCCAGTCTGCCCACATCTCTCGGCAGGTAGCCTCACTCCTTGAATGCCTTCTTGCGCTACCGCTCGAGCAAATCCTCAAGCTTTTATATTAGCAGCAGCAGCATAGTCACCAAAGAGAGAGAGAGAGAAAGAGAGGGAGAGAGTGAGACACGCAAAACCAAAGTTAATGGCGCGTAATCGAGAGTCTCGCGTGGGCGCGATTCACCCGCAATCATATGTACATATATAGTGCCTCCTCCCTCCGATCGTCGCGTACGTTCGATTTCGCGGTGTCGGAACTTACCCGCTGCAGCCCGCGATTTCGCGAATCGAAAAATATATCCAATATATCTTCCGTAGATTAGGTGAATCAACAATTTTATTTATTCGCGTATTACTTTCTCCACGGGAAAAAAATCGATTTTTTATATGTTTTTTTTTGTCTACTGTGTGAAATTGGAAATAAATCGACAAAGTTGTCCGAGTCGGGCACTTTTTTATTTTTATTTTTCACGTCTCCGCAAAATTTCTGCTCACAGTATACGAGACGAGTGAAATTTGAACTGTGCCGTTTTTGCGAACGTCAGGACGTTAAAACGAAGAGTCAGCGTGACAGGAACAGAGCTCGATTGTCTTCACGTATATTCATGACTAGGTTCCGCCCGCGGTTTTGCCCGCGTTGATACACGCAAGGAATACGATTTTTCATACAAACTTTTACACCCCATTTCACCCCTTTGGGAGTTTATTTTCGAAAAATCCTGGTTTAGTGCACTTCTAGAACTTCTAATAAACAGATCTTTCAAATTTCATGTTTCCATCTTCAACGGTTTAGGTTGTACGTTGTCTATGTGTCAGTCTGGTATTCAGTCAGTCAGTCAGTTATCGTCCCGCAAAAGAGACGCAAACCCAGCACTTTTTAGCGTAGAATATGAATTTTTTGTCATCCTCCATGTGAAATGTATTTAAAATCACTTTCCTGCATACAGATATGAAGAGCAAGCGAAAGTGTTCCCACACATATAGATATGAAGAGCAAGCGTAAGTGTTCCCACACTACCTCAATTTTCCCGTATCCTTTAAGCACACCTTTATTAGCTCCCGAAATATTTTTATTCAAATCCGGCCCCAAACACCACAAAATTGGTTAAAAACTACCTTTTCGGTAGAAAAGGCAGTTTTCGGGCATGCAAAAAAAAAATTCGATGTATTGTAGACGCGAGCCCGATTTGGTTCGTCTGCTTTTCATATATATATACAGGGTGTTAGGAAGGTCGATGCAAAGCCTTAAGGGGGTGATAGATCACCTCGTTAGGAACATACCTAACCTGGGTTACCTTCGTCCAAAGTCCAAGGATTTCCAGTTATCATGGTAAGTATGATTTTTGCAAAATTTTCCAAAAATCATACTTACTATGATAACTCGAAATCCTTAGACTTTGGACTAAGGTGACCTAGTTTAGATATGTTCCTAACGAGGTGACCTGTCACCCCCATAAGGCTCTGCATCGACGTTCCTAACACCCTGCATATATACACACACACACACACACACGCACGCACACACACACACACACGCACACACACACACACACACACACACACACACACACACACACACACACACACACACACACACACACACACACACACACAATGTATATATATATATATATATATAATTTCAAAAAAGTAAATCCACAATGATTGTATGTAACTTTTTACCCTCTTAGTAGTGTTACGAAAACCCAGTGGTTTAAGAGTTAAGCTACATTTTATAAATATGGTCGTTTTTTGCAAAAAGTTGAATGCGAAAAAAAATCGTACGAAACTTTTTCAAAAACGAAATTGAAGCCTGCTTTAAGTTTCCCCGCTCCTCCGCTAAACTCCGCGCTTTAAGTTTTTCATGGGTAAAACGGTTAAATTTGTTTTTCACGAGTCGTGCACTAAAATTTCAACCCCCAAAAAAAGCCAAAAAAAACGGCCTTCTTTGAACGTGTCTACCAGGTTTTAAAACAATTGTTAATTTTTTTTAAAAGAGTAAAACGAAGCTAAATATGTCGCTTTTGAAACGCCGCTTGGTAAGTTAAGATATCGTCATTTTTAAAAGAACGATGAAACTTCTTGTGTGGCCCGGAACCGGGGCGAGTGTTTCCAAATTTTCGGACGGTAGTGTATGTATAAATGTTAATAAAGTATACTTTTTAATTGAACTTGACTGCGAGGCCGTTAGCAGCGCTCTCCTTCATGAGAGAGCGTGGAAACTCTATATCAAACCTGCAGCTACCCGATTAAGGGGCCAGTCCACTTTCGAGCCACGAAAAAAAGGCTATTGCCCCGATTTTTTTGAGGATTTTATAAAAGATATGAATATAAAAGTTGTCGGGCTTCATAAATAAACTCGTGAAATACATAAAAAAAAATTAATTTACTTTTATTCATTTTTAAGTACAAACGTAACGTCTCAAAAAAGGTGGGCCAGGTAGCTCCATCACAACTCGGCAACGGCTTGACTGAAACAAAAAAATCAAAGTCCATTAGATTCAGTATGACACCAGCTACAAAAATGACCCTCGGATATAAAGTTTTATCAAAAAAAAAATGGCAGATGAAAAACGAAAAAAGTTTTTTAAAAACACGTTTTTTCGCAGTTTTGACAAAAAAAAGGGAAAAAGAAAATGTTAAAGCCATCGAGGGTCATCTTGTTGCGAATCGTGTTTACAATATGTGGTTCAAATTTCAAGAGAATCGGTTTATTAGTTTTAAAGATACGATGGAGCTAGATTTTCAAAACGTTGTGTCAAGAAAAACGCGTTTGAAGTTTATACTATGAAGAACTCTTACCCAAACTCAATCGGCAATTCCTGCAGCGTACAAAATCCCTTCTGATTGCTCATCATCGTCGATTTCTTCAAGTCTCGCTTGCTTTCGATATTTCGAAATTGTCAAAGTGGTCTGGCCCCTTAAGGAGTTTCGGTTCGGGCGATGCAATGTTGCCATGCTAAACCATGTTGAAAAACCAACAAATTTCAAAAGGTTCAGAATTTTGTAAAATGTGGTGAACATATTCTTTAGTGCCAAATTTGACAATACAAATTTTTTCAGATTTTCCCTCTGCACAGTTATCGAGTCAGTTAACACTAAAGTTCACGTGTATAAGCATAGCATTTCCATATATATATGGGTATACATTGCGGGCATAAGAAATCTGCTTTAATGTTTAATTACTCGATAACTAAGTAGAAGAAAATTTTGAAAAAATTTGTGTTTTCGCACTTCATGTTGAAGAACATTATGACCAAATTTGATCAGTTTCTTAACATTTTGACTTTTGTACCGAAACTCCTTAAGTCCGATTGTACGCTTTACAGTTTCGCTCGTGAACCACCCCTATATCAAGGGGTGGTTTCACCCATTAAAACCGTTTTTCCGCCGATAAAAAAAATTTGTCCCAAAACTCCTCAAGTCCGATTGTACGCTTTACAGTTTCGCTCATCCAGCCGCCACCTCCAAAAATATACATCCGACGATAGATTTTATCCAGCAGTGCGTTCTCTCGAGGAAGCAGACGATCGTGCTCAACCTTCCGTAGGGAAATAAAAAAGAATGCGGTGAACGAGGGCGTATGAGCGATCTTGTTTCGTTTGCCTTTATTTGATAAGATAAAATTGAAGTAAATGAATAAGAAGACTCGAATCTGGGAAAAGGTCTCTCGTGTGGTATCTGAGACGAGATTTGGCCGGATTGAAGGAGCGTTACAGTTGTAATGGCCCATTGAGGAGCCCTCTGCTTCGTGAGGGTAATGTGCGGGCTCACGTGGCTACCTGCGTACTTCCTTTTTGCCCCCCCCCCTCCCCCTCTTTCTCTCTGTCGACAATCTCGTGTATTTTCCCTCTCGAAGCCATTAACCTCTGTGTGCGATTGTGTGCATCAGTGGTCTTTCATTGCTCGTACTACCACGCATAACGATCGTGCACAAACGAGCCTCCATTCTCCATTCATTTCACAGTTGATTCGTCGTTCCTATATACGCTGAATAAAATATACTCGTGTCTAGGGACACTCGAGGAACTGTGCAAACAAAAGATAAACTGCGCGCGAGCACTGCAAGTGGGAAGTGAACAAACGCGCCCAAACAAACCCAAAAATCCCAAAAATCCCAAACAAACCAAAACAAACTGCACCTCAACCCTACACTGCGAGGAATTGATGGTGTTCTCAACCATATTTTGAGGCCTTATATACGCGATTTCGCCGATTTTCG
Organism: Ophion ellenae; assembly: GCA_963210295.1. Lineage (NCBI taxonomy): Eukaryota > Metazoa > Arthropoda > Insecta > Hymenoptera > Ichneumonidae > Ophion > Ophion ellenae. Next base: position 18,410,860 of record OY723395.1, read on the forward strand.
AAGGTACTTTTCTAGTCGGGGTTAAAAAAACTGACGCATATATCGACAACATTTTACCCGTGCGGAAAACTGATAGGGCATCCCTAATGAAAATAAGGGCCTTTCAGGCTTTCCCTAGTGCTTTCCCTAGTAGGAATTTCCACAATGGGCCCAGACTTGGCCATTATGGGGATAAACGTGTAGGGATTTCCACAATAGGCCCCGACTTGGCCATTATCGGGATAAACCTGTAGGGATTTCCACAATAGGCCCAGACTTGGCCAGAATAGGGACAAACAAGTAGGGATTTCCACAATAGGCCCAGATCTGACTATTATAGCGATGAACCAGCATGAATAGCTTAGGCTACATGGTTGATCGTATTTCAATTATTCAAATCGATTATATACATCGATCGAATAATATTATCGAACGCAAATTGAGAAAAAGCGTAAGGGCATTAGCAGGATGCGTTAAGTCTCATCGAGATGACTTATCTACGTGGACCTTGCAGAAAAACAAGTGAATTCCGTGGTGTATTCCCCGTGATATATTGATATTTTTCCGTGATATATTAATGATTGAGAATTACTTATTCAATTACTTAATAAATTCCTAATTAAAACTAAGATAATATTACTTTTATTGGAGTCATTAATACTTTACTTTCCCCAACTCAATTACCGCACGGGTATTTACAGATCATTTATGCACATGGTTAAGGATATGTAAAAAAAATCAGATATATTAACAAAGGGCGGAGATATAACATAATAAAGCAATGTATGTTTTTTGCGCGCGCGTTGATGGTGAAAGTTCTCGGCATCGATATGGGTGTCTGAAAAAAATAAACATATTTATAATTGCATAATGAATGTATCTTCAGTGTGAATTAACAATATTAATAAAAAAAATTATTATAATAATTCGAAACTTACAATTGTTTTACTCAATTTTCGGTCGGTATTTTATTTTTCATATTTTTTTGTGTCATTGAAATTTTTGTTTCTGTGGTTTACAGGATAGGTGACGATACTAAGAATATGTTGTACAAATTTCAGTTTGCAGAATTTTTCAATTCTGTAAAGCTTAACATATTCCTAACCGTTAAGATTAATGGAATAAAAAATAATTTAAAAAATGAAAATTTTTGACTTTTTTTGCGTATATAAGGCCTTAACTATATTTTATCTTTCCCTGAGGGGACAATAATATTTGTGGAGCTGGCGAACAAAATCGGACTTGTCCACATTAGGTCAAATTTTGTTTTTTCGTATTCTTCAAGCACACCTTTATTAGCGCCTGAAATATTTTGCATCAAATCCGGCTCTAAACACCTAAACATTTGTTAAAAAATGCTTTTTCAAGCAAAAGCGGTCTTGTCCATGGCTGGCTGGATGAAAAATTAGTAACAGATGACCACAGTGATGACGATGATGACATTGAATGCGATTGTTGTGAGCCTGCGTGGAAGAGTTTGTGTAGGATTATTAAATTGATAATAAAAGACAAATTTATATTCAATTAAAGGAATCTGGTTTATTTCATAATCGGATATGTCCATAAGATTTTCGTTCAAAATCGGAATTGTCCACCATTCTCATTCGAAACTGGGTTTGTCCAAAATAAACATTAAAATCAACAAATGGTAGTTGGTGTTTTTTTTTTAACTAAAGCCAGATTCAGGCTTATATTTTGATAGAGCCTTCATAAAGTAGAGCTTAAAAATTCTAACTCATCTTCATTTGGTTATTTTATTAATATTAATAGTTGCATGAAATATGCACGTATGGTAACCGCAACCACCAATCTTACAAACATATGTTTATTCTTCAATGCTATATAATATAGTAGGTTTGCATAAAATGGATATTCCCTGATATTATCAAAAAATTACTTTCCCAAGATTCTAATAGTGAACTGAAATATCAATACATTGATTAGAAATGTTTTCTGTGATTTGCGACGATGTTTATAGTGATTTGTACCGTATTATAAGATAAGACCTGCTATATGCGTACTTGGTGTTATTCAAGTGTTGTGGGCCGGGTTGAAATTCCTAACATTAAATGCTCCGACGGTTTAAAATTCCGAATTTCAATGTTGCGAAATTTAAGATGGGGCCGGGTTGAAACTCAGAACTTTGAATGGTCAGAACGCTCAAAACTCTGAAAGAATAGTACTCTGAAAGATCAAAACTCCCAAAGAATTTTACACGATAGACCAAAACTCCGATAATCTTAACACCTTGAAAATAATTCGACTATGGAAGTTTTGAAAGTTTCAAAATTTTCGATAAATCGACGAATCATTTCAAGAATTTTTTTTTATTAAGAAGTGATTTTGCGACAATTTTGAAATTTGTCTAGACAATGTTATATGTTCTGCATCATTTGCAGTGATGTACACTTTCGCTGGCATGATCTTGACATGAGGGCCGGGTTGACATTCCGAACTTTGATTGCGCCGACGGTATAAAATCCCTAATTTTAATTTTCCGAAATTACAAGATTCGTCAAGAACCTTTGCATTGCGTAGTTCTCAAAACCATTAAGGGGTTAGGTCACAGTAACGGGTATAAAATCATATGCGGATTTAACAATTTTTTTTCGTATGAAAAAGTGATTCACTCACAAAATTAATTACACATCTATCTAGTATGAATATCAAGCTGCTAGAAAATATATATATTTTTTTTCGATGTACAAAATGGCCGACTACCAATATTTTCTTTTGTTATCTTTTTTTAGGCGCTCTGTGGTGTGACATTTGGCATCCACAATTTTTTACCCAGAACAAAAAACAAAAATTCTCGTCAATCGACATTAGAATACCTAGAGAAGTACGTACGGAATTTAACAGATATTATTTTATTGCAAAGTTGTAGGTATTTCAATGAATTTTCAGTGAAAAATTTCGTATAAAACTGCTCTTAATATGAAAAGCTTTCGATTAATCAGAAATTCCGTACGTACTTCTCTGCGAAATCCGCACTTTACCATCCCCTTTTTGACCATCGGCGTTTGTTGTAAATACCATGGACTTTTCTCTCACAAGGAACATCCCTCAGGTGACACCCTTCGATTTTGTTGAAATTTGGATATGTTATAAAGCACGGAAAAGTAAGCGATACGTATTTTTTTTTATCGGCAAAAAAAAACGGTTTTAAGGGGCGAAACCACCCCTCGAAAAAAGGCATCTCTAGGGGTAACATAGCAGTTTCACACACAAGGACTCCACCGATTTTAATGAAGCAAAAACGAAAATTCTTCTAATCCGTAGCAATGAAAAATCCACTATAGTGACATTGCAAAAAAAAATTAAGGGGTGAACCGCCCCTATATTAAGGGGTGGTTTCACCCCCTAAAACCGTTTTTCCGCCGATAAAAAAAATACGTATCGCTTACTTTTCGGTGCTTTACAACATATACAAATTTCAACAAAATCGAAGCGTGTCACCTGAGAGATGTTCCTTGTCAGTGTACAATGGCAACGAACTATTCTCTAAAAATTTCAAACAATTATTGGTTACCACAAGCCATTACCCCATTCTCATAATATAACGAGCCCGAACAAGCCCAAACATACTGCACTTCCACACTGCGATGGCAAATAATTATTCTAGCAAATAATTAACCCAACTAACTGCACTTCAACGTCACGATATCGAAGAATTATTCTCCAACAATTGAAACAATTATTCAGCACCCATTGCGCCATTTTCACGTAACAAAACCTCCCCCAAAACGACTGTCACAACGAACGAATGCCTCGCATCATTTGTTCCAGCTGTTCAAACGAGTGCAAGTCGACGAATCGATAGCTTCATTGTCATTATACTCACACGGGAGATCGCTATTGCCACGAGCTAGTGTACGTGCAATCCCTGCAATGAAAATACGCACGAGAAAAATATAACACGAGAGTGCGTAATCATATGGGGAAATGAACTCGCTATGCACTTTGAATCGCTTGCAACTGCAGTTAGCTTATATATACATGTGCATACAATTTTGTGTATATATATATATATATATGTACATATCGGTGTCGATGAGCGTGTCTCTCGACCTCTGACCTAGACCGACTTTATCTGAACTCGCTATGCTCACTTTTCTCGACACCTTCGTCAGCATAGAATTGAATATATATATATATATATATATATATATATATATATATATATATATGATGTGATAAAATGTAAACCACATATATGTATGGTGCCATAGTAGTATGGCGAAATCGTCGGTCATCGGGCCGTCTATTTCCGTCCTCAAACTGCCTCGTGGTTCATTGCAAATCCCCATATATATAGAAATATATATATATATATGTGAGTGTGTGTGTGTGTGTGTGTGTGTGTGTGTGTGTGTGTGTTTGTGTGTGTGTGTGTGTGTATGTGTGTGTGTGTGTGTGTGTGTGTGTGTGTGTGTGTGTGTGTGTGTGTGTGTGTGTGTGTGTGTGTGTGTGTGTGTGTGTGTGTGTGTGTGTGTGTTGTGTGTGTGTGTGTGTGTGTGTGTGTGTGTGTGTGTGTGTGCGTGCGTGTGTTTGTGTGTGTGTGTGTGGGTGCGTGTGTGTGCGCGTGCGTGTGTGCGTGTGTGTGCGTGCGTGTGTGTGTGTGTGTGTGTGTGTGTGTGTGTGTGTGTGTGTGTGTGTGTGTGTGTGTGTGTGTGTGTGTGTGGGTGGGTGGGTGTGTGTGTGTGTGTGTGTGTGTACTTGTGCATATTAAACTGTATATGTATTTTAGCCGCAATTTATAGCGGGTACTTGCACTTTGCGGGGCACGATGCATATAATGCAGTTGCAAGTTCGCGCGAAGCCACGAGGGTGACCACCTCTCCCTGGCCCCTTTGGGCGCGTAGCGGACTCACTCTTTCTCTCTCGCCCTCACTCTCTCTCTCTCTCTCTCTCTCTCTCTCTCTCTCTCTCTCTCTCTCTCTCTCTCTCTCTCTCTCTCTCTTTCTCGCTCTGTGGCCATTCGTGCGACAGTTTCAGGTTTCAGGGTTCAAATCTCTCGTTCGTGTTCCCTTGCGGATTTGTAGATGTATGTTTATACGTACAGGCGTGTATATATATATATATACGCGTACCCTATGACTGCAATACCGAGAGCTCGCTGCAAATGTATGCATACACACACGCACACACGCATTAATATATATATATATATATATATATATATATATTTATATATATATATTAATATACACGACAATTTTTTCCCAGATAGCGGCGGACGAGTTATGGCACAATCTACTTAGCGAACGTGGTTCTTGCGCGCCCATGCACATTTCCGTGACCCTTACGCGCCAATTCTGCGTTGCGGACGCGAAACCTGCCGGTGCAACTTCCTACGGCGGTCTCCCGCGACAAATGACGTCAAATTAGCATGCAATTTGATCGAGGGACGACGATCGAGAGCAGGGAGGGAAAACGGGCAATTCGGTTGGCCATTATTTTTATGCGCTTTACGGGTACCCATATAGGAGTGCGCACTGAAGAGGGTATTCGTTTTTTTTTTAATGAATTATGCGACGACCCTTGTCAAATTATACGATGCAGGTTTTCTTTTTATCGCGTTGGCAATTATTGTTGCGTCTATTTAATCGAAAGTCAGGTGGTTCAGGATCCTCCGGGATAATTTCTAACAATCCGGATAATTCAATGTCCTTCGGGACAATCCAATTACAATTGCCGAACGATAAAAACTATTCAAGCAGATTCGGGAGATGAGTTTTGTTATCTTTGGACTCGTGTGAGCATGATGATGGAAGGATGCGAACAAAAGGTGGCAAGTTTAAATTCGACCGCATTAAGGGGGGGGGGGCACTGTAACTGTCCATTTCCGACTGCTTTCTTTGGATTTTTTTTTATGAAAGGAATAAAGTACATGGTCAAAAGAACTTTTAGGCTTTATTAGCTATCTATTGAAATATGTAAGAACAAATTATTTGTCAAAAGAATACACTGAGGCGGGGCACGAGTCGCGCAGTAGAACTATCGTAAATTTAATCCTGGAACTAGGAGTGAAATATTTTCGTTAATTATATTAGTTTTAGCAGTCAAGTACGGGGGGAAATTAAAAAAATAATGAAAAAAAAGAGACACGTTTGAAAAAAGTTTGCTTTTACGACCATAATTTTCATGTAAAAATTGATGTATTTTTTACAATTTTCAATGAATCGAAGAAAGCGCTCGTACTTGACGTTGAAGCAACTTAAGAAGCTACAGTTAAAATTTCAAGGCGAGTGGACGAAAATTGTTCGAGTTCTGCTGCGTGGCGATTTCAAAAACACGTTTTTGCGAAAAACGTGTTTGAAATTTTCGGTCTACTCAACGGTTTTATAGACGCTACAGCTGATGACATTTTTTTTTCCGTAACACAATGTCATCTATTGGTAGAAGATAAAACTATTTTTAGTCGCTAACTTTTTCCCCAAAGATAATAGGCTTACAAGAGTCGAGAACTGCGTCTACCGGCGTGGCATTGCCGAAGGCGCTTTTCAGCGCTCGGAGACTCCCCGCAAAAATAGTTCGAAAAACACTTTAAAACTGTTTTTTTTCAGCTATAAACAAATATGCATCATATTTTTTATGGTTCAAAGGATTTTTTAAACGTGTTTCGAAAAAACGATTTTTCGAAAGTTTTACAGTGGCGTCGTCCCTTAAGGGGGGACTCCTACGAGTGCGGCTGCGCGACTATCGCGATTAGGTTTAACATTGGCTGTCCACTATTGAACGTTCGAGCACATGAACACACACAGGTATTGCTCGTAAAGTGGCTAAAATGTGTGACAGGTAGATACGAAGAGAGAGACAGAGCGAGAGAGCGAGAGAGAGGGGGGGCAGAGAAAACCAGGGCAGACAGTGCCTCCATTATGAGTCTTTTTTCTTTTTCTTTTCTTATCCTCACTCCTCTGCAGCATACAGTTCCTCTTTGCTGGGGTTTCAACGAGCACACCTGTGTCCACAATTCGCCCGTTCCATTTTATATAAAAATTCCAGCTGCGTCTCATATATATATATATATATATATATATATATACATACAGTCGAACACACATCAGGTAAAAAAAAGTATTTGCGCACCTCACTTGTTTTCTGTGTGTTTTCCGGAGATTTCCATTCGCATGAATTATTCACATTAAATATAAGCTGTCAAGTTAAACAATCGACAAAAATATTCTCCGTTTTTCCTGAAGAGGTATTTCAGAAAAACTAAGTGTGCCAATATTTATTTCCAATCCACTCACTTTGTCTTATTGAATTACTGAATTAAAAAAGAGAAGTTCATTTATACATCTTTGCACTGCTCTTACTTTCATGATTGCGATAAAAGAATTAATATCTTATGGTAAAAACAATACTGACAATAAATAATAATGAATTACAAAAAAAAAAATGATCGATGGAAAAATTATTATAGATGTAATAATTTTTTTAAATCGGAGAATGGTTGGGAATCTCCATATCACGATGACAGTGGTCATTAATCTGTATAATTTTCCACAAAGTCTTTTAATTCCAAATTCGAGTCTGCTCGTTTCGAACGCAGTGCCCATCCCTGCACTGCAAAATGCTGCTCGCTCTAACTGTGGATTTGAGTGGCACGCAAACACATGAAAAAGGGGCGAAGGGGGGGGGGGGGCAGAGCATCGAAAGGAAAGAATATCGACGAGGCCTGACCGCCTTTACGAGAGGGGCCCCCGGGAGAGTATGGTCCACGCGGTTTATAATTTGTAGTCAGCCTCGGAGAGGGTGTACGTATACAACTGAAAAGAGTCTAAGAGAGAAGAAATCATAATTGTGCGCACATGTTCGACCAACTGCAGGGTATATGGCGTCTTCTCTCCCATTTATGCTTCACCTATAAACGCATTATGTGTGCGTGTGGCCCCGCAGTTTGAAACGACACGGGAGGGGGAAGGGGCTGACCTTCCAGTGATGATGTACACTAAATAACGATTGCACTATAATTTTTATAATTAGCCGTAATTCTTCGTCAACTGAACCATAATTTTACTGCACTTTTACTATATATATATATATATATATATATATATATATATATATATATATATATATATATATATATATAAAATTTAAATAACACGACCCCTTACACATTTCCACCAAAATGACTCCCCGATTATAACGAAACCAGAACAAAATGCTGTGGTTCAAGGGTGCATTGTTAGGATGCAACGAAAATTCTTATCGATTTCTCACTTCCATTATTACCCAAACTCATATTTTGCAAATTTGTCGTAGATCGCTAAATAAGGATCCTAAAAACTGTTTGTGTGATTTTCGTAGCTCAAATATGCCCTAGAACATTTAGGAAATTAAAATACAATCATTGTCGTTGTATTCACACGATGCGAACTCCAACGTAATGCAAAATTAATACTCTCCCAAAACAATTAACGACGGTCAGAAAAAAAATAAAGAATTCGACAGTAGAAAAGTAATTGCAACAAACCTCGAAACCAGCAAACTCTAAAATGAAAATAAAACCACATTTTGCACGGTTACTTTCCGAGCAAATTCTGTGTGAGGGGTGTCTCAGAATACCTGACATTTCAATTTATTAATAAAACGTATTATTTATTTCGAAACCGCGAATATTTTCATTTTAATATAAGGTACAAAGATGGGGATTATGTGTGGAACACAATATCCGATACGTAGCATAAACGGCATGGACTTGGAAGACATATTCGGTCAACAAGATGGAGCAACCTGCCACACTGCGGGCGAAACAATGCAGTGAGTGCAGACGAAGTTTCATGAAGAGTGATCTCGCGCCGCGGCGATGTGAGTTGGCCACCAAGATCGTGCGATCTGACGCCATCGGGCTTCTTTCTTTGGGCTTTTCTGAAAGGAAAAGTGTACGCCAATAATCCACAGACCAGAGCTCAAGGAAGATATCGGACGCACCATCAATGAAATTAGTCCGCAATCATGCCAAATTACACTGAAAAAAAATCATTGATCCAATATCATTGGCGTTATTGAATGAAATTTCATTAATTCAATTGTAAAATTGTTGGTGCAAACAATCGAATTTATTAGTCCCAACAAAACGCTATTGACTTTAATAACATGATAAAATCAAAAGTTTTTTTTTCATTCAAAAGATGTATTGTTAGCCGAGAACAATATATTATTGAAACTAACTAAAAAATTATCGCGAACACATTATATAGTTTTGAATACATTTTCTGCAACTAACAAAAAAAGCGTTTCAATTCATAACATGAATATTGTTGATTCGAGTACACAAGAAAAATTGAATTTTGCTCGTTTGATTCAGATAACATTTCTATTGAGTAAATATGTTATTTTATTTTTTTCTTTATTATTAATATTTTATTTGTTAATATTTTATTTTGATTGAAAACTATTATGCAAATGTCTGAATTGGTTAAAAAATTATGCGAAAATGAAATTTGTTTCTTGCGCATTTGGTAAATATAGGTGTGAGGAAACCCGTAGTTCTCGGAGTAACCGCTAGAAGCCGCACGCGCGCTTGTTTCTCGTAAGCGTAGCGCGAACCGAAAATCTACTTAAACGCCGGAGAACCTCTAAAGAGTATCTCTTCTTGGCCTGTGGCTAAGATCAAAGTGTAGTATTTGTTCTTATCGGTTGAATATCTGATATTCTCTCCACTATTATGGTGGATGATAATTTTATTTAAGATTCAAAACAAATTGAAAAACTTACGTCTCATGGCATATTCGTTTCGATGTAGTAAAGAAATAATCAATTCTATTGATTATATTATTGTACGAAATAAAAAATGTTGTAGCAACCGCTTAATTATTTCATCCATACATCTACGGATTGTTATATAGAATGATTTCAATAGAATATAATTTTATTTGAAGGATAATGTAGATATTCAGATAACAGACGAGATTTTCAATCAAAATAATATGTTATTTGAATCAATCACATTTTCCAATATTTTACAGTATTGTAACAATCTCTTATATCGGTGGTACTCGGCGATCAGACATTCATTTGGATCACCCAATACATTTTTTCTATTCAATCGGTTTTTTTTCTCAGTGTATTGTTAAAAAATTTCGTCAAAAGAGTGAACGTTTGCAAACAGGGACGAGGCGGCCATTTATCGGATATTGTGTTCCACACATAACCTCCGTGTTTGTACCTTATATTAAAATTAAAATATCCGTACTCTTAAAATAAATAATACGTTTTATTAATGAATTAAAATGTCAGGTCTTTTGAGATACTCTATACATGCGTTTACCG
>OY723395.1:18426122-18493622 GCA_963210295.1 Ophion ellenae
AGTGAAAATTGTTCAAGTTATTTGTCACGCCAATGAGAAAAAAGATGTTTCGAAAAGTTTCGAGTAGTCGGCCATTTTGTACATCGAAAAGAAAAATATATATATTTTCCAACTTGATATTCATACTAAATAGATGGGTAATCAATTTTATGAGTGCCTCAAGTGTAACAACTTTTATATAAATATCTATAATATAAACCATTTTAAAAACTCATGAAAATAGCCTTTTTTAGTGTCCAAAGTAAGACGACCCCTTAAGCACAACTCCCCAAAGTCTAGAGGCAGTTGAGTTGGGGTAGAATGTCTCCCATATGCATAAGTGCAGCCAAGCTAGTAGATGTAAGGTCAGCTTATTAGTTCGGAGCTACTAGAGAGAGGATGTATGTTCCAATTTATGTTATCTCTCTCCCTCTTTGTCTCTCTTTAGCATGGCAAAAATATTCTTAGTACCATCAATTCTTTCTCAATCTTCCTCTGTGTTACCCCCACCCCCCCACCCCATACTTTTTTCGTGTACGCACAAAGGCCCGCAATCGCGCAGTTTCCACTTTTCTTATTGCTATTATATTCGATATCGCAATTTCCATGAAGCCGCGAGATAACTTCGAACAGTGGTACGCATTCATGAAGCAACGAGAGGCTATCGAGAAATGTGAGAGAGTTCTAATAATTTAATCGCAACGTGGCGTTTCGTTTTTTTTTCACTTGTTTCATTTTGTTTTTCGCCTCTCCTACGATAACATTGTGAGCATGTGATTTTCTCTCGTTCTGACAGACACGTATTTAATTACACTCGAAAGTATTTAGTTTCGCAAATCTTGCACAAGATGCATTCCAATCTTATGTGTTAATATACATGTGCACTGACAAGGAACATCACTTTGGCGTTTGCTTTTGTTGAGGGGAGATTTACACCTAGAAGCCGGAAAAAGGTCATTTTTGTGAATTTTTTCAAGGAAAACTATCTGAAATTTCGGATTGGGGTTTTAATTATCTAAAAGTATATACATTAAAAAATATGTTTAATTTTCTTTATTTAAAAATATCAAAAATATACAAGGATATTGTATGATCCTTGGAGCGTCGTAAAAAAATCTGCGTATACGGTACCCACTGGCGTTTCTTCAAAAATCATCTGAAAAAAAAAACCAAAAAGATTATTAAATTAGATACTATAATCTAGTACTTGTCAAAGCCAATTTTGAAAATATCGATTTATGACAAAATGGCGGACGTTTGAACATAAATAGTGACTTTTGGGCCAAAAATTAGTCATTATTTTGCCTATAAAATAATAACTAAGTAACGCAAAAAAAATCCTATGACAAGTAATAGATAATGGTGTATAGAATAACCACAAAAAACCTCGAGGCAATCGGTTCATTGGTTTTCGAGAAATTTTGGGTACCGATTTGAAAAACGTGGTTTTGAGGAAAACGCGTTTGAAAATTTGGGAATGAATAAATCATGAAATTTGTCAACTTACATGGAATCATCGATACCAGGCCCATAGTGTAGGTCTTCTACGGTCGACGGAATGTTCATAGCTTCTAAATCGATTTTTTCGACCATCCAGATGTATATCTCCCGTTAAAACACATGTACATGGTGGAGCATTGAAGAGTATTGGATACGTGTTTTTTTTATCGGCGGAAAAACTGTTTTGAGGGGTGCAACCACCCCGCGGAGTGAAGTCACCCCTTAGGGTGATTTCACATGTCAAGGGCTGCCTTCACCCGCAAGCAGACCAACGATTTCAGTAGTGCAAAGACGAAAATTCATGCAAAACAATCAGAAACACACCAAGAGTACGTAGCGAAAAAAGAGAAATTAAGGGATGATCCGCCCCTTTTTTGTTCGTCCTCTCATCCCACATTTGAAAGGGGCCCGTTATATCGGGTGAAACTGGTAACATTTTGAAGGCGGGATAATATTGACGTTCACGTATTTTTGCATTTTTGCCGGATAGCAAGCTTGAGGGGGTAAACCACCCCTTACTTCAAGTTCCTTATAGCAGTTGATTTTTTCGGCATTTAAAATGTATACGCTGATTCGAAATATTTCTGCAGACTCCAAATTGATGTTTGGCGTATGGAAAAATTCTTGCACATTGACGGGGGACTTTGAAGTGCTGCAAAAAAATTAAAAAATAATCTTGGCTCGATGAAGCAGCGGCAGTTTCTAGAGCAAACGATTGCAAAGAAAATCCGCCCAAAGTGGAGTTTCTAATAGAGACGGAGACGAAATGAGCGGTGATTGAGTGGAGGCACTTTTTTGGGCGACATGCGACACACATTTTAATTTTCAATATTGTTTTGATATGTCCATATTGATTAAAATTTACCCCCTAAATTTCGCCATTCGCCAAATTTACCCCCCCAACTTCGCCATTAATTTCCCCCAAATCCCTTAATTCCCATTGAAAATCGTCGAATGTGTGGAAAAATACGTTTTTCGCGCGTAGTTTCGAACTGTCGACGAAAATTCAGTGACACTCGTAAACGGCGAAAAAAATCCCATCCGAGAGACCCTCGAAATCATTTAAAACTCGAAATGTTTATTTTTCGATTTATTTGGCCACTTTGAAAAATCCTAAAAATGATAAGGCTTTTGGTAGACTCAGAGAATGCCGCTTGATTCATCCCCATATCTCAATTCGTTTTCCCGGAAAGTCCACCTGAAAAATGGCTAAAGGGGCAAAGGGGGGTCCATGGAAAAATCGTGAAGATCGATGGTCCGACTTGGAAATTGTGCAAAAAATCGAAAAATAATCGTAGCTCAACGAGTCAAATGGGATTTTTTTAGAGAAATTGGTCACGAAAATGACAAGCGCAGAGCAGAATTTTAAATCCAAAAATTAAATAAATGACAGGCTATTAAGTGAAAACACTTTTTTTTTACCGTGACGCGGAGAAAATTTGGTTTTTAAATATTTCTGTACAAGTCCGTTTGCTTGCATTTTTACATCCTGAATACGAAATCATCATTAGTTTTTCCCAAAACTTTCAATTATCGAAAAAAATGGTCAAAAGTGTCTAGAAACCCATTTTCGCATTTTCCCAGCATAATTCAAAGCTTTGGACAAAAAGCCCAAAGTAAATATGAAAGAAGTCTATTTATTTTTCTGTCACAAAGCGTTGTTTGTTATGAAAGACTCAAGCTGTGCAGCTTTTTCTCTTCATTCGACACCTTAATGTTAGAAAACCGTCCGGTAAGAGTTCGTGGAATTTATATATATATATATATATGTATATATATATATATATATATATATGTCTCTTTCGTATGCACATGATGTACATTTCGTAAGCTGCATATTGCATACTTTGAGTATACGGCGAAATATGATCCAAGCTGACCAAGCTAGCGTTCTAAACTGTCTCTCTCTCTCTCTCTCTCTCTCTCTCTCTCTCTCTCTTTCTCTGCCTCGCTTTCATGAAGAAGAATACAAAGAAAAAGTAAAAGAAGAAGGATCACGCGTGTCCCTTCCAATCCATAATGCACCGCATGCACTGCTGTTACATATGTATGGGCTGTTCCTTATGTGCCTTCAACAAACGAATATTCAAAGTCTCAATATATATATATATATATAAGTGTGATTTTGACGACATTCGTCTTGAAGGACCATCCTCATAGTAACTTGATGTCCCTTTACTCAACATTATGTAGAACTCAATGTCTTCAAAATCACTTGAGGATTAATTTAATCATCATCTAAACGTTGTTGCAAGGCCCGTTCGATCCCCAAAACCGACGACTCGTTTAAGAAAATTGAGGACCGACCTTAAAATACCCAGATGTGCAGATAGCCAACGTTACATCTATATAACGGGTTCGAAACGTCCTTTTTCCATATATATATATATATATATATATATATATATATATATATATATATATATATATATATATATATATATATATATATATATATATATGCTTAGAAACTTCGAGGTTGCAACGACCTGCAATACATTAAGCGTGTGTGTGTGTATATATATATGAATGTATATATATATATATATATATATATATATATATATATATATATATATACACACACGAAGTATTAGAGTTTCCATGCAGCAAACTTCGCTATCGCACGCGATGCACCACGTCGTTGTACACCCCGCGTCCGAAACTAGAACGTCGAGGATAAACTGCATGAAACATTAATATATAGGACAGAGAAAAGTGGATTCGCTACAAACTCGTATCAAGTTTTTGTCGGCAAAAGAAAAACAAAGTACAAGATCAATTGATCGCGAGGCGAAATTCAGGATGCAATCGAATACAACATTTTCGAATATTTATGCTCGATCGAAACTGTCGACGGTCGATCGAATTTGATGTCGTTTATCGACACAAGATTGGCGAATTTGTGTCATCGAAATCTCAATTGCAATATTGAAGTTCAAATTGGGGAAACATGTACGTATTGTCGTAATGCGTGGAATTTTACACAGTGTTAATAAATACTCCTGCCAATTTTCATTTTTTTAAAATTGATTTTTAAATTGAGGAATATTAACAAACATTGAAGTATTTATTATTTAAACAAAATGCCGCCTTGGGTGTATGGCCAATCGGTGTAGGTGGTTCTGGCAACTAGGGTCATCTGATATGAAAAATAACAGAATGTACTTTCAGTCTAATGATTAAATTCTGGTATGTTTGGAAACTTTTTTTAAATCTTTAAAATCACGTAAATAGCGAGCTGGAGAAATAAAAATTTATATGTTAACATGTTTTTTTAAACAAGCTTTTATTAAATGTACCGAAAAGTAGAAAATAGTTTTTTTTTACCAAGTCACCTATATGTGACTATAAATGAAAGCTTGTGGCGTTAAACTTTTTAAATATTTAATAAATTTCGTCTATTCAGTTTCGTTAACCGTATTTGATTTGGCAAAATAGTAATTCGAGATATTATTACCACACGTTTATATTCAGTTTCAGGATTTTTATTTAAGAAATGTAAGGTTGTTTTACAGTCTATTTAATAGAGTTGATATGTTAACGGATTTATGGAAATTGGAGATCATATGCCTAAATTTTGAGTGCCCCAAGCTTTTATTTTTAAGTGAAACATTATTTTCTACTTTTTAGTATATTAAATGAAATCTTGTTAAAAAAAATTACATATAGATTATTTTCTACTTTTTGGTTGTCAATAGATTTTACTAGAGTTTTGAAATTTTTGCAAAGAGGAATTAATCCTTCCCAACGAACGGGTGTTATTTTCGGTTGATTGTCAGGAAAAATGCCGGAGAACTGTAATAGGTGGCATCTATCATAGATGTTGGCTCACCACCTATTGGACCTTACCTTTCAACCTATTTTACCTATTGGACCCTCTCAACGATTGTGCGATCCGAGAGCACTTAGAGCCAATTCATATGTTCTCATGCACTTTCCACGTATTGTTACCTCTTAGTTGCATGTTTGCAAAATTTCAAAACTCTAAGTAGTCAGGAAGTGGGTGAAATATCGATTTTTCGTTTTGCATCTCGCAGAAAGTCAACTTTTTTGTTTTCAATTAATTAATTAATTAATTATTTAAAAAAAAAGTTGAACCATGCATTGTCACCTCTTGGATGCATGTTTGCAAAATTCCGGAGCTCCAAGTAGTCAGGAAGTGGGTAAAATATCGATTGTCCGTTTTGCATCTCACAGCAAGTCGAGTTAAAGAAAAGCTAATAAAAAAGCGTTTAATTTCTACGAGATTGAAGTTTGCATCAACGGAATCCAATTAAAATTAATATCTCCGATTTTATTCCTTTTGGCAGAATTTGCCTACGAAAGTCCCTCGACCACTTGTCAAAATACTTATTCCGAGATTTACAATATAAATCGGCCAAAAAATGTTGTATGATATTAAGAATAAGGAAATAAAAATACAAATTAAAACTCTCGTTGCATTCCAACGACGCAAACTCCAACACCATTGATTTCCGGAAAAAAAACAACTTCCATAATTTGTTATGAGGAAATGGATAACCATGTGAAAAAATCATGCGTTCCAATTTCAGGTGGATCGAACGAATATATTTTTACATACGACTTACCCTGTTTCGTCAGACATAGTGTTAAAAAAACGCAAAAGAAAAAAGAGTACACCTAAGCGAGGTGATACACTGACAGTTCAGAAAAACCGTCAAAACTCGGTCAATTTTTGTAACTTTCACAATATTTTTGCAAGTAAAAATGAAGACCCACCGTTATAAACGTATCCAATGAAAAATCGGATTGTTCAAATTTCACGCTCATTCCGATCCCTCAATACGAATTCCGGGATCAAAGTAATAGTGCAGCATGACTAAAGGTATTGGGAGGTACAATTTTATTGAAAGTTCTATGCGATTATTGCAATCGAATAAATTAGACCCGAGGAGGAAATTTGTTTCAATCGAGTATGCTGATTTTTCATATTTGCACGATGTCGGGTACAGTTGAACAGACTTTGGTTCTCTTCTCATCGCACTGGCAGCACTGCCACATATATATCTGTGTACATCTATACGAGATGCTGTGTGTTCTCTCACCTACCGGGTTCACGCTCCTCACCTATCGCGTGACCGCGAATGTCTTCCTCACGAGATCATCTTTCTCTCTCGCCCTCTCTCTCTCTCTCTCTCTCTCTTGCTCTTTTAACACACACACACACACACACACACACACACACACACACACACACACACACACACACACACACACACACACACACACACACACACACACACACACACACACACACACACACACACACACACACACACACACACACACACACACACACACACACACACACACACACACACACACACACACACACACACACACACACACACACACACACACACACACACACACACACACACACACACACACACACACACACACACACACACACACACACACACACACACACACACACACACACACACACACACACACACACACACACACACACACACACACACACACACACACACACACACACACACACACACACACACACACACACACACACACACACACACACACACACACACACACACACACACACACACACACACACACACACACACACACACACACACACACACACACACACACACACACACACACACACACACACACACACACACACACACACACACACACACACACACACACACACACACACACACACACACACACACACACACATACGTGTGTGTGTGTGTGTGTGTGAGCATTGAACAGTCAGATTTCTTCCCAGCCAAGCACCAAAGTTGGATGCTGCGCCACGAAACGAGACGAGAGCAGCAAGCTCGGTGGGTGAGCGCGTTTTACCTATTCCGATCTCCGTGTTTAAAATTAATTACCTTGGAAAACCCTCTGGCGCGAGATATATAAGCGGTGTACCAAAGTGTCCTCCGCCTCTGCCACTTCCCCCTGCTTTCCACCCATCGGCCAAAAGACTTTCGCATATTAAGTATATATATAATAGTCGCGGTGCTTAGACGATAAACTATTCGCTCTGCACGAGCAATTAGTAATTACGTGTGTAATATGTGTGTACAAAATTCGAGATATATATAGCGAAGCGATAAACATAAGGTCGAGGAGCTGCCTTACCTTGGACGTTTACTCCAACTCTTTTTATCCCATGTCTACGTACATACACACCATACAGGATTTA
Source organism: Ophion ellenae (assembly GCA_963210295.1). Taxonomy (NCBI): domain Eukaryota; kingdom Metazoa; phylum Arthropoda; class Insecta; order Hymenoptera; family Ichneumonidae; genus Ophion; species Ophion ellenae. Next base: position 18,433,813 of record OY723395.1, read on the forward strand.
GCTGAATTCAATTTCTTTCTTCTCTCAAGAGTGCATACGTCTAGTGGGAAGAAGCATTTGTTGGTAAATGTTTCGTTGCAGGTTTTTTCCTTTTTTTTCAATTTATTTTTAACGCTGCACACTTTCGCCAGTAACCTCTGACTGCAGGGGTCGATCAGACCCCAGACGTTTTTCAGATCGTTGTATTTCGATAAATATGCATTTTTTGCAGTCATTGATCCTTATTTCATGGCCCAAAATTATTTTTTTAAGAAAAGGAAAAAGTAAGTGCCCAACCATTCGTTCAAAGTAGGAGATGCATTGAATAATACGTACTTGCAAGAAAAAGATCATGGGATCAAAACGACCCAGTGTGCAGTCGAAGGGATGAAACAATTTCCGAAAATGAGATAACGGCTCGAATGATATAAAAAAAAAGGAAACTTCAAAATAGAGCGACGATTGAAATTAGATACATTTAAAAAATCGGACACCCGAAATAAAAAATAAACGTAAATATATAAATACTAAACAAGCAAACGAATGAGTCGTTCGTCACTGGAATGCATTACGTGATGCGTACGATGGTGTAAAAGTTTGCATCGTTGTAATGCAACGAAATTTTTTTTTAAATCTATTACTTGTTATCCAAATTTATTTGCCGGTTTTGTCCAAGGACTGTCTCCCACATTTAAAAAAAATCTATGTTGTACACCCTAAATTTGCCAAAAAATATTTTGGCCACTACCAAAAATAAAGTTCCAAATTAAAAAGAATTTTCATTGCGTTCCAACGAGGAAAACTTCAATACCACACGCGTATGTCATTCGCTCAACAGGCGCGCGCAATCGAGATTATCACTTTTAACCGACGGTGTCACTGACCACCTCAACACACTTGTCTCGCAGTCCTCCGCCTCCCCTTCGGCGGGTCATTATAGTTGATCGACCCCCTTCGGTGGAGCACAAATTTAGCTAAACTCGAGGATTAATATAGCAGCTGCCACACACACGCGCGCCGCTTTATTTTTACCCGAAGAGGCGACCGAACCGGAGAATCGTGAGAGAAAGAGAGAGAGGAGAGAAGGCGATAGGATGACGTGGCGTGCGTATGAAACAGTAATTTTGCGAATGATCTTCGCCAGCCAATTTTTCCATAAATGTATGAATTAAACTTTGCCAAGTAAGCGAACGTGCGATGATGTTTGATAATATGAAGAAAAACATTTTATTAAAGAAGTTTTATGCGGGTGACGAGAGCGGAATTTCTCTTTTTTGTTGCCTTGTTTTGGAATTGTGCAATAAGGGGAAAAGGAATGTAATGGGTTGCGGCTGCACAAATATATACGTAGAGGACAGATGTAAACGCTTATAAACTACGCTTATTCGCGGAGTACACTTGACAAGAATCATATAAAGGGTGTCCGAGAACTGAATGCGTTCTCTGAAATGGGGGGTTGGGGGTGAAATTTCGAGTGGATTGATATAAGCATGTTTGGGTCTCAGATCAACCCCTGAATTGTTATTAATTTTCAAAGGCGGGCCAATCAGGTGCGCCCGAAAACGCGGTGCTCCCGCCAGGCACCACTGCACGCGCGTAACGCTCACCGACGTACGCCGGCTCATCGGGCGCACCTGATTGGCCCGCTTTTAAAAATTAACAATAATTCAGGGGTTGATCTGATACTCACACATGCTTATATCAGTCGCCCCAGAATTTCACCCCCAACCCCCCCGTTTCAGGGAACGTATTCAGTTTTGGGACACCCTGTACATATATGAATGTATGTACAGGGCGTCCTGTTATGAATGGATAATCCTGCAATTGTCGATAGGTGAGACCTTGTCCTACTAGCCTGGAATTTCAGTTTAGTAAAAGTCCCACGGTTTTCGAAATAAAAATCGTCTGCTTTTGGTTTTCGCATGCCATTTCTACAAATGATGACTTTTTTGACCCGGTATTTAAAAAAATGCTCTTGGTTATTCCTTTTGGCTAGAAAAGTCTTCTTCTTAACCTTAAATGTTCAGGCAACTTTATGAAAAATGATCTTATACAGAATTTTCATACAAACCAATTCGAGCATCCGACTTTGACAGCCTACGGTGTGAAAAAAATGTACTACGCATGTCATGCCAATCGCTTTAAAAAGTTGCTGAGTTATTGTCGATTCATATCAATTGTAGAAATGGCATGCGAATAACCAAAAGCAGGTGATCTTTTTCAAAAAATAAAACAAGACGTCCAGACAGCAAAAAAAGTTGCATTGCTTCTTGTGAGTTTACGAGAATTTTTTCAGATTCTTTTAAAAAAACAACATTAAGCCCAAAATCGTGAAAACCGTGGGACTTGTACTAAACTGAAGTTTCAGCATATAGGAGGACATGATCTGACCTATCGACAGATGCAGGATTATCCATTCATAACAGGACACCCTGTATATGTATATATATGGATACAAGTATACATAATGAGAAAATCTAAAACATAGAAGCGATCGAGCATTCTGAACGCGCGGCGACAGGAGAGTTTCCTTTAGAGGGACTGGCGCCGTCTCGCAGGCAAAAGCAAGCAAACTCTACCGATGTGCCCAACCGGTAAGAAGCAGGTAGTCCATGTACGAGCTTCCCGGGAGGGCGCTCTCTCTCTCTCTCTCTCTCTCTCTCTCTCTCTCTCTTACTCTCTCTCTCTTTCTTTGTCTCCCTTCCTCTCTCTCTCTCTTTCTTTCTCTCTGTCGTGTACACATATGTACCTGTATGACGTTGTCCGGTTCTCTTCTCGCGATCGCAAACTCGTGTGCGGTTAAGCCTTTTAAACCGAGGCTCGCGGAGCCCAGCTGAGCTAAGGTCTTGGAGAACAGTATGTATACAGGGGGAAATGTCATTTCAAAGACATTCGACATCGAGGTTCGTCCTCATAGTAGCCTATTGTCCTCATACTACACATTGTGTGAGTGCCCATGTCTTCAAAATCGCCATTAGATAAATGTGAGCACATTCGTATTAAGGTCATTTCAAGGATCGTCCTGGCCTCAAAATCAACGGTGTGTTTAACAAATTCGTAAGGACCGTCTTCGCGACAGACAGATGTGCTGATAGCCTACATCACATAGATATAACGGATTCAAAGTATCTTGTCTATATACATGTATGTATGTATATATATATATATATATATATATATATATATATATATATATATATATATATATATATATATATATATATAACGAACGACTTTACGGCGAGCCGATCGTTTCGAGGAATCGATAGAAAGATACGCGTGTATCCGAGGAGATGACGAGGGATCACCACCGTACCGCATTTTCCACCTAACTGCAATCGCCCGTCGTCGTAACTTCTAATCGAATGCTCAGCTCGTTATATTCCCTGCCTTTTTTCGTACTTCTAATAAATTATTGCTCTTGTCTTCGGAAGTTAGGTTAGGTTTAGCGAAATGCGGGTCGGGAGTGATAGAGAAGGTTTCAATGGGAAGGGAAATATGTGAAAACCCGCAAGGGATACGGGGGAACTCAGGAATTCATTGAGACGTTCAAAATATACTCAATAAACGATATCTATCTTCTTCTATCTTAATATCGATCTATCTTCTATGTATACAAAAGGCAAAGTCCTGACTGACTGGATGAACGACGCCCAGCCTAAACTGCTGAAGGTAGAAAAGTGAAATTCGGAGAGGGCGTTGATTTTATATTGGAGGCATGGTTGAAGAAGGGATTTCTCGAAATTCAACCCCTAAGTGGGTGAAAGGAGGTGGCAAAGTTTGTGTGGGAAATAATATTTTTATGGTCAAATTTGCTTGAAATTTGGTGTTCGTGCTTCTTGACGCAATTAATGTAACACGTATTTCGGCGTTTTTTGAAATTCAACCCTCAAAGGGAGAAACAGGGTGGCAAAGTTTGTAAGGAAATTTAAAAAAGTCTGGTTGGATTTAGTTGAAATTTGATATTCGTGCGTCTTGACACGATTAATGAAATAGGTATTTCAGCGTTTATAGAAATTCAACTCCTAAAGGTAGAAAAGGGGTGAAATTTGTATAGAAAACAAAAAAAATCCGGTCCGAAGATTTACTTGAAAATTAGTATTAGTGCTCTGCAACACATTTAATGAAATACGTATTTTAGCGTTTTACGAAATTCAACCCTTAAAGGGAGAAACGGGGTGGCAAAGTTTGTAAGGAAATTTAAAAAAGTCTGGTTGGATTTAGTTGAAATTTGGTATTTGTGCGTCTTGACACGATTAATGAAATAGGTATTTCAGCGTTTATGGAAATTCAACCCCTAAAGGTAGAAAAGGGGTGAAATTTGTATATAACACAAAAAAAAATCTGGTCCGAAGATTTACTTGAAACTTAGTATTAATGCTCTGCAACACATTTAATGAAATACGTATTTTAGCGTTTTACGAAATTCAACCCTTAAAGGGAGAAACGGGGTGGCAAAGGTTGTAAGGAAATTTTAAAAAGTCTGGTTGGATTTAGTTGAAATTTGGTATTCGTGCGTCTTGACACGATTAATGAAATAGGTATTTCAGCGTTTATAGAAATTCAACCCCTAAAGGTAGAAAAGGGGTGAAATTTGTATAGAAAACAAAAAAAATCCGGTCCGAAGATTTACTTGAAAATTAGTATTAGTGCTCTGCAACACATTTAATGAAATACGTATTTTAGCGTTTTACGAAATTCAACCCTTAAAAGGAGAAACGGGGTGGCAAAGTTTGTATGGAAATTAAAAAAAGTCTGGTTGGATTTAGTTGAAATTCGATATTCGTGCGTCTTGACACGATTAATGAAATAGGTATTTCAGCGTTTATAGAAATTCAACCCCTAAAGGTAGAAAGGGGATGAAATTTGTATAGAAAACAAAAAAAATCCGGTCCGAAGATTTACTTGAAAATTAGTATTAGTGCTCTGCAACACATTTAATGAAATACGTATTTTAGCGTTTTACCAAATTCAACCCTTAAAAGGAGAAACGGGGTGGCAAAGTTTGTATGGAAATTTAAAAAAGTCTGGTTGGATTTACTTGAAATTCGATATTCGTGCGTCTTGACACGATTAATGAAATAGGTATTTCAGCGTTTATAGAAATTCAACCCCTAAAGGTAGAAAAGGGGTGAAATTTGTATAGAAAACAAAAAAAAAATCGGTCCGAAGATTTACTTGAAACTTAGTATTAATGCTCTGCAACACATTTAAGGAAATATGTATTTGAGCGTTTTACGAAATTCAAGCCCAAAACGAAAGAGGGTGGCAAAGTTCGTACGAAAAATAAAATAAAAACGGGTCAAATTTACTTGAAACTTTGTATAACCGCTCCTAGACAAAATTAATTAAATTACAGCGTTTTTGGAAATTCAATCCTTAAGGGGAAAAGAGGGTAGCAAAGTTTGTATAGTAGAAGAAATATCTGGTCAGATTTACTTGAAACTCAGTATCAATGCTTTTCAACACAATTCTACGTGTCCCGTAGTGAAACATTTCAGGAGCACATTTCATTAACGGGTTACACCTAGTTCGCGGCCGGAAAAAAAGGGTGAATTTTTTTTTGGGAAATGGGTGCAGTTTTTCACCTTTTTTCCATAGTAAAGGGTATCATTTCAAGTATCTTTGACAATTTTTTTATTCGGAAATATTTATAAACGACGGAGATACAGTAAATTGCCCAGATCGCTGTACAAAAAAGGTCCTTCGCGGTGACCCCCCCTGCACGGAAACAAATAGTCTGGAATAAAAAAATCAAATGAATTTTGTTTTTGTACCGTATTATCTAGTATTTAATCGAAGGATTCAATAAAAGGATGATTTTTGAAAAAATGGTCGCCGATCGAAAGTGATCGTCGAAATTTCCGTAAAAAAAACACTTTTCCTCGATATAAAAAAAGTATGCGTTGAAAAAAAAAATCCTTCGATTAAGGACTGCCTTTTGATATACAAAAAATGTCTGTGAAGTTTGAAGCAGATCGGTTCAGTTGTTTTTGAGATATTTTGTGAAAAAAAAACACTATTTTTCTTGATATAAAAAAAAGTATGCATTGAAATAAAATCCTTCTATTAAAGACTGCTTTTTGATATATAAAAAATGTCTGTGAAGTTTGAAGCAGATCGGTTCAGTTGTTTTTGAGATATTTTGGTCATCGATTCTGAAAAAGCCATTCCGAGAATAACGCGTTTAAAGGGCCAGTTTACTTTGAAGCCACGAAAAAAAGGCTATTTTCGCAATTTTTTTGTTAAGGATTTTATAAAAGATATGAATATAAAAGTTGTTGGGCTTGATAAATAGACTTGAAATACATTTTAAAAAATTACATTCTTTTTTATTCATTTTTAAGTACAAAAACCATAGTTTAACGTAACGCTCTAAAAATAGGTGGGCTAGGTTGTCTGAAACAAAAAAAATCAAAGCCCATTAGATTCAGTATGACACCAGTTACAAAATGACCCTCGGATATAAAGTTTTATTAAAAATTGAAAATATGGCAGATGAAAAACAAAAAAGGTAAAAAACGCGTTTTTCGCTGTTTTTCGCAAAAAAAAATTATAACCATCGAGCGTCATCTTGTTGCGAATCATGTTTACAATATGTGGTTCAAATTTCAATAGAATCGGTTTATTAGTATAAAAACTCTTACCTAAACTCAATCGGCAATTCCTGCACCGTACAAAATCCCTTCTGATTGCCCATCATCGTCGATTTATTCAAGTCTCGCTTGCTTTCGATTTTTCGAAATTTTGAAAGTGGACAGGCCCCTTAAAGTTTTTCACCAGGTAAATACGTAGATAAAATACGGAGATAAAGTGTTGGAAAAAAAATCGTGGAACATTTTTTTTAAAACGAATTTGAAGCTTAGGCTTCCCCCTTTACGATTTTCGTCGAAGAAATGCGTGAATTTTTTTTACTGCAAACGGGGTCCACTCAAAAGGGAACAAAAAACGACAAAAATGGTCGTTTTTAAAACCGGGTGCTAATTGTAAAAAAAATCGTAAATTTTTTTGAAAAAAAAACCAAAATGAAGGTAGATCCCTCCTCTTTAAAATGCCGTTTATTAAATTGGCTGAGGTCAACTACCGGCAAAATGGCATAGAAGACCGTTCCGGCACTCTTTTGAACTTTTGTCCGGAAATTTTCCGACGGAATATATGTGTGTGTGTGTGTGTGTGTGTGTGTGTGTGTGTGTGTGTGTGTGTGTGTGTGTGTGTGTGTGTGTGTGTGTGTGTGTGTGTGTGTGTGTGTATACATATATAGTTCTTTCTCAAGGCGTATGTTTTGAGTTGACTCGTTCGAAAAGTGTATTTATTTCTTAAATGTGCGCGTAATTTTTCCCGCATAAGTGGACGTGGATAAGAACGCTATTGTATTTTATATCGTTCATGGTCCCGAGGAATGGCGAAGCACGCGAAAAACCGGTCGATCTCCTTCGCACGCGCGGGTGATTTACGCGATTCTTATCTGACGTTGATAAATATGCATGAATAAAAAAGAATATATATATATATATATATATATATATATATATATATATATATATATATATATATATATATATATATATATATATATATATATATATATATATATATATATATATATATATATATATATAGAGAGAGAGAGAGAGAGAGAGAGAGAGAGAGAGAGAGAGAGAGAGCGTGGATGTGTGCTTATCATATGTGAAAAACTGAAAAATAAAAAATCTACATACACTTTTTCCGTAAACCAATCATGGAACGAAAAAATGTTCTACACTGAGAAAAAAAATCATTGATACAATATCATGGGTGATATTGAATGAAATTTCGTTGATTCAATTGTAAAATCGTTGGTGTAAATAATCAGATTTATCAGTCCAAACAAAACGCTATTGACTTTAATAACATGATAAAGTTAAAAGTTTTTTTTTCATTCAAAAGATATATTGTTAGTCGAGAACAATATATTATGGAAACTATCTAAAAAATTATCGCGAACAAATTATATAGTTTTGAATGCATTTTCTGCAACGAACAAAAAAAGCGTTTCAATTCATACCATGAATATTGTTGATTCGAGTGCACAAGAAAAATTGAATTTCGCTCGTTTGATTCAGATAAAATTTCTATTGAGTAAATATGTTATTTAATTTTTTTCACCATATCCGATATTGATTCCCAAGTGCATTATTCGTTAAAATATTAATATTTTATTTTGATTGAAAAATATTAAGCAAATGTCTGAATTGGTTAAAAAATTATGCGAAAATAAAATTTGTTTCCTGCGTATTTGGTTGAGAAAATTCAACCAAATCATGGCCGAGCGCCACCGAAATTATAGGTGTGAGGAAACCCGTAGTTCTCGGAGTAACCGCTAGAAGCCTCACGCGCGCTCGTTTCTCGTAAGCGTAGCGCGAACCGAAAGTCTACTTAAACGCCGGAGAAACTCTAAAGAGTATCGCTTCTTGGCCTGTGGCTAAGATCAAAGTGTAGTATCTGTTGTTATCAGTTGAATATCTGATGTTCTCTCCATGGATATTCCATTGGATATCTGATATTCCCTCCACTATTATCGTGGATGATCATTCTAATGCTCACTTTTTATTTACGATTTAAAACAAATTGCAAAACTTACGTCCCATGGCATATTCGTTTCGATGTAGTAAAGAAATAATTAATTCTATTGATTATATTTTTGTACGAAATAAAAATTGTTGTAGCAACCGCTTAATTATTTCATTCATACATCTACGGATTGTACATAGAATGATTTCAATATAATATAATTTTATTTAAAGGAGAATGTAGATATTCAGAGAACAGAAGAGCTTTTTCAAATAAAATAATGTTATTAAAATCAATCACATTTTCCATTATTTTATAGTATTGGAAAATGTAACAATCTCATATATCGGTGGCACTCCGCAGCATCACATTTATTTAAATCAACCAATATATATAATTTTCATTCAATTGGTTTTTTTCTCAGTGTACGCCAATTTCCTCAACTGCAAAATCCAATTTGGACGGATGGAAGATCGGCGTTTCTCGTGTACGCGATGCACCGCGCGATCTATTTCCGGTCGCGAGAAGAATTTCGTTTGTCACCCTTCTTCCTCCCTCCCACCTCGACCACCCCTAGAGGTGCATATACATGTGGCTTCAAAGCTGGAAGAAAGAAAAGAGCTCACGGTGTGGCGCACGATACATTCTTCTCCAGGCTGAACGAAGAATACGGAGAATCCGTTGGCAATGTGCCGGGGCTTTTCTTCTCTATTTCTACTTAGGTGTATAGGCAAATATCGCGTCATCCGCGTTATTTCTCACGATTTGCCTATATATAGCCATATACGCATGTATGCTGCTGTCCATGCCTAAACGTATACGGTACAGATGTATATGGGGAAAGAGGATTTTGAACCCGTTATATCTATGTGATGACGACTATTTGCACAGTTGGCTGTTTTGAGGTCAGTGCTCGCAGTTTGTTTTTTGGAACGGATCGTTTATTTTGGACGCAAGACGGTCCTTTAAATGGTCCTCGTATAAGTATGCTGTTATTTATGTACAGGGGATTTCAAAGGTATTGGGGTTCGCGTTACGTTGAGTATGGGGACCATTGTAGCTCATTCGCTACGGTGTGGACGGTCCTCAAGGACGAATGTCTTCAAAATCACCTTACCTTGTGTGCATACGTATATATGTATGTACTGAGAGCGAGAAATAACGCGGATGACGCGCACAAAAGTTGCGAACTAAAGATAGTTCAACGGGGAGTATGCGCGTTTGTACACACACATTTATATATATATATATACACAGGGTCGCGCATGGCCCGACACAATTTTTTTCGTTTTTTTTAGTTGCTCGAAATTTCGCCTTCATATCGTCATAAATTTTTTTGTTTGTGGTTGTAATAGCACGAAGTAACGTTTGTTTTGTTCTGCAATGTATGTTTATTATAGATAAGTCATTGTTTGATACAATTGGTTTCAAGAAAATGATTTATGAGCTTGCAAATTCTTAAAAATGCGCAAATGTATGAAAAATGATGAAGTGCCTATAATAATAGCCTAGGTACTTGATACTTTTATGTAAAATGTTTTCCTTATTAAAGATGACAATTTGATTGTAAAAAATCGTTGTTTTCCATTTAATTCCATGTATAATGCATTAAATATTAATTTTTTCTATGAAAATGATGGCAAAGTAACCCTTAATTTTTGACGTAAGTTGCATTTCAATGCCTTGTCAAAGAAACCTCATATTCGAGGTTACATTGACATTTAAAAAATGTATTTATAAAATTATGGGAGGGGGGGGGGGGGTGGAGCTCGACTTTCTTAAACATTTGATAGTGGAAGGACAAATTATTTTACTGGAGCAAAAAAAGTTTAAATTTAGGATGTTAACAAAAATTTACTTATAAAAACTTCCAAAACCTGTTTTAAAAAAACTCCATTTTCACTATACTGCATTTGCCGAGGGTACGGGGCAACCGTGGAAAACCCGTATCGGTATAGGAGGCCCCATATTCTTCACACGTTTCACTCAAGTATCTACAGCAAGGTCTCAGAAGTATTGGTCTTCCGCTGACTGGTTGATGCGCCAGCCGGTGTGCGTCTAAGCGGTCACCACACCCAGTATCGGCCATGCTCAATGCTGCTTAAGGGGTCTTCTCACTTGAGACGCCAAAAAATGCTATTTTCGTGATTTTTTTTTGATAGGTTTATATTATAGATATCGATATAAAAATTGTTATATTTAATAAATGAACTTTCGGAATACAAACGAGACAGAGAGAGAGAGAGAGAGAGAGAGAGAGAGAGAGAGAGAGTCAGTCTCAAGTCCCGTTGGGCCCGCGAGGGACCCCGGGCCGTGACCGGACGAGGGACACGATGGAGCTCTAGAGCTTGGGCTATGGGTCCTCTCGTCACACGATCATCGAGTACACATATATAAAGATACCTTCTTTATACCTACATATATATACATATATATATATGTTGCGCCAACAATTTCTACACAGAGACGATGAGGTCTATATGGGTTCGCAGGGATCGCGCCGCGATTCCCTTGTCGTGTGTGTACCCTAAGCAGCCTCGGGGGCCCACCTTTCCTCGCCCCGTTTCGTTACCGCGTAGCAGCTCGGCTATAAACGGGCCACGAGGCTATCGTTTTACTCTTTTATCGCCTCCTGCCTTCATCTCTGTCTCTCTCGCTCTCATTTTCTCTCGCCCTCTCTCTGTTTCTCTATGCATCTGCTGCAAGAATATATGGCCGAGCGTGTCCAGTTGGATCTTATTATTCACTCTCTCCGTCCCTCTTCCCCTCTGTGTCTAGCTGACTGGTACCCCTTTGCCTTCGGAGTCCTCAAGCCGCCTCCGCCCACGCTCACGTCATCGTGGCTCGCTGCGTCGACGCGATACATTCTCACAGTGCTTTCAGTATACACGTATTGGGTGTACAAGTACGACTATACAGATTCTTCGATAAAACAACACATCGATCTGAAATATAATAAACGATACGAACTTTATTCTTAATATGGGCCATAGGAAGCTACTTTGCCCATCTTTCAGGCACTAAGCGAGCACGCTGGTAAAAGTTTGGTGGTTTTGGAGCATGTCATTTATGAAGCCAATATTTTATTTCTACATAAAAGATGCACAGCTCTCCAAAAATGACAGACGCCGTAGATACAAACAGATAGTAATCTGAGGGAAGCAATGTGTAGTGAATATGGCGGGTGAGGTAGAATCTTCCAGTTGATTCCTTCTAACCAATTCTTGAAGGATCCACGAACATGGGGTCTGCTTCTGCCATGCTGTTAAATGCTTCCAATTCATGCGGTACGCGATTTTCTTGGCTTGGACCATTCCCATGACATTCAGGCATCAGGAAATACATTGTTGGGTAACATTTGATGCTGCTCTCTATTCTTCCTCCGTTCGACACGCGCCTTTGTCCAGGATATGTATCCTTTCGTTCACGGTACTTTTACCATTTTCATTTCACTTTTATTGGTCAAGTTCCTTTGCCGCCTCGCACAAGTTCAACTGTATATTCTCATTGCAAAACTTCATTGAGAAGTTTGAAGCGACCAGGCGCTTGGTTCGTACGAACAAGTGTGAGCAGGACAGAGAGAGAGTGAGAGACGGACAGAGGAAGAGAGATGATGATGATGATGATGATGATCATGATCATGATCGTGATTTATTTATTTACTCATTCCAAAACTTCATTGAGAAGTTTGAAGCGACCAGGCGCTTGATTCGTACGAACAAGTATGAGCAGGGCAGAGAAAGAGACGGACAGAGAAAGAGAGATGATGATGATGATGATGATGATGATGATGAAGATGATGATGATCATGATGATCATGATGATGATCATGATGATGATCATGATGATCATGATGATGATCATGATGATCATGATGATGATAATCATGATTTATTTACTTACTCATTCCAAAACTTCATTCAGAAGTTTGAAGCGTCCAGGTGCTCCATTCGTACGAACAAGTATGAGCAGGACAGAGAGAAAGACGGACAGAGGAAGAGAGATGATGATGATGATGATGATGATGATGATGATGACGATGACGATGACGACGATGACGATGACGATGACGATGACGATGGCGATGACGATGACGATGACGATGACGATGATAATGATAATGACAATTTATTTATTTATGCCTTAGTCGAAACCTCAAGGCAATATAATACATACAAGTGATCTAAAATTACAAAATAAAGTTCAGTAAACAATTTAGTGAAAATAGACGAAAAAATGTCGCTATATAAAGCAAGAATAACCTGATAATGCGGATATGAAACATCAAAGGTAGACAAAATAAAGTAAGTAAATAAATGTAACAAACTATGATGACGAATGATTAAGTATAAACATCGCAGGAAAACTTAGCTGCTGGTAACATCGCGATCGAACAAATGTGAAAAAGTTTGGATTTAAAGATTGCAAGGCTGGGCGACGATTGGACTACAATCGGGAGTGCCAGAAGTATTTTGCGGTTAACCCAAAGGAATTTCTTAAAGCGAAAGAGAGAGAGAGAGAGAGAGAAAGAAAGAGAAAGAGAAAGAGAAAGAGAGAAGAGTGAAACATGAGCTTGAATTCCTTGGAGTATTGACGCTTCGACCGGAAATCGATGCAACGTCTATACTCTGTTCCACACACACGAGTATGTATCGCAAACTCTAAAAAGTCTCTCGAGCAGAGTCTCGTGCCGCGTATCAAGAATCGTCGTCTTCTTGCGAAGTTGCGGCGCGATAGGATGGGAGAGCCTTCGAGACAGATTTACGAGGCAAGCGCGTGGCAACGTCGTGCCCGTATACTCCCTCTGCTTCATGGAGCTTTTGCTTTATATACACTATATTAGCATTGTTTGCCTTGCTTCTTGATGTGCTGAAAGGACTTCCTGGCGCACGAGTAGTTTGTTCCTAGCTGAGATGCTCTCTCTCTCTTGCTCTCCCTCCACCTCTCTCTTTTTTGCTATCCCCTTAACAGCGGCGAACAGAATCGAGAGTCGAGGATCTCGAGCTCCTCTCCGCGCCCCATGCATCCAGATATATATATATATATACACTTATGTGTTCATACCGTTTGTTATGGTCCAGAGGGTTCGATACTGAGAGCATCTCCGAGAGTACTGCGTGACCGCAGAGTAACGACGCGTATGTAGCGACATGCTACTCCGCTTTTTTGCCCTGGAGTTTCTTTAATTTCCGAGAGAAAAAGGGGGGGGAGAGAGAGAGAGCGAGCGAGAGAGAGAGAGAGAGAGAGAGAGAGAGAGGAAATACGCCAAGAGTATAATAAACATCGATCGTTCTCGGTTCCAATTTTTTTCCCGATACGCGCTCCTCCAACGAGGTCTTTCAACGCCTCCATTCAGCCTCAGAATGAGGAATATAATACGTGCCCTGGAGAGAATGGAGCAAGTTTTCTCTCACTCACCTTCAGCCTCCCGGTAATCGGATTATGTACGGAATCCAGGCCCAGGGGGCGCCTGTTTGTCCAAGTGCTCAAACAGGTGTACAGTTTTCCTCGGGCCTACTGTGACACTCGTCAAGAACGGGCGTCAAGGAATAGGGTGGACGGGACGCTGAAGACGCAAAGAACTGTGGAAGAGCGAAAGATACGTAAAGACAACTCCGGCCTAAAGGATTATAAAATACGTGCGATAGGCATTGAGAATTGGGCGGAGATGATCATACGCTGCTAGCCTTTCTCTTTTTCCGGAATTTTTGACATCGTGGAAATCCCCGTGACGAATTCCTCAGAGGCTCTTTCTAAAACGCCCGAACGTGCTGTTGTATTCGGAAGTTCGCGCGTGTATGTATTTATACATATATTAGGTGGCTGTATTGAAAGCTGCTGTTTTTTTAGGAAGATATCGTTAGGCGAGGAAAAAATTGCTGATTTTCATGATTTTTCTTTGTTTAAGGAACGATTTCTTGACGATTTTTTGAGACTTTGTTTTTTGTTAATCTTCTTAAATGGCGGAGGTATGGTACGGTCTTCTAAATGGGTTGCGGCGAATGTTGTCAGACGGCGTGACACGTATCGCCGGCGGGATTAATCTGAAAAAAATCCAACGGAGATTTTTCTTTCTAAACACTCGTACGCAGAATATGAACCAAGAAAAAGCGAGAAATGTTGAAAATCGACGAAATGGTACGCTTTAGTACAAAAAGATTGAATTTTCCGAAACAATGATTACATTTTTCAATAAAAAGATGCTGTTTAAATGTTTTTAAAATAATTTAGGATCATGTTTTAGACAATGAGGTTAGAAAGATTTATACCAAATTTTGTCATCATTGGATTAACTTTCTTAGCTATACGTCGCGATAGTTTTCAAAACGCAGTTTAGAAGACCGTGCCATACCTGCGTCATTTCAAAAGATTAGCAGAATTAAAAAAACAGCAGGTAACAGTCAAAACTAGCAATGAAACATCCCCTAAGTCCCAAAAATCATGAAGAACTCTTTCTTTAAAAAAAAATCATGATTTTCTTTCCTCCTAAAGGTATCTCCCCCCTTGAGCGATTATTTTTCGAAAGATTCTTGGATTACATTAATCCAAGTATCTTTCCCTCGGATATTACTACTTTCTGCTATGTCCCTGGAAAGAGCTGAATCCCATGTCGAAAGAATGCTCTTCTGGATCTCTACACCCATCTACCCATTTTTGGACTTCCGCCCAATTAGGAAAGTGAGTATCTTCCAAAACGTGTGGCATCGACCGGAACAAGTGACAATGACTTGGGAAAAGGTCTGGAGACCACGCAGGGTGCAAAAGGACCTTCCATTCCAGTACCATCAGCGTTTTTTTCATCGCTAATAGAATGCAGAGGCGAGTGTTGTCGTGCAGCAACATCACCTTTTAGCTACTTGATGCTACCGATAGCCTTTCCAATTGAATTATCGTTCGGACGCTCTATTTGCTGTTCGGCAAGTACAATTCCTCTAGGTTCCAAGCTCTTCAAGCGCCCACCCCTACACATCACACCAGATACCCAATATAGCTTTGTGATCATGGATAATCCGTTTTGGCGTCGATGTTGATGGTTGGCCAGGACTTATCCATGATCCTCTGCTTTTAGGCTTCTCGAAATAAATTCATTCGTCATTCCCAGTTGAAATACACCACATAAAACGTTCGGCAAACGAAATGGCATCCTCGCTAAGCTCGTGCGGTAGCAATTTTCCCCCTTTCTGCAGCTGCCCCACGACATGCAAACATCAGAATACCGTTGACCCGTGATCATTGAGCTTTTCATCAAATCTTCTAAAAGTTTGAGAAGAGTTGTCATCCAGCGAACTTTGCCATGCGGCATCTTCAATTTTTTCAGCTGTCCTGGTCGCTGCTTCTCACAAGTGCCACAATTTTTGAACAGTCCAAACCAATCTCTACATCTTTGGATGGCGGGGATTCACCATAAGTCTGTGCAACCGATCAGGTAGTTTCAGCTGCACTTTTTTCCAAATCGAAATGGTTTAGAAGTACACTTCGCAATAGCAACTTGTCCATTTTCAACTTACTCGTCCGAGTCACGTGTCACAACCAAACATGGCGTCTTTTGGCTGCAAGTTAGTGGCACAGGGCCACCCTTCCAAGTGTCTTCAGCGAAATCTGTCCGTACTGAACACCTAAAGACACCTGCAGCGAACACCAGCTTCCAATCCAACCACCACATTCAACTGGCTGCGCATTGACGCTGCTTTTAGCATGATTGCCGAGCAGGCGAGAGAGAAAGAGAGAGTATGCGCATATAGTTACATGGCAAAATGCGCGAAAAAGGAAAAAAAGGGGAAAATTGACGCAGCAGATTGATAGGGGGTCCACTTCCGCCTCTACAGGCGGAACAACACTCGTACGTAGATTAAAGATTGCACGGTCGTGTCACAATCTATCTATTTCCTCCGCTACATATATGTAGGCGTTTGCACGTGTGTTGAAAACAGAAAAGAGATCTTCAAATACACAAACACATGAGAAAGACGGCAAATAATCTCTTTCCCTGTATCTGTCTCTGTCTCTTGATCTCGTCGCTGTCGTTGTCCGATTCTAGCCAACCAATGGGCACACCCACCTGGATATATACTGGGTGGCAGAGTGCTTCTCGTTGGTAATAACCCCATAGGCATAAGAGACCACCGCGAAAGCGCAATCTGGTCTTAATGGCGGCAACTGCCGTGAGATATCGCGATACCGATATTATTCTCGTCCTGTCTCTCTCTCAGGTCTTTCCTGTGTGTGTGATTCTCCCTTCCGCACTCTCTCTCTCTCTCTCTCTCTTGCTTTATCTACCTCCAACGTTTATTGTTTGGATATATACAAGCCAGGTGGATCTCTATGTGTATCGGCGTGAGAGAGACAGAGGGCGATAGAGAAAGAGAGAGAAAGAGGGGGGGGGGGGGAGGATGCACTATAAGCTTCTGTTATGTGCCCAGTTGTGAGGAGCTACGGAACGACGATAGCCCGAGATATCGAGAGACACAAACGATACGTGGAATGGCCGTATAAGATGCACGTGCCTACTTTTTTTTGTGTTACCACTGAAATCTCGCGCGCCTGGTCTTATGGAATTCAAACGATACTTCGTATCTTCCGGACAATTTTATCAGGCCAATTAAATAACCCTTCAGTATAGGACTGCTCATCAAATGTTTCGTTCGCAATTACAATGGGCGAATACGATAAAGTTTATATGCGAATACTGTTTGGTTCGGGCATTCTACGACTAATCAAAAGTGATCGAATTCGTTTCTTTTTCAAAATTCAAGATACCAAAAAAATACAAGTTGCGATAAAGAGAAAAGAAACGAAACCATCGTATGGTTTCCCGTTGAGATATTTATTTAGGTCATGGAGGCCTTTTTCCTCCGAACTGCGTTATTTACGGCGACACCCGCCGTGAATAACAATAAAAATAAATCAAATTTCTGCAATTCTGCTTGTCCGTGCGGCAAGAAAAGAACACGAAATGTGCAGATGAAGAGGCCGGTGCGAGAGAAAAAAAGCCGGACAAAGAGAGAGAGCGAGAGAGAGAGAGAGTGAGAGAGAGAGAGAGAGTGAGAGGGCGAGGGCGCGAGGGAACGGAGAGTACTTGACCGTCGCACCGGTACATTCTCTCTTCAGTCTTAGAATGAAAATTGTCGGTGGACGAAGGTGCTTCAGAAGACGACGAAAGAGGGTTATACCCCGTGAGAGCGACGCGCAAGGAGTACAGTTACGAGTCTCTCTCTCTCTCTCTCTCTCTCTCTCTCTCTCTCTCTCTCTCGCGAGAGGAGCACAAGAAAATACGCTGTGTGTGAACAATTCTCTCTCGTCGCTTGGTCTTTTCCCGAGGCGAAAAAGGGACACAAAATCTCCGGTGATGCTCGTACACATAGAGGGTTCAGAGTTCGCGCGCGATATAGGTACCTCAACCCACCCACCGTAAGCACCAACCAAAGAGCAAATTGTGCATAGAGGGGGCCTCCGTGGGACATTATACAGTTACACCGATTCACCAGAATGGGTTATTAATATCGTCATGTCCAACTAACACGCTTCTTCGTTCCTTCTAAGGAGACTATACACACACACACACACACACGTATATATATATATATATATATATATATATATATATATATATATATATATATATGAAATTTTAAAATAAAAAATAAAACACAATATCTGTATACATAAAATTATGTACAATATTTATATGGTAATCCATATCAATATTTTATGTAATACACGCACATATACACGGGCATATATATATTATACGTTTGTATATGTGTGTGTATTTAATCCATTTAAATGTTGATCCATACTTTTGCAGTTCACACTCTTCTTCTGTTTTCTCTCTCTCTTTCTCTCTCTCTCTCTCTCTCTCTCTCTCTCTATATATATATATATATATATATATATATATATATATATATATATATATATATATATATATATATATATATATATATATATATATTGGGGGGAGGGTAATCGATGAATAATCCAAATAAGGGCTGCATCTGAAAATAGGGCCAACATTTTTGGGGGCATTTTCTTCTGTTGGTGTCGACCAACCCAATTGTGATGAGGGATTTGTGGTGAGAAAATATATCCACGGAAAAAAAATTTCTCTCGAACCAAATGCACATAATAATTTTTTTAAATACACTGTTTATGTTTTATCTGTATATATATATATATACCCATAAAAATAATTTGAAAAATGCGGCGCCCATTTTCAGACGTAAACTCATGTTCATGGTAAATAAATATATTGTATTGAATTTAATGGCATATCATATTGAACATTATATATTGTGTAATATATAACGTTATGAATAACAACGTGTAGAATAAAAAAAAATATATAGCAAACAAAGTGTACAAAAGAACCGCCAGAAAGTTGACTTCCGTAAGCATGTTTTGCGTTTCCTGGACGCACGTGACACCAGCTACGTGTTTGATCAAGGAAAGAGGAGTCTATTAGTACTCCAGGAAGTAGCCGTGCGCGCGAGGAACGTAGATCGATTTTATCGACGTGAAAGGGCGGAAGGGGTACGGGGGTGGATGGGTGAGGGAACAAAGTCTCGGTGTACTCGATCAGGAGCTCTAATGCTCTCCTTCGCGAGGTGTATCGAGGCACACGAGTGGCGCCCTTCGTGTGCATACGTTTATGTACAAGCGTGTGCGCTCGCTCGCTATTCGTCTATGAATATGCATACGCCGCGATTGGCACGATTGTATGGCACTCGTGTCGCGTGCTTATCCTTTTAACGACGGTGAGAAGAAAAAAAAACGCAGTAGCCGATGTGGAAGTTGAGGACGAAAATTTGGAGAAGGACGGGAAGAAGAGGAACGAGCGGACGATGAGAATGTAGAAGGGCGAGAAGAACGAATCACGGAAAGAAAAAGACGAATGAGAAGAAAAAGGAGGTATAGAAGATGAAGGAAGCAAAAAGCAAAAAGAAGAAGCAGAAGAATATCGAAAGGCGGCAGAGGAAGAAAAAAAGAGATGAAGAAGAAAAACAATAAAAGAGGCGATGAAAGCGAGAAGACAAGAAGTAGGAAAAAAGAACCGAAAAAGAGGACGAAAGCGAGAAGAGAAAAAAGGCGGAAGGAGAGGATGAAGAAGGAACGCGACCGAGTCAGTCGAGATGCCACGGGAAAATACTTGCTCAGGCGAGAGGTCTCTCTCTCTCTCTCTCTCTCTCTTCATCTCTCGTTTCCCGTACTTCGGAGATAATAAATTAACGCCGTTCGCACCCCGCGCTCCTACTTACGGGAGAGTGTAGCTCGGTGGCTCTCCCTTTTGCCGTTGCCCTTTGTATACTACACTACATGACACACACACACGCACACACATATATTTATACACACAGTGATCTATTCGTACTTCCAGCAAAAGAGAATCTCTTTGCGGTATGTCCCGCGAATCTCGTACTGCGGAAGACCCGCAGTTGTGTCGCACGCTCGGATACGCATCTTGCGTTCCTTCCCGCAACCCTTCCTGTACTTCTCTAACTTTCTCTCTCTCTCTCTCTCTCTCTCTCTCTCTCTTTCTCTGTCTCTCTCCTTCTTTCTCTTCAGGCTCTCCCTCTTTCGTATTATTATTCAACCAACTTGAATATAGAAGGAAAAAGAAAGTCACGATTCTTTCGGCTCTTTTAAACCCTCTCTATCTCGATCTATTCCTCTTCCTTGCTACTTCGTCTCCTTTATCGCTCTCGGTTTATCCCCCATATATGCGTATTCGGCTTGGGCTCTCTCGTTCCCGACAAAAAGGCATTTGGTTTACTTCCGAGTATGCACACGGGGAAAGGACATTTTCTACCAGCTAATCAGCACATCTGGCTGTTTCGAGAACGGTCCTAAGTTTTTTTCATAGCCGATCGTTGGTTTTGAAGACCGGAAGGTCCTTCAAATGACTTTTGTATCTATATGCTCACAGTTATCCGATGGTGATTTTGAAGACATTGAGATTTACGTAAGGTTCAGTCTGGGGGAGGGGGCAATTGGCTACTATGAGGACGGTGCTCAAAGTCGAGTGACCTCGAACTCACATTTGCCCATGTATCATTGACGGTAGCGATTCGGTATTACGATCATGAGGATCTCTCCACGGTAGCGTCAGATGCGTTAACCACCCACGTTGCCAGCTTCGGGGGGTGGGGGGCAGAGAGAGAGAGAGAGAGAGAGAGAGGGGGGGGGAGGAGGGAGGGAGAGAGAGAGAGAGAGAGAGAGAGAGGGAGAGAGAAGATTGCTCGCCGACTCCTTGGAAGTCGACGAGATCCTTTTCAGCCCAAACGAGCGATTCAAAGCACCAGTCTCCTTACAAAGTGAGCAAGAACGAGAGAGAGAGGCTCGAGTCGAAGAAACGAAAGAGAGGTGAATGTTGGAGGGTCACGAAGCGCATCTATACGCGTATGAATGATATATTCGCAATGTGTTGCATCTCTCGCTGCCGAGCTCAGGAGTACAGAAAGATGCTGCGCTTCCTCTTTGCCCAGGGTCCCTCTCTCTCTCTCTGCATCTCTAACGTGAACTTTTCTCTCAGTCACTTTTTTCTCCCGCTGCAGTATTTTCCTCCCTCCCTTTTCCTCTCTCTCTCTCTCTCTCTCTCTCTCTCTCTCTCTCTCTCTCTCTCTCTCTCTCTCTCTCTCTCTCTATCTCTTTGGCTCTCTCCTTGCGAGAGAAGATCACACGACGTGTGTGGCCCCGGAGACTGATTCGCTCCTGGTGGTGGCTGCACAGACACACAGTTCGACCGCGATACCTCTCGAGTGTACTAACCCCCGAGAAAACTGAATCCACCTCGAGCATGGTTGAGACGATATCCACCGATTCTTCATTCGGGGCACGAGGATACGACGAAAAAAAAGGAAATGGAACAATGTGCGAACTTTTCGACGAGAGTGTGCACCTTTCGCAGCTTGCATTTCTTAATGTTCATTAAATAAATCTGCAGACTGGCGCGTGCGTCTGTATGGAGGAAATTATGCTGCGTAGGCGTCTTGATATACTTGGAAAGAGAGACACTTGATTTATATACCAAGTAGCACGAAAGGAATATCTAGATGCCTCGTATCAATATCTGCCCGAATTACCGCCATATGAAGGTCTCAAGATGACCTGACATTAAAATTTATTAGTAAAACGTATTGTTCATTTGAAAAGTACGAATATTTATATGAGTGTATACATACCCTTGCTCGCATTTCCTGATGGGCAGAGACAGAAAACCGTACACTTATCACTATTCGAGCGAAAAAGGCCTAGAGTGGAAAGGGTTATTTCGCGAGTATCGCAAAACCATAAGCGGAAGTGCACGCTGTAAGCATAACACTTCTGTACTTGGTACAAATCACAGGACGAACTTTTGCCCTCGTACGATGGTACCTTGCTTACGCAAAGCTCTTCGCTTGTAGCCACCTGGCGGATTGTTGGCGAAATACATTCAGGTAACGTCTTCCCGGCCAGAACTTTGATATTTCCCAACATGATGACAAGGCGTTCAAAAACCACGAATTACCTGCTTTACTTTTTTGCCTCATAAAATCATTTGGCTATTATTTATGCTTAAATCATTGGTTATCGTAATCCCGGTGTTTATTATAAGCATTGTTATCGTCTTCGATTATCATTGATGAAATGTATGCTTTTCATGATTAATAGAATTATAACAGATGTATTAGTTTCATCCCAATACATTATAAATGTCTTTGATGAGGTGAAAAGAAAAGTAGCTTTTCTTTAGTTTTTAAAGACAGGCTCCACTTTTCAGAACATGCCAATGTTCTGGCCGGGTAGACATCATGTGAAGATGTACTTGCTCGCAATGTATCCCGGCCCGAAGATTGTAATTTCCGAACATAGAGGGTAAGCCGTAAAAAAACGGTTATGCGATGTTCCCGGTTTGTTCCATGGGAGGGTCAGGTAAATCAGGCAAGGCAAGTCTGGTCAGGGCCGGACACAAAGTAGGGAATGTCCGGTCACATTTCTGCACGGGAAATTCCCGCCAAACGCAGCAATCAACCCGAGTCGAAATTTTCAGCCTATTTTAAAGGCCTTTGATCCTATGGCAGCCTCAATTGAGTCTGTTTACTGCTAGAAGTCCTACTATGGGCTCCTAGGATGCCCTTTCTTTGCTGCTTACCTCCTGCATAGGCCCTTATACACCTACCAACCTAGTTGAAGTCGTTGCAGCTCCTCTTTTGATTGCGTTTGGACCTATCGCGCATTTGGCTGTTTCGACGAAACGAGGGTGGGCATGGTCGCATTCGAAAGAGGGGGTCTGATAGTTTTCAGTAACCGTCATGCGTTGGACTAGGTAGGATTGCGCGTTCGACGTAGAGGCGTACTTTTCCAATGGCCTTTCCATTATCTCCACCCAGCGAACCTTTCGCATTCGCTTCAAACTTGCCCCTGCAGCTCCAGCAACTCTCCAAAGTGGTAGAAATGGATCTTGGGCAAACAGTTACAATATTTTTGATAGGAATTGCTCTCACGTATGCATGTATACGCGGATCCCTATAGCAGGCACGCATGCATACGAATAGGTACTAGTATACGTGTGTTGGTGTATGCTTAGGCATGTATGTGTGCGGGTACGTGTATCTACGCATGCGCGTATTCAGCCATATGTATCTTTATATGCGTGATAGAGTGTATGCGTGTGCGTGTATACGTGTGCCAATCGACGTCCTCCTTGGCGCCTGCAAGTGGAGAAAAGGGAAATTTGTTCCCGTTCTAGGCCCTAAGTAGGAGCTCATTTTATATTGAATACGAAGCTACTTTACTGCCTTTATCTCCTACCACTGTGAGGATTTGGAGGGGCAAAATAGGCTGAAAATTTCGACTCGGGAATCGCTCCCACTTTGGCCTCGCACGTCAGTGGTACCCCCCCCCCCCCCCCCCCCTCCTCGCACCCCTTTCATGGGTTTGTTTTCGCAAACGCGCTACGGTATTGTCATGATAGGACGAGTGTCCGATACTAGGTGCCTTCCGGCGTTACGGGACTTCCCCCGGCAGTATTACGATATCTGTGGCCCCTAATTCTGACCACGCAGTCTTCATATTTGACCCAAAATAAGACTTTTTTCAAGAGTGGTAAAAATCGAAATTCGACCCTTAAGGGGGTAAAACGGAGGTTTCAAAGTTTATATGAGACAACATATTTTTTGGTCAGATTTGCTCGAAACTCGGTATAAATACACTCCAATACAAATAATTACACATGTATTTGTTTGGTATATTTATGCCAACTGAAACAAACACAGTTAAGGGGCTAAAAAAGTACTACTTGACTGTCTACACGCACCAAACACAGAGGAAAACATCTAGTGTTCTATATCAAATCAATTTAGTAAGTTTCAAGTAAATCTGGTAAAAAAATATGTTTTCTCTTATCAACGTTAACACTCCCGTTTAACCCCCTTAAAGGTTAAACTTCATAAATTGTTGAAATACGTGTTTAATTATTTGTATTTTAGTGTATTTATGCCAAGTTTCAAGTAAATCTGACAAAAAAATATGTTGTCTCATACAAACTTTTACCCTCCCGTTTAACTCTCTTATGGGTCCACTGTTAGGAAATGCAGAAATACGTGTTCAATTATTTGTATTGTAGAGTATTTACACCAAGTTTCAAGCAAATCTGTCAAAAAAAATATGATGTCCTATACAAACTTTAAAACCCCTGTATCAACCCCTTAAGGATCGAATTTCGATTTTTACCACTCTTCAAAAAAGTCTTATTTTGGGTCACATATGATGGCTGCGTGGTCAGAATTAGGGGCCACAGATACCGTAATATCCCCAAATACTCCGCCTCATTAAAAATTTAAAACCTCTGTTTCACCCCCTTAAAAGCCGAATTTCGATTTTTTGTATTCTTGAAAAAAGTCTTATCTTGGGCCAAATATAAAGACTGCATGGCCAAAACTTGGGGCCACAGATATCGTAATATCCCCCTTCCCCCTAAGGTACAAAAATTAAGGCGGTAAGGTCCCTCCCCCCAATTTTTTTGCACAAAGCTTCGCTTTAATATTTTACCACAACCCTTGAAGGGATTTTTGGCGACGCGCAATAGTTTTTGGGTTTGGGCTTGTTTGGGTTTGCAGGGGTATTTTTGTTTGGACAAAACGGAGAGCGTGATACATATATATGTATGAACGGAGACGTAGCAGATATAGATATAGTCATCGCACGTTGAGAAAAACTTAAAAATTCAATGTCTCGAAAACTATTTCGAGTCGCCAAAAATCTCTTTAAGGGTTGTCTTAAAATATCAAAAGGAAGGTTTGTGTAAGATTTCAGCTCGGTCGGGGGCTGGAACCTTATCCAAAAATCACGAGAAAAGTACATACACAAAAGAGAATAAACCTGAATGCTTTTTTCTCTAAAACTCAAAACGATCGTAGAATATACATGGGAGTGATTCAGATCGGTATCGATACGAGGCATCTAGATTTCCCTTTTGGAAGTGTCTTTTCAATCCACCCGGTTCATGGGGAAAGATGATTTTGAAGACTTTCAAATCAATGGGGACAATGGTCCGCATACATTTTCTTAATTTTTTTTACAAAATCTTTGCTGCAAATTAATATTAAGACCCTACGCCCTAGGCTATAAAACTATGCAACGAAAAATCGTATCTTTGAAACTTCAAGCTTAACGCCTTAGTAACACCCGTCTCAATTCTCACAAATACCGAAGCAAATATTGGGAAACACTTTTTTATTTACCAAAAATAGTTGTAGATATTCGTCACTTTTCATAATTAATAAAGCCCGTCGCCATTCTTTTTAAGGGGCTATACCAGTGCGCCACTTAAAAAAAATCTATTTTTTTGCCTCTTTCGACAATTTATACTTCCAAGAATATCTTGTAAAAATTTCAAGGCCGCACCTCTATCATTTTATCTTGCAAAAATCTATACTTAAATCTTTAAACGCGTTTTTCTCGAAATGAGATTTTTCCAAATTTGCTGACATTGTAACTCAAAGAGCAATTATCCGACCGACTTCAAATTTGAACTGACCACTCGTGAATATATTTACTCTACAACGACGTAGGATATTTTTGATTCGATGAAAATTGACGAATTGTCATTGAAAAGAAACCACCATTTTATAGGCAGGAAAACAGACTTTTTTTCATAACTACGCCATTTTGTTAGATTTTGATATTTTTCGAAAATCCTACGTCATTGTACAGGAAATACCTTCCAGTTTAACGACATTTTTTCCTTTTTCGGTGTCAGCTACTCAATCGGCCGGAATCATGTCAGCAGTGGAGGAACTTTTTTTTTGGCGCCTCCGAAGGCAGCGCATAAGTCGCTTGGATCTCGATATTTTTCTATGAAAAAAATATGTAATATAGGTCAAATATAGCCAAATATATTCTAAATTTTCCGAAACCTTTAATTGAGTACTTTTCTTCCAAAAAATTCCCGAGAATCACCCAAATTTTCAGCGTTCACACTGGTATAGCCCCTTAAACGCTACAGCAAATCTTAAAAATGATTATTATTATTATTTTCTGATACTCGTGCGAACAATGGTATCATGCGGTATCGTTTCCTCGCGCACTGTTATTCGTCGACGGCCATAATGTTGCACGCATATGTCTGTAAATATATGTATATAGCTAAATAGACTATATACATGCATGTATGTGCGTATGCACGCGCGTACACACACATACGCATATATATATATATATATATATATATATATATATATATATATATATATATATGATCAGGAACACGTCGTAGATATATGTACGCGCGTTGCAGCCGGCACTTTCAGTGTCGTTACGCCGCGCGCGAGCGGGTAAAAGAGCGCCGCGCACACGCCTCTCCTTCTGTATCAAAGTTCCGCAGGCTCCTTCTATGCAGCCACATAGTCATGCAAGAGGAGAACACCCTATGGTGGAGTTTCTGTACTGTGATGTGAGTTGCCGCGGTGCTTGAACAGCTCGTCGACAACAGGCTCTTCCTCTCTCTCTTTTTCTTCAGCCTTATGCCTCTCTCTCTCCTTCTCTCTCTCTCATGCATCTCGGTCTGTCTCTCCTTCTCCCTTTCGCGCGCGCAAGGTAAAAGCCAGAAACGAGGCAGTCGGCGCGGCGTCGTCGCTTACTCCAATCTCCGCTCTATTGACGACATAATGTATGCGTGTACCACGTGTATATATATATACGCGAGGAAAGTCGATTTCGAAGACCCTCGACTTTGAGGACCGTGCCTCAATCGTCCCTATACGCAGCATCAGGCAAAGCCCAATGGCTCCGACATCACCTTTGGATGGATGTGAGCATATTTCTATAATGGTGATTTCAAGGACCGTCCCGTCCCCGGAACAAACGGCTCGTGTGGAATCCAGTCAATGCTCGTCCCCAAAACAGCCAGGTGTGCTGGAAACCAACATTGCACAGATACAACGCTCGCGAAAAGTCCTTTTCCCGTATATAGGGATAGTCACTTCGGCATGAAGATGTAAATACACACGTTGCATCCACAACGACGCGGTGTATGGTACAAAAGAAAGAAAACAAAAGACACGAATAAATCAAAAAGAAGAAAACAAACGAAATAAAGTGCGCCCGCGCGCGCAGCGAGGACGTTAAGGAAGGAGCAAAATCCCCCGCGGTGAACTGGTATCAACATAGTGGAATATCGGCCTGGTGCACAAAGGCGGTACACGCGTATATACGTGGAAGTAGCCATTTCTTACTTGCGCTTGCCATATAACGTGCAATTTGCTTGTCCCGCGTGTTCTTTGCTCACTCCCGCACGCCGCCGTGCATTATTTTTTCCTCTCTTTCCTAACCATCACCCCCGCACTGCCGCCCTCTAGGCTTACACGTGCGTATGGGTGCATAAATGTGAATACGTTAGACACGGTAGGACATCGTCCTATCGGTGGATTTCGTCCTGCTGAAAAAATGGACTGATCACACGACGATGAAGGGAATCGGCGTCTGTTTGATCTTCAGGACTCCAGCTCAAGCAACGAACCCAGTATGCAGAGGATTTGCATAGGAGGCAGATTTTAAACGAAAGTTCTAGAATACGTATACGTTGAGAGTGTCGTCGAATCCAAGGTCCGCGCTTGTCCACACTTACCACCGCAAACCTGCGGAACTTGTGCAATTAGAGAAGAATCATCTGCACGGTGCAAGTGCTCGATGTGCGCAGTGTCATTGCCACGCGAGAGAGAAAGAGAGGAGTGTGTACTTAAGAGTTCCTATGGACGACAACAGCAGTCTCGGAATACCGGATGGTACCGTTAGCCGCTAACACGATGACTACTATACGTTTCCTCTCTTCTCATCCTCCCGCGAAACCCGCCGGAAGCTACCGACGGAAATTTTCCAAATGGCCAATGCTACGGTTCTCGCGTTCTGCCAAGAAGTACCCAGTAGCGCATAAATCCAAACGAAGCCATTAAGACCCCAACAGCAAACAAATACAAAGCCATCAAGAGCTCTACAGCAAAAAATGTAAACCCAAGACGACCCTAACACGCAATGAATACAAACAGACATAGCAAGATCCCCACAGAAAATTGATACAAGCAAACCCGAGGAGATCCCAATACCAAATGAATACAAACAAAGGCGACAAGAACCCTACAGCAAATGGATACAAACAACCCCAACAAGACGCCAACAGCGAATAAATACAAAGGCAAGACACCGAATGAACACAAACAGACCCAGCAAGACCTCCACAGCAAATGGATACAAAGAAACCCAACAAGACCCCAACAGCAAATAAATACAAACCCGAGACGATCCGTACACCGAATGAATATAAACAGACCCAGCCAGACCCCCACAGCAAATGAACATGAACAAACCTGAGAAAACCCCAATACCAAATGAATACAAACAAACCCAAGAAGATCCCAATACCAAATGAATACAAACGATCCAAATAGACCCCAATAGCACATACATACAAGCAAGCCCTGCCAGACGCAGGCAAACCAATGAAAACCCAATTAAATACAATAAAACTCACTTCCCGAATGGCGGAAAGAATTTCACTAAAAAACCACCAAACCCAAAGAACCCAAAGACCCCAAAGACTTTCTTGTTTCCAATCACCCAACACGATCATCGCCTACTCCATCAAGTCAATTACAATGAAACCCACTTCTCCAATGGCCCAGGGATCCTCTTGATCGAACCTCATTGATCAGCCGTTCAAGTACCAACGGTCGAGTGATTCAGCTTCGCCCGCGACATTTGCAGAGCGACCTCGGCAGCTTTGTTGTTTCGAGCTTTGAGCAAAACTGGCTATGCGTTGACGAAAAGATGCAAACCATCATTGCCCACTTGCCTCATTGGAGTTACGTTGAGCCAATACGACCCCCCCCCCCCCCCCCGTCGCTGTACGACTCCAGAAGTTCCATCGACATCCGTTTCTTACTGCTGGAAGTTCGCCGCATATTGTGCCCATGCGTGTACCAAAAATTTGTGAACTTTTCATCAGCACACGGGGCGCGTTGGACTGCACGTACCCAGATGGAGCATTGCGGGACGTCTGACAATCCACCGGTACACATCACAGAGAGCGTACGGGGAGTGAGAAGGGGGTGCAAGGGGCACGGGGGGCAGGGGGGATTTGAAATGCCACATGACTGGATGTATGGGGAGTCCAGGAAGTATAATAGGATATGTACGCATACATATACAAATATAAATATATATATATATAGCAGCTCATATATAAAGCTGGTGCGCGGGGAATTTGAATGCAAATTTATCGCCGCGCCCGGCTCATAAATACTATAGTAGTCGCAAACGTTGAATAGGCACCTGTGTACACACAAACACATACACACGAGCATGTACGCTCGCTCGTACTTACCTTCGCTCTCTCATAGGGTGGTACACATAAAAGACGGAATAATGATTGCCATGGCACATGCCAGCAGGCGGAGAGACTTCTCTCTACGACCATGTGTGTGGTATTTTCTCCTATAGACAGCTCGTCTGCACTCTCCGTCATCGTTGTTCTCTCTCTTGCTTTCTCGCTCCCTCTCTCGCTTCCTATCTATATGTCCCTCTCTTGGCGATACCCTCCATGCTAAACGACCTCTCCCAAGCCCTCTCGCGAAATACGAAAAAATCTTAATCCCCGACATTCCTCCGGACGTACACGGCTTGCTCAACCTGAAGTGCCACGATTTTTTCCGTTTGCGTTTTTTTCTTTCTTTCGTTCTCACCGAAGAAAGCTCCTCGACGGCAAGAGCCGTCGTGGTGGAAAAAGTGGTTTATGGCCCTACCAACCAAGATACAGTTGTGGGTACTTCGCCTTTGTGGAAAGTGAGTGCACTCGACGGAAAGTTCTCACTCACCACGAATGCATGTACTTTTGGAGTTCTCTTCGAAGAACTTCCGCTCTACAAACGGAAGTCAGAATGCAACTGAGTTAAAAACGCATGCAAGCGCGGGGGCAGGGTAGCGAACTCGGCGAACTCTCGATGGGGATTGTCGCCATGGTGAACACTCTTAAGAACGAAATATTGAAGGGGTGCTCGTTGATTTTCCAGATGAGCCCATCAGGAACCATGAAGTCACCTGTTTAGATTTTTAATTTAAAGTTGAAAATTTGAGTCATAATTAACCGAACGTAAATTTTTCACTTTAGACCAACATTTTCATAACCTTCATCACAGTTACGAAGCTGATTATTTTATGCATAAAAGTACTACTCATGAAGATTCAGTTGCGAAAAAAAATCTCGTCAAAGTCTTCTACTTTCTTTTTAGATTTTTTTTTAATTGGTCAGACCGAAAATTCCCAAAAATTCAGAAAAAAATTCACAACTCGAAAACTATGAAAAGTCGTGGAACATACATGGGGCTGATTTGGATACCCCACGATACAAGGGACCTACATTTTATTTTTGGACGTCAATGTTCCGGCCACCCTGTATATATATATATATATATATATATATATATATATATATATATATATATATATATATATATATATATATATATATATATATATATATATATATATATATATATATATATATATATATATATATATATATATATATATATATATATATATATATATATATATATGGGGCATTCCATACCAATTCGATCTGGGTATGGAATGCCCAGATATATATATATATATATATATATATATATATATATATATCTGGGTATGGAATGCCCGATATATATATATATATATATATATATATATATATATATATATATATATATATATATATATATATATATATATATATATATATATATATATATATATATATATATCTGGGTATGGAATGCCCGATATATATATATATATATATGGGGCATTCCATACCAATTCGATCTGGGTCAGACCCTCGACCCCTCAAATCTGGTTCCCGATTTTTCCTATCATTACTCTCACTCTATCAAGCAATTACAATTTTTTTTCAGATTTTTCAAAATAAATTTGAGCGCGTCATGAATTTATGAACTTTTTTCTTTGAACACCTCAATGGCCGTAATCGAAAAAACTGAAAAAATTCCCAAAAATACAGTGTCAGATATAAAAAATGTTGGTGTAAAATTCACAATGTCTGGGTTTTTGCTTCAACCCGTTTTTTAGCTTTTTGAGCAAAAAAAATGAAAAAAAATAAGAAGCAGGGGTCAATTTACTGGAGACTGTTTCTCGAAATTTTGTATCCATAATACCAGATTAAAAAAAAAATTTCTCCGATTTTTCTAAAGAGTATTTTGTAATTTTCGATTTTTTTTTATCATGGTTGACGAAAAGGTTAATTAGGGGTTGAAGCACAAGCCTAGAAATTATGAATTTTACACCAACATTTTTTACATCTGACACTGTATTTTTGGGAATTTTTTCAGATTTTTTGATTACGCCAATCGAGGTGTTCAAAAAAGAAATTCAAAAATTCATGACGCGCTCAAATTTATTTTGAAAAATCTGAAAAAAATTGTAATTGCTTGATAGAGTGAGAGTAATTATAGGAAAAATCGGGAACCAGATTTGAGGGGTCGAGGGTCAGACCTAGGTCGAATTGGTATGGAATGCCGCATACACATACACGCACACACACCCACACACACACATTACACACACACACACACACACACACACACACACACACACACACACACACACACACACACACACACACACACACACACACACACACACACACACACACACACACACACACACAGATATATATATATATATATATATATATATATATATATATATATATATATATATATATATATATATATGTATATATATATATGAAGGAGGATGACTACGAGCACTGTCTTCAAAACCGTCGAATGTGCAAATAGCCATCATAATATAGATATAACGGGTTCAAAATGTCCTTTTTCCACATATATTGGTAGCCTTTGTTACAAGTTGGCTAAAGATGGCGTTCTGCTATTCGAGTTGGAGGTAATTGCAGCGACGCTTTGACGCGAACGAGTCGTAAAACGAGAGAGGATCGATTATCACTCGCCCGTAATTCCATCGATAAATCAATCGCGCCGATCGACGAAGGAAAGAGGGAGCATGAGAGGGGGAGAGAAGAGTCTTGCTTCTCGTTCTTTGAGAGTTGTTAGTTCCATGCTTGTACTCTCTTGTGGACTCGAGCAAGTATTGTAGGTATACAATATCTCTCTCTCTCTCTCTCTCTCTCTCTCTCTCTATATATATATATATATATATATATATATATATAGAAATCGATTATCCCGCGACTCTCGTGAACCGTTCGTTCCTGTGTGACTCCCTTGGGGAGAGGAGACTTTGTCTCCGTTCCGCGCGTCTCTTCGTGTGAGGTCCCTCGTACCATACTCGTGAAGATTCCACCGGTGACTTTTATGTACTTATATACAGCTTTACGCAATATATGAAATACGAGTTGTTGATTTTTTTCTCTCTGTCTTTATTTTCCACATCGTTGTTTCTTCGTTACAGCGAGGATCATGCTCGCGCTCCACATCGTTCGTTAATAAAGATTGTTGTTTTTTTTCAATTATGTTTTTTTTTGTTTCATTCTTTTCTCTCAGGGATAACTGCCGGGCGTAATGATGATCTTGCGAGCCGGAAGTGCTCGTTCGCGAAACGTCACGGGAGATCGATCGTTCAAGGCGGTTTCGCGAGGTTCGAGAAAAGAAAAAAAAGACATTAAGGAAAACGATCGTTGCGTCTGCACTCGTGAAATTTGACTCGACCGTTCCCTACAATTAGAAGAGCGTTGAGAAAAAAAAAAGAAAAAAAGAGTGGCCGCGGCGAACGGGACTGGGGAGGGGAAAGGAAAAGAAAGACCTTAGCGTGTGCCGCGTTGAGTGGAGTCGCCGAAAAATAGCTTCATCAGTCTCGCGGCTACAGTTGCGTCTGGACCAGTCGGGGCTGCGCTTAAGACGTCTGCTGCGGTCGGTCAATCTTATACCTTTCGGGCAAATGCAAATCACAATTTGGGTTGGGATGGCACTTGTACGTAGCTGGAACGCTTGTCACCGATAGCCCGAGGGAATTCCCTCTCCTCCTTTCCTTTCCCTCAGAGTGGGGAACTCTGGTCTGTGAGGCTCGTAATAACAAATTGCATTCAACGATAACGAGAGTCGCCTCGGTGTACGTATATTAGCAGTCGGAAGGGAACGAGATGTTTGATGAGAGGGAGAGGCAGAGGAGGAACGAGCGCCGTAGAAAGGAAGAGAAGGCGATGTTTGGTCCATAAAAGTCGCTGAAAGTTGCATACACTGAAGAATAAATACACAAAGGAAAAGAAATTGAAAGGATTAAAAAAACACACACACACACACCATCACACACGCACACACACAACATCACATCATCACACCATCGCACCCAGACATACACACACACACACACACATACACACCATCACACCATCACACCATCGCACCATCACACCATCGCACCATCACACACACACACACACACACACACCATCACACCATCACACCATCGCACGCGAGGGCGCGCACACACACACCATCGCACGATCACATCATTACACGATCGCACCATCACACCATTACATCATGACACCATCACACCATCACACCATCGCACGATCACATCATCACACGATCGCACCATCACACCATCACATCATGACACCATCGCACCATCACATCATCACACCATCACACCCACACACCATCGCACGCGAGAGCGCACACACACACACACACACACACACACACCATCACACCATCACACCATCACACCATCACACCATCGCACGCGAGAGCGCACACACACACACACACACACACACCATCACACCATCACACCATCACACCATCACACCATCGCACCATCGCACGCGAGGGCGCGCACACACACACCATCGCACGATCACATCATCACACGATCGCACCATCACCCCATCACACCCACACACCATCGCACGCGACAGCGCACACACACACACATACACACACCATCACGCTCGCGCGCACACACACACACATCTATATATATATATATATATATATATATATATACAGGGTGTCCTGGTATGAATGGATAATCCTGCAACTGTCGATAGGTCAGACCATGTCCTACTATATGCTGGAATTTCAGTTCAGTATAAGCCCCACGGTTTTCGAGATTTGCGGATTTGTTATTTTTTGAAAAAAAAAAAATCATTTGCTTTTGGTTTTTCACATTCCATTTCTACAAATGATATGAATCGACAAGAACTAAGCAACTTTTTAAAGTAATTGGCACAACATGCGTAATATATTTTTTTACACTGCAGGCTGTCAAAGTCAGATGTTCGAATTGGTTTGTATGAAAATTCTGCATAAAATTTCCTCAACTTTTAAAGGTAAAAAGAAGACTTCTCTGAATGAGACAAATAACTAAGAGTATTAAAAAAAAACCCGTTCATAAAAAGTAATCATTAGTAGATATGACATGCGAAGAACCAAAAGCAGATGATTTTTATCTCGAAAACCATGGGCCTTTGACTAAACCGAAATTTCAGTATATAGTAGGACAGGATATGATCTATCGATAGTTGCAGGATTATCTATTCATAACAAGCCATCCCATATACAGGGTGTCCCCCTTATCTCTGCCACCCGAAATAACTCGGTAATTATCGTCGTCACAAAAAAATGGTCCAGACAAAAGCTGTACGGGGTGAAGGGGGGCCATCAAATGCGACCAATTTTTTTTATTTCGGTGGAGGCGCTGACGCCCAGTGAAGGTCACGTCCACTTTATTAAATGGAACGGTACATTTTTTTCAACCATCTTGTGGAGCACGTCAAGTCGCATAAAAAACAATCGGGGGTCAAAGTCGTTCAAGGTCATTCAAAATCATTCAAGGAATCCAAATATTTGGCAGTGATCCGAGATATTTAGATTTTTATTTCATTTTAATAGGTGATCTTGAATAACCTCGAACGATCTTGACCCCCTAATGTTTTTTATGTGGCTTGAGGTGCTCCACAAGATGGTTGAAGAAAATGTACTATACCATTTAAAAAAGTGGAGGTGACCTTCACGGTACGTCAGCGCCTCCACCGAAAAAAAAAATTGGTCGCATTCGATGGCCCCCTTCACACCGGACAGCTCTTGTCTGGAACATTTTTTCGTCACGTCGATAATTACCGAGTTATTTCGAATGGCAGAGACAAGAGGGACACTCTGTATATTCTTGCGGCTACGGGCTCTCGTCACGATTTTTAAAGTTCCGCGCGTGCGGTCTCCTTGTACTCTCAGATCGAGTCGCATGCCATACAGCGTCGTGAATCACGCAAGAGAACTTACATTTATATGTAAATCGAACGCTTCTGAACAGAAGAACCCGACGCACCTGAGTTTGCGCGGATCTTTTTGGTTGTTAACGCACGATAGACGTGTTTATATGTGTTTGCGTGTGTATACAGGGTGGCCCGAAGAGTGACGTCCAGAAGGAAAATCTAGATGCCTCGTATCAATACCTATCTAAATCACCTCCATGTAAATTCTACCATGTCGTTTAGTTTTCGAGAAAAAAAACGATTCTTCCATTTTACTCCTTTGTTCATGTACTTTACTCGTAAGTTTTGATACTTGTGTTGTTGAGCGATAAACAAATGACTAACCGAACACGTGTGTAAATGCCTTAGATTTTGATTAAGAAATTGACGGATTAAGGTCGTCGCTCACTTATCAACCCGGCACCTGATCAGCACCGCCTCGCCTCGAGCGGTTGCCATTTCTTAGATGGGCTTTCCATACATATGCACTCACTTGTCAACTCTTGCGAGCGAGCCGATCCGGTGATGCTACGGAGTTGACAAGTGAGTGCATATGTATGGAAAGTCCATTTAAGAAATGACAACCGCTCGAGGCGAGGCGGTGCTGATCAGGTGCCGGGTTGATAAGTGAGCGACGACCTTTAGTTTTAAAGGATCAGTGGATCAAGGACCGGAGCAGAAATTTGTTGGAGAGTTCCCAAATCCTACGACATCTCTACAGGGATTCGGAAAGGATCCCGCACGTAGGGAGTCCATATCATCTGTTCGATAATGTGGGAATCCTTTAGGAATCAAATTGGATATGCACAATTGGATTCAAATTGGATATGTACAATTGGATTCAAATTGGATATGTACAATTGGATTCAAATTGGATATGTACATTGGATTCCAATAGCAAATCCCCTTTAGAATCCAATGTACGAGCATGACGTTTTAGTATAAGGGTCCGAAGCGATGAACCATCAGATCCCTATCAGCTAGTGAGAACAAGCATGGACATTCGACTGGTTCCTACGACAATTTTTGCACCGGAAAGTTCAGATGATAAAAGCAAATACTTATACTAGCCTAAACGATTCGCAATCGCGTTGAAAAACCTTTAAGAGAAAAGTACATACACGAAAGTGTAAAAAATGGGAACCCATGCTGCAGGAAAACTCGAGAAAAACAATTAAAAAATGCCTTTATCTCGATACCTGAAAACCATCGTAGAACATATATGGCGATGATTTGGATGGGTATTGATACGAGGCATCTAGATTTTCCTAAGGGTAGAAAGGGGGTTTCTAAATGACCTGACATTTTTAATTGCGCGCTATTTTTTTTTTCGTGGCGAACATAGAGTACTAATCTTTGACAACTGGCATCAGGAAGTATTGAGGTTTAGTCACGGAGAATCACACGATCGAGCAAGCCATAGAAATTGTTATTTGCTGCATTGTTACTGCATAGTTATTGCAAACGAAGTTTCAAAGTCGTGTTATCTAGCGCCGCGGCGATGTGAATTGGCCACCGAGATCGTGCGATTTGACGCCATTGGACTTCTCTCTTTGGGCTTTTCTGAAAGGAAAAGTGTATGCCAATGATCCACAGACCATTCCGGAGCTCAAGGAAGCCATTGGACGCACCATTAAGGCGTGACCCCCACTTGTAGCGCAAAAAAGGCCTTTTTCATGAATTTTTTTAAAGAAAACTACGAAACTTTTTTAATCGATCAATATACCATCTTAAAGAAAACATATTGAAGAACTTTCAGTTATTTTTTTATTGAAAAATATTACATTGTTTAGTGGCAAATGGCCGTCAATGAAATAATGTTTTTATATACACGGTTTGCGGTGACCAACATTGCGGCGAAGTGGATCATCTGAAGAAAAAAAATGCGGATGGATTTAGTCAAATATAAGTACAAACTAGTCTTTAATCGAAGGATTTCAAAAAATATTCATTTTTCACAAAATGGCGGACGGTCAAAGTTAATGGTTCGATTGAAACGAAAAAAAACGGCCGTTTTTTGGCTATAAAACGGCCATTTTTTTTCGAAAAAAAAAAATCGAACGATTAAAGACTACATTTTTATGTATTAAATAAGCCTGCAAAATTTCAAGAAGATCGGTTCATTAGTGTTCGAGTAATCTTGGTCACCGACTTCAGAAATGCCATTTTGAGAAAAACGCGTTTAAATGTTCTCTTTCAACGCTCTTTCAACGCGGATTCTTCTCTTTCAACGCTCATATCTCAGTCAATTTTGTTCGGATCGACTTGAAATTTTCAGGACATATTCTCAGATACTTATACTTCAAAAAAATGCAATAAAGAAAAATCGATTTTTTTTTAAATCGCAAGTGGGGGTAACCCCTTAATGAAATTAGTCCGGAATTATGCCAACATGTCATTGAAAATTTTGTCAAAAGAGTGAACGTTTGCAAACGGGGAGGCGGCCATTTGTCGGATATTGTGTTCCACACATAACCTCCATTTTTGTACCTTATATTAAAATAACAAATATTCGTACTTTTAAAATAAATAATGCGTTTCATTAATAAACAAAAATGTCATGTCATTTTGAGACACCCTCTAATGCGCGTTTTGTCCCTATATTGACTGCCGTCCCGCTCAATAGTCGGTGCCTGTGCGTAGCGGAGCGGTCACCCATCCGAGTATTGGCCCGGGCAGACACCGTGTGACACGGGGTTGCGCTCGGGAAAATGAAACATGCACCCATACGGAGAGACAGAGAGGGAAAGAGAGAGAGAGAGAGAGTCTCGATCGAACCACAAGGACGCGCACCCTTGGTTGGCAAAAAAAAACACGAAGATTGCCAATAATTGCGTACCTTGTGCGAGTCGATCCGGAATGTCCTTCATGTAGAAACGCGAATCACGCACTAACAAGCAAAAGGATTCGACGCTCTTAACAAGCAAAAGGTCTTAAGGGGTTAGGCCACTCTACAGGCCGAAAAAATAGGCTTTTTTAGAATTTTTTTTTAGAAAAACTACAAAATAAATCGAGATTACAAAAAAGGGTGTTTATCGTACATATCGGTGACTGTATACAATAATTTTTTTGAAGCGATTAATTTTCACATGGCCGCTGTGCAGCATTTATTGCAGGATTATGTGCAGCATTTAGTGCAGGGTTTTTTTATATTGCATAGTTCATTTTTTATTAACAATTATCTCACGATTTTTCAAGCAAATTTTTCACTTTCCAAAAATTTGCCTAAAAAATCGTTAATAACAAATGAACTATGCAATATGAAAAATTCGACATACTTCCATAGTCAATGTATTTTTCAAGATATATTCAACATTTCAAGGAAATCGGTTGAAAATTGTCTGAGTTATGTTTCCGGCCAACTTGGAAAATGCAGTTTTTATGTAAACGCTGCACAGCCGCCATTTTGAAATTAATCGCTTCGAACAATTATTGTATACATTCACTGATATGTATGATAAACATCCTTTTTTGTAATCTCGATTTATTTTGTAGTTTTGCTGAAAAAAATCCACAAAAAGCCTATTTTTTCGGCATCTGGAGTGGCCTAGGGCCTTAAGGGGTTAGGCCTTAGGCCTTAGGTAACGGGTATAAAATCATGTACGAATTTAATACATTTTTATCGTATAAAAAAGTGATTCACTCATAAAATTAATTACACATCTATTTAGTATGATTATCGAGCTGTTAGAACATATATATTTTTTTTCGAAGTACAAAATGGCCGACTATTCGAAACTTCTCGAAACAGCTTTTTTCCAATTGGCGTGGAAATAACTTCAACAATTTTCACTCGATCTACTTCAAATTTGAAAGTTATGTTCCTAATTGCACTTCGCAGAGAAGTACGTACGGAATTTCTGATTAATCGAAAACTTTTCATTTTATGCGCGATTTATGAGCAGTTATAACGAAATTTTCCACCAAAAACTCATTTCTAAAGTTCAAATACCTACAACTTTTGAATGAAACAATATTTTTTAAAATTCCGTACGTACTTCTCTAGGTACTCTAATGTAGATTGACGAGAATTTTTTTCCTAGATCAAAAATTGTGGATGTTAAATGTCACGCCGCGGAGCGCCTAAAAAGAAGACAACAAAAGAAAATATTAGTAGTCGGCTATTTTGTACAGCGAAAAAAACTATATATATTTCCTTACAGCTTGATATTCATACTAAATAGATGTGTAATTAATTTTATCAGGGAATCACTTTTTCATACGACTAAAAATTGTTAATTCTGCACATGATTTTATACCCGTTACTGTGGCCTAAGGCCTCAAAATCACTGGGAATTTGTTCGGGTTTGCGTGTTGAATCGCGTCGGCTTACGATGTTCTGACTGTCGAGAATTGACGTATGTGGATGTCTATACGTGTGCACTGCTGTCATCGCAAAGCCGGCGCAGCATTGGAGAAAGAAAAGCACAGGGAGTCGAGACATTCGCACAATAATTTGCGTACGCGATCTCTTGCGAGAGAGAGAGAGAGAGAGAGAGAGAGAGAGAGAGAGAGAGAGAAAAGTAGAGAGAGAGAAAGAGAGAGAGGCATAGAGAGAAGTTCCGAAAGGCCGCACCTGCAGATACGTTAATAACCCGGTGACACGCGCGCGTCCGCATTTTTCTCCCTTCTCTATCACCTTCTCCGTTTCACGATTTCTCTCTCGTTATACATTTCACCACCTTTCGCAATAAATACATATATAATATGCATACATTTTTCTGAGAAATCGCTTAGATTCGAATTATCGACATTATATTGTCCTGTCAACGAGACAATATAATTGATAGTGATTTGTTTCTCGAACTGTATCTCTCCTCTCTTTCACTCTCTCTCTCTCTCTCTCTGCATCTATCGAAGCGCCTCTATCTCTCCCTCACTCCTCCCTATAATCGTACGTTGTTTTACACAAGGCTATCGATAAATTGCTACGACGGAGGCAACGCAAATTATTCCATTGAGATATCACTCGTATTGGCATTAAATAATTAGCGATAATTATTCGAGCGACTATGAAGTTATGGCTTTACGTATTGTTGGTGGTGTGTTTTTCTGCAGTTCTCATTGGAGAATCAATTCATATCTAGCGAGTATATATATATATATATATATATATATATATATACAGGGTGTTAGTAAGGTCGATGCAAAGCCTTAAGGGGGCTACCTCGTTTGTCGGTATTATTTTTTTGTGAAGAGTTTTTAATTATTCAACACGTCCCATTTAGTTAGTAGTGTGGATGCTGATGATTGTATTAATGTTTGTCGATTAAATACACATTAAGCTAAGACGCAGATAAGTTTTTAGTTACCAATTATTGTCTGTTTTAAAGGGCTATACCAGTGTGAACGCTGAAAATTTGGGTGATTTTCGTGAATGTTTTTGAAAAGATGTACTCAGATAAATGTTTTGGAAAATTAAGAATATGTTTGGCTCTATTTGACCTATATTACATTTTTTGTTCACAGAAAAATATTGAGATCCAAGCGGCTTATGCGCTGCTTTCGGAGGCGCCAAAAATAATGTTCGTCCACTGCTTTCTTTGCTGAGTTCTTTGTCCTCCCCCAAGTCACTAAATAAACGTTTTCAGTCCATCATTCAGAAATCATTTTTTTCGTGCATATGAAACCGACCGCTAATGACACAAGTCAATAAATTAAAAAATTGCTGGTGCCGGGAAAATTCGTATGATTTTTCGTCAAGTGACTACTGGTGCGACGCAGACTGGTTACGGCACAGAATTATCAAATGAATTTTAATTTCATATTGAGCGACGTTAGCAGTTGAATCAATACATTTTTACTTTGTTTTTTTTTTAAATTATTTTCTATCATTTATTAATCCGGTGATATGTCGACGGTAGCAAAGCGAAGACGAGCTAGTTCGAACTACCCGAATACATTTTGTTATACGTGCGGAGGGTATGTTATTCAAATATTTAGAAAAATAATTACAGATTTCGTGTAACGTCCTTTTTTCTTATTTCGGGATAGAACTAGAGTATCAAGATAAATTCGCAGATTTTGATTCACATAAAAATTGTGGAAGATAGGTATCAGGAAAAATGAGATGTACACATGATGGCTGATTGCGCTTGAAGTTTGATGCGTGACTGCCTCGACAAGGCCCACTAAAGAAATTACGAAAAAAAAGCTTACTTAATTTAAAAATATTAAATCAAACTCAAATTCCTCAATAAAATAAAATTTTTTATTGAAAAATTGTATATCTCCGTGTTCTTACGTAGAATATCAATATTCAGTGTTGAAAGAGAATCAGCGTATAAATCAAATTCAGAAGAAATATACAGTTTTGCGGCATTAAATCGGCTGTCGAGCTGTGTAATAAATGGCGTTGGGTAGACTATTTTCTCGAATTAAAAATTGGCAATGCACACGATGATGGGGCCGGGCTCGGATTACCTTGCGATCTCTGATTATTTCGTGAACATGAATTATAGCCCGAACGAATCGCATAGCGATTTCTACATGACTATTGACCAACGTAATGCGAACATAAAAAATCGTCAATAATACTTCGAGGCGTTACATCCGAGGGAAAAAAATGTTGGTCCGTTTTTTTATTGGCTTAAATGATGTATAAACACAAGTATAATATACAACAGGAATTGTACGCGTTTTTTTTAGAGATAATTTTCCGAAGCGCCTTCAAGCGCTCCGAAACGCACGAAACAGCGTATACGATGAAAGTAGCAATTTGGAGTCGTTTAGTCCAGTCGTTGTACAAAAAATATGCAGCAACGTTAGAACTGAAGACCTACTATCAAAATGCCTCAGTGGGTACACGCAGAATTTAAATGAGAACTTCAACTCCGTCATGTAGACAATGGCTCCTAAATCAGTTTTGAAATTTTTTTTTGCCTTTTTCGACAGTTTATACTTTCAAGAATATGAGATGAAATTTTTATACTTTCAAGATTTTTATACTTTCAAGAATATGAAATGAGATTGTAAAAATTGACTGCCATTGTAACTCAAAGAGCAATTATCCGATTGACTTGAATTTCGAACTGAGTACTCTCGAATATATTTACTCTATAATAACAAAGGATATTTCTGATTGAATAAAAATTGACGATTTGGCATTGAATAAAAGGACTATTTTATAGGCAAGAAAACAGACGTTTTTTCATAACTACGCCATTTTGTTAGATTTTGATATTTTTCGAAAACCCTACGTCATTGTACAGGAAATACCTTCCAGTTTAACGACATTTTTTTCCTTTTTCGGTTTCAGCTACTTAATTGGCCGGAATCATGTCAGCAGTGGAGGAACTTTTTTTTTGGCGCCCCCGAAGGCAGCGCATAAGTCGTTTGGATCTCAATATTTTTCTATGAAAAAATTATGTAATACAGGTCAAATATAGCCAAATATATTCTTAATTTTCCGAGACATTTAATTAAGTGCTTTTCTTCCAAAAAATTCCCGGAAATCACCCAAATTTTCAGCGTTTACACTGGCCCCTTAAATCATGAGAACACATAATTCGGGCCTTTTTTATCTGATTACTTGGAAGTTTCACTGTACATTCTTAGAAAGATTTTCTAAAGAAGTACACACGTTTTTCACGATCATTCAACAATTCTCGTTTTTATAAACAAATAAAGGTAAATTTTTAGATGAGTGACTTTCCCGAAAAATGAGTTTGTTTGCCAAACAAACAAACCCAAACAAACGCATTTTTCGGAAAAGTCACTTATCCAACGAATTACCCAAATTAAGGCCGATTTTTTAGTGAGAAAAAAATGTATCCAAAATGATGCGGTTTGGCGAAAATTAGCCATATTCTTTAATAATCGTGTGTAATTTTCTAGCAAAACTTATGTAAATGACGAATCAATTTTTCTGTGTCTATCAAATCCAGGTTTTTTCTATCAAAACTCACACTCACATACACACGCAGACTTACACTATGAATGTTGAAGACATTACCTCCACGTGGTAAATTGTGGTTAGCGCTAAATTAGTATAAAGTAATATTCTAACCTAAAAATGATAAACGTTATCAAAAAACTTTTCCTACAAAAGTTGTTAGTTTCTGCCTGACAATGTTTTTGGTGATAAAATGCCATTAAATAAACCCATTAAAAAAACATCTCGGGCATCTTAACGTCGCCATTTTTAATTTTGGACCAAAATCAATTTTTTTAACGTTCCCCTTTGAAGCCTAAAAGTTTTATTATACTCAATACTCGATCGGAGCAGTATGTTTCGACATGAATCAGGTGTTAAATTAAAATGGGGCTTTTCTGAAAGGCAAAGTTTATGCCAATGGTCCACAGACCATTCCGGAGCTCAAGGAAGCAATTGGACGAACCATTAATGAAATTAGTCCGCAATTATGCCAAACTGTTATTGAAAACTTCGTCAAAAGAGTAAACGTTTGCAAACAGGGACGTGGCGGTCATTTATCGGATATTGTGTTCCACACATAACCTCCATGTTCGTACCTTATATTAAAATATAAATATTCGTACTTTTCAAATAAATAATACGTATTCTTAATCAATTGCAATGTCAGGTCATTTTCAGACACCCTATCTCTCTATCCATATACAGGGTGTCCCAGAACTGAATGCGTTCCCTGAAATGGGGCGTTGGGGGTGAAATTCTGAGTCGATTGATATAAGCATGTGTGAGTCTCAGATCAACCCCTGAATTATTATAAAGTTTTAAAGCGCGGACGCACCTGATTGGCCCGCCTTTGAAAATCAATAATAATTCGGCGGTTGATCTGAGACCCACACATGCTTATATCAATCGACTCAGAATTTCACCCCCAACCCCCCCATTTCAGGGAACTCATTCAGTTCTGGGACACCCTGTAATATAACTTAAGAAAAAGAGACTCCGGAACGTGCTCTCGAGGATGAGGGCGCGATAGTTCGACGAAGCGTCGAAGCGGACACTGAAGACGATCATTTTGCTCCTGGCGAAATATCACAGTACATTAGTATACTTCCATCCATACACTTGTCTGTATGAATATGTGCATGAAACCGAAGAAGAGAGGAAAGGCAAGATACAGCTGAGGGGAGCATCCGCGATCGGAAACCGGATGCGTCTGTCTTCGGTGTGATGGAGAATAAAGAGGAGGGGAAAGCGGGGGGGGGGGGGGGGAGAAACGAGAGTGCACTGTGCTATGTTGCGACTCCTCCCTCTAGTGTCTTCGTTAACAAAGAGGCTTGATAACAAAATGATTGGCAGCGGACTAAGCGCGGCCAAGTATATCGCGCATTTTCGCACTGCAAAAAAGGAAGAGAGAAGAGTCATCACGGGGCAGCGTCTTTCGTCTCCCTCGTGTATATATTTAGTGCGAAACTCGACGGCGAGAGGGAGAGAGAGGGGAAGAGCGGAGCGGCAAAGAGAGAAAGAAGTTGACGTGAGGAGAGTACCATGTGTTTTTCGTCCTCTTTAGCTCTCCGGACTTGA
Organism: Ophion ellenae; assembly: GCA_963210295.1. Classification (NCBI taxonomy): domain Eukaryota; kingdom Metazoa; phylum Arthropoda; class Insecta; order Hymenoptera; family Ichneumonidae; genus Ophion; species Ophion ellenae. The sequence continues at coordinate 18,478,575 of OY723395.1, forward strand.
ACAAAGTTCTGCGAAAAGCAATTAATAGTTCGTTGCAACGAACTATTAATCGGCTCGCTCGTAAATGACAAATTTACTCAGTGAAAAGCGACGTTGTACGCGCATAAATATTTAACATAATTACAATGGGAGAGAGAGAGAGAGAGAGAGAGAGAGAGAGAGAGAGAGAGAGAGAGAGAGAGAGGGAGAGATGGAAAGTTCTGAAAGTTATTATTTTTTCAAAATTACTATTTTATTATTATTTATTTTATAAATTGTATTATTATTTATTTCATAAATTGTATTATTATTTATTGTATACATTTTATTATTATTTATGTTATTGTCGTTATTTTTGTAATTACTATTATTTTATTATTATTCATATTATTTTCCATTAGAATCTTCACGTTTTTTCTCGATGCAAAAGAGCTAAAAAAGAAACATTCATCTATCATTTCGACGTAATACTCTCACCCATCCGTGGCTGATTTTGAAAATGTTCCTTCGGAAATTAGTCAAATGTAAATCCTCTTTCGATGAGTTACGTGGCACCTTCATCCGATTATCGTGGACAGAGGACGTTTATTTTTAAGCGCTTATCATTGCTTTCATCACTCAAGATTTTTTATTCTCTTATACTTTTCATTATATATATATATATATATATATATACATATTAAAATAATTTTTATAACGACGTCCTTCCCGTCTGAAATATTTTTGTATTATACAGACCTCTCCGGAGAATAATTATTTCGGTGTCATTTTGGAGGTCTGGTGCAACACTTACTTTATCTAACCTGCTTATTCAACCTTGCGTCGTACGAAAAATTGTCGATTAGTTGCCCCCGTGGTATTTTGATATCTTCATGGTGGCGAAATACGTTTTTTGTCGACAATGGTCGCCTGTGATAGAAACGATGGTTTCAGTCGTTTATATTATCATCCGTAATATTCTTGTAATTATATTAAATGTATACTCCGTTAATAATAGAGACGATAATAAGAACAATAAATATAATAATGAAAGTATGGGTAGCCTATTATTGAATGAAATAACATAATAACTAATAATAATCACAATAATCATAATAGCAGTAGTTATTATTTATATAGCTAAAAAAATATTATAAATATAAGAAACGAAATATAAATATATCATAAATACATAGTTAAAGATAGTTATTACTCATTTAATTATATACATTGAATGAGTGTTGTTGTAGTTGTGGTTATTTATTATTATTGTTAATATTACATGCATATTTATATGGTAATAATATTTATTTATTTATTCTTATACAATATAAATATATTATTACTGTTATTGTTATTGTCGTTGCTTCTTATTATCATTATTTTTTTTTAATTGCAGCAGCCCGTGTACTTATACCTATACATTATCGAAAAGAATTGCAAAATATCGTAAGCCGAGAGATCACGATGGGCGTCCCTCGAGAGCCGCCGTGACTCTCGTTCATCACTCTGTCGCCCTCTCACTCTCTCTCTCTCTCTCTCTCTCTTTTTCTCTCTCTTTCTCTCTTGTTGTGCCCAGCTGTGCAACATAAGCTGCGAAGGATTTTTCTACAGTGTGCATAGAACAAGCGCACAATCACTACTCGATAAGCGCGTCGCCGGCATCACGAACCTCAAAGAATTTCTCTGCCTCTGTTTTTTTTGTTTATCCCGCCGTTATTGCTCAATGTGACATTTGGTCGAGAGATATGTCGGGTCTTCGAGGGATATGGGCAAGGGGTGGGGCGGAGATGTTTAATTATACAACACGAGTGTCCGGAGGAGAGGCTTTCGACCGAGAATCATAGAAAGAGCGGAGAGAGAGAGAGAGAGGGAGAGAGAGAGAGGAGAGAGAGAGAGAGAGAGAGAGAGAGAGAGAGAGAGAGAGAGAGAGAGAGAGAGAGAGAGAGAGAGAGAGAGAGTGAGTGAGTGAGTGAGTGAGTGAGTGAGTGAGTGAGTGAGTGAGTGAGTGAGTGAGTGAGTGAGTGAGTGAGTGAGTGAGTGAGTGAGTGAGTGAGTGAGTGAGTGAGTGAGTGAGTGAGTGAGTGAGTGAGTGAGTGAGTGAGTGAGTGAGTGAGTGAGTGAGTGAGTGAGTGAGTGAGTGAGTGAGTGAGTGAGTGAGTGAGTGAGTGAGTGAGTGAGTGAGTGAGTGAGTGAGTGAGTGAGTGAGTGAGTGAGTGAGTGAGTGAGTGAGTGAGTGAGTGAGTGAGTGAGTGAGTGAGTGAGTGAGTGAGTGAGTGAGTGAGTGAGTGAGTGAGTGAGTGAGTGAGTGAGTGAGTGAGTGAGTGAGTGAGTGAGTGAGTGAGTGAGTGAGTGAGTGAGTGAGTGAGTGAGTGAGTGAGTGAGTGAGTGAGTGAGTGAGTGAGTGAGTGAGTGAGTGAGTGAGTGAGTGAGTGAGTGAGTGAGTGAGTGAGTGAGTGAGTGAGTGAGTGAGTGAGTGAGTGAGTGAGTGAGTGAGTGAGTGAGTGAGTGAGTGAGTGAGTGAGTGAGTGAGTGAGTGAGTGAGTGAGTGAGTGAGTGAGTGAGTGAGTGAGTGAGTGAGTGAGTGAGTGAGTGAGTGAGTGAGTGAGTGAGTGAGTGAGTGAGTGAGTGAGTGAGTGAGTGAGTGAGGGAGGGAGGGAGGGAGGGAGAGAGGCAAATAGAAAAACATCCTCAGCACCCTCGCCTTCTTTCTCTCCCTCTCACCCTCTCCCTCTCGTTCTCACGGACCGGCCCACCAGCTGTTAATTACCGTTCCCGAAGGTGTATAATTATCGCGATCCTTATCGAGATAACCCGCGCGGAGGACGAGAGTTTCAGACTTTTCGTCCAGCCATTTATGGGATGCCGATGCGCGGGTCGCCGAATATTGAGCGACGATCCTCCTTCTGGTCTGTGGCGTATACGGATTATTACAATTATTGCGGATTGGTTGGAGTCACGATCGTGACTCCAACCGGCGTGAGTAAACGGCGAGAAAAACAGGTAAACTTCGGGAATTTTTATCTCAAAAACTAATGTTTCGATTGGATCCGGGTTTTTTTAAAAGTATGTACATTGCGGTATGTTTCGGGATTTTTAAAAATAAATTCGTTGACTGGAAGCTATTCAAACACGATTATCTCGAAACATAGTTTTCAAAGTCGGTGCCAGATGTATCTCGAAAACGGCTTGTCCGATTTTGTCCAAATTTGGATACAATATTCTTCGATAGTTTTTCTCATTCGCCACGTAGGGGTTTCTCATTTGATTGAACCATTGCTTTTTTATGCAATGTGTATGCAATCCAAAATCATCGGAAATTGCGAACGAAAAACGAATGTTAAATTGAAACGGTCGAAATTCCGTCAAAAATGAAAATTGAAAAAAAAAACCCTACGTGGCGAACGAGAAAAACTATCGAAGAATATTGTATCCAAATTTGGACAAAATCGGACAAGCCGTTTTCGAGATACATCTGGCACCGACTTTGAAAACTATGTTTCGAGATAATCGCGTTTGAACCGCTTCCAGTCAACGAATTTATTTTCAAAAATTCCTAAACATACCTCAATGTACATATTTTTCAATAAAAAAAACTCGTATCCAATCGAAACATTAGTTTTTGAGATAAAAATTCCCGAAGTTTACCTATTTTTCTCGCCGTTTACTCAGGTACCTCCCCTTAACGCCGGAGCCGGAATTCGAAGGTCCAAAAAAGCGATTTTCCGGGAATTTTTTTTAGAAGGAAAAAAACAAGTGAGCCCAGTAAACATTCAGGTAGCTTGTCATGTATATTTGAAATGTATAAAAAAAATGTTTCAACATGAAACAATAAATGACTGCAGATTTATCATCCTATTTCACGTGCGTCTTGCCACTGCAGTCCCCAATCGGCGGAAAAGATGCAGCTCGTAATTCTTGACAGAAACAAAAAAACCAATAAAATTATCACTCGTCATATATTTTTCTTCTGGGTGAATTGGGTGAAGAAAAAGGTGAAAAAATCGTGAAATCATAACGTTTCTCAGGTTTGAAAAAAAATCTTTTTCAAATACCGAAGTGCCCGGAATTACCCAGCGTTCGTATTTACCCCCCTCCCCTACACGTCGACACGTCCTATGAAACACATCACTGTGTAAGTTTCCCAATGCCCTTCACCTCATCTTCGATATACCAAATTCATGATTTCCCATTAAAAAAAAACTATACCAAATTGCTCGCATTAGAATTTCGTTTCTTACCCTCTCGATGACACCGAGCGGAACTCATTGAAAGGGATTAAACTTTTATCGGCGCTACGTCTACATCTGGAAAATAAAAATAAAAAAACTTGCGTATCCTCTAACATTCATCGGCGAAACGCCCTATGCTTTCCCAACAGAGAGGGAAGAGAAAAAAGAAAGCAGTCGAAAATTCTCAGCCCTCCTTGCTCGTTCTCTTCACGGCATATTATTATATAGTTACGGAATTGCGGCGCGAGCTGAGCTATCGTCGATGAAATTTCGCGATAATTTCACCCGCAATGGCGCGGGCCTCTCGGTGCCCTCGGTTGCTCCGGTCGCGGGCAATCCTCAATTCCCTTTCTCATACAAAGCTTCATTCGTCCACGTTCATGCACTCTTTGTACATTGTGTACTTCTATCGCGGGAGGGACCCATTGATTGTGTGCGCCCAATACACGGCAAAACGGCTCCTTACAATGGAATCTGGGCCAGTTCATGTTGGCTCGCGCGAAACCAACAGAGGTCCGCGCGCCGATAGAACACACGGTATCCTGGCCATATACAGCTATCTATCGATGCATTTCAATATACATAATCATTCACACACACACACACACACACGCGCGCGCGCGCGCGCACGCACACCCTTGGCGAAAAGGTTGGGGCACCCTGCAATTTTTCTTTCATTTCACTAAATAGCGAGATTTCTATTTTTACGAACTCCAGCGAACGACTTTGCCAGGTGCGAAAATCGTGAAAAACCGCCATTTTCAAAATGACGTACCGGGCACAAGAAAAATCGAAAAAATAAAACCAAAAAAGCAAATTGAAGCTGACTTTATTTTCTTCAAAAGCCCGCTTGATGAATTCGTTTCCGATTTTTTTTGGCCGAGATATTCAATTTTTTGTCCCGAAAGAAAAATTGCACGGTGCCCCAAATTTTTCGCCAAGGGTGTATACATATATATATATATATATATATATATATATATATATATATATATATATATATATATACAGGGTGGACCATTTAACGCGACCACTTTAAATATCTCAGTTGCCTTTAGAGTGACGAAAAAAATGTCAGAGGCTAATTTAATTGATTTCGAAGGGCTGATACAGTGGTGAAAAATTCATTTTTGTCGAGGGCATAGTTTTTGCGTTCTCAAGGTCATCAATGGTTTTTCAAATGGGAACATGTTTTTTTTTTTATTAAGACGTTGTAACTGATATTGGGACGAATCAAACGACCTATGATATTATCTTGAAATGATTTTTCACCGAAATACACGTGTGAAAGCGGGAAATCGTGATGGTATTGACAATAAGAATATCCGAATAATGTAATTAAATTTTTTGCGCAGAAAACTTATTGTAACAAATGTTCGAAGTGATCGCCATTAACCTCGACACATTTTTGACAAAGTCGGATGAATGATTCTCTTGACCTTCAAATAGTTTCTGGTGTGATAGCGGCGCTGGTTATCAACGGATCATCAATGGTTTTTCAAATGGGAACATGTTTTTTTTTAAATTCAGACGTTGTAGCTGATGAATTTGAATTTTCACTGAATTTTCACCAAAAATTTTCGATGAAAAATCATTTCAGGGTCATGATATCATAGGTCGTTGGATTCGACTGAATATCAGCTACAATGTCTTAATAAAAAAGAACGTTCCCATTCGAAAAATCATTGACGACCTTGAGAACGCAAACACTATGACCTTGACAAAAATGAATGGGCTGTACCAGCCCTTCGAAATCAATCAAATTACCTCCTGACATTTTTTTCGTCACTCTAAAGGCAACGGAGATATTTGGGGTGGTCACGTGAAATGGTGCACCCTCTATATATATATATTATAGAATACACTATCTATCATGAGGTAATCGCCTCAAGAGCCACACCGCAGTCATGCTTGGCTAGATCAGGTAAGAGACCGCACAGAAGAGATCTTGTGAATCTCTCGTTTTGTGTCGCGTCTCTTATTCCATTTGCGATGATCCTCGCAACTGGGCTGCTCTTTTGCGAGCAGACATTATGGGTATATATGTACATAGCAGTATGAGCTGTGTTGATAATGTACGAGCTATTATACCGGGTGTCCCATTTTTATTTTACACCTGATTTATCTCGAAAAGTACTGCCGCAATTAAACATTGAGTATAATAAAACCTCTACGTTTCTAAGGGGGGTGTTAAACAAATCTTTTTTAGTCCAAAATTAAAAATGGCGACGTTATGGTGGTCAAAATGTTTTAAAAAAATGCGATTATGAATTTTTTCACCGAAACATTGAACAGGTGGACACTAACAGCTTTTGTAGGAAAAGCTTTTTGATGACGTTCATTTTGATAATCCCCCTTTTCATTGCATCCCAACGATGCAAACTTCAGCATCTTTATTTTCTGTAGAGTAGCAAATATATATATATATATATATCTCCACAAATAGCTTGTATATTATTGACTTAAATTATATGTATAAAAGTTAATAATATATTAGTTTGCTTCGATTAATTTGGCTGTATATGTGTGCGCGACTATCTTTCTATCTATCTACATCTATATACATATATACGTATATATATGAGGTATGCCAAGTGTTTTCGAACGGTCTAAAAGCCTGACCTTCTTCAACCTTTTTCAAAGTTGGTGATGTTTTTGTGTAATATATTTTGAGTACGTGGCGTTTTTTTTTCAGATTTTTATCGGCTCCCCAAAATCAGCTAACTCGGAGATAGGATTTTATACGTGATGAAATTTCAAATGATTATATCGTAGTAATCTTCTCGTCGTACGAAAAAATGTCCTCCACAAAGGATCCTCCACAAGATGCGTTTTCTATGAACTATTTTGGAAAAAATTTCAAAATTTTCCAAGTACTACAGTATAAAAAAAAGAAAAATCTTTAATTTTTTAATTTTCTAACTCCAATGACTAGATTGATTCTGCTGAAATTTACACTGGATTTTCTTTTATTAGTATAAAACAACATGTGTAAGTTTCATCCTGGGCTGGTCTTGCGTTCAGTTAATATCGTCGTCCTAAATTTAATGGGATATTGTTCTTCTTGAATAACTCGGAGATTTACAATTGTTGAGTAAAAATGGTACTGACTAAACTTGTAGGAAATCGAGTGCTGTACAACTGTGGTCATTACAGTTTTTTCTCTACCATCGATATTTTTCGAATTGAACTGGAAAAAAGCGGATATTGCATTATCTCGTTTATTTTTAACTTTAGGGCATAAACGAACATAAACAAAATTGTAAAGAATGAAGTTTTGGACAATTTTCGTTCCTACCTTTTTTCTCTATGATCAATATTTGAGGTCGTATGCGAAAGGCACAAGAAACGAGCGCATGGCTCGCGAAATAATATTTTCACGCTTCTTGTTTTTTACCGTTTGTGTACGACCTTAAATATTGATTCTAGGGAAAAAACGTAGAGACCAAAAGTGTCGAGAATTTCATTTTTTACAAGTTTGCTTGTGTTTATTTATGCCCTAAAGTTAAAAATGAACGAGATAGTTGCTTTTTCCACGTTTAATTCGAAAAATATTGATGGTAGAGAAAAAACTGTAATCACCAAAGCCGTTAAGCACTCGATTTCCTACAAGTTTAGTCATTACCATTTTCACTTAAAAATTGTAAATTGCCGAGTTATTCAACAAAAACAATTTCCCATTAAATTTAAGACGGCGATATTAACTGAACGCAAGCCCAGCCCAGAATGAAACTTAAACATGTTGTTTTACACTAATGGAAGAAAATTCAGTGTAAATTTCAGCCGGATCAACCTAGTCATTGTGGTTAAAAAATTAAAAAACGAAAGAATTTTCTTTTTTTTAGTGTTGTAGTACTTGGAAAATTTTGATTTTTTTTGTCAAAATAGTTCATAGAAAAACGCATCTTTTTTGTAGAGGAAATTTTTTCGTACGACGAGAAGATCACTACGATACGATGATTTGAAATTTTATCACATGTAAAATCTTATCTCCGAGTTAGCCGAGTTAGCGAGTCGATAAAAATCTGAAAAAATGCCACGTACGCAAATTATATGACACAAAAACATCACCAACTTTGAAAAAGATTGAAGAAGGTCAGGCTTTTGGGCCGTTCGAAAACACTTGGAATACCTTATATATATATATATATATATATATATATATATATATATGAAGGAAGACGCAAAGACAGAGGAAGAGATGAAGCAGAAACGAAGAAACATTTCCTTCAGGCGAAATCTTCGAGATGTTTTTCGAGTCTCCCGACGATCCGCGAACGCGAACACGATTACGGCCTCGCAATTACCACGGCACTCGATCACCCGGTCAGTCGTGGGCGTGGCGTTATACTCTCATTTATCAATGTAATATACGTGTGCAAAGTCTAATTAGTCTCGCACCGTTGCCGCGGTAGGCATTCACATACGTATGAGCGAGTAAGCGAAATAAAATAAAAACAATAATAAAAAAAGGTAGAAAAAAGTGCAACAGTCTCGCACGTGACCTACCCGGTGTGAATGAGTCCTCGCGCGCGATTGTACGTTCGCGTATACACGTCGCGTATGAACTCATGCGAATGACTACGGTCAAGGGAATTTCGCGATATGAATTATAGGCTTTTGGGTGTGAGGGAAGTCGATTGATCCTATCGGGTATCGACACCGTGTTTGTACGTACGTTGAGAATTGAATGCACTCTGTGTGGGAACAAATTTTTACCCTGGGGAGAATCGAAGGAAAGAAAATTGTTGGGGTATGGCAGAAGGAAACTCCTGCCACGATGATTCGATCGAGCCTCGAAGAGGAAATTTCATTCGAGCCCGGTGAATTCTCACACTTGGGTGTTTATTTTTACGGACGTGATTACCCAATAAACTCGGTGAGTGTTAAAATGTCTCCTTTGGTGCACGGCGGTCTACTCGAAATGCCTGCCACTTATGGATGCTTGATACCGCGGCAAATGAGCGGGGGAGTGTCCACCACATAAACGCGAATAGCTGCAAAATCTTGCATTCCTTCCATGAGGAATGTGTGCGTACGTTCGTGCATTTGTGACGAGGGCACGTTCTCGTTTCACATTCACCAGACGAAAGCGAGAAGAGACAGGGACGATAATGAGAGAATTGCAAAGAGTATGCGTGAGAGAGAGAGGCTAATATTGCAATGTGATTAAATTCTGGTTCACATTCCACGGACCGTATAACGAAATAAAGTGTATCCCTTGAATTATGTTCTTCATTTGCAATGTACGCCCTCGCACACTTTTACGATCCCATCCCCTTCACTTTTATCCCACACGTGTCACTTCGCCATTTCCAGTTACTGACGAGGAACATCACTTGAGGGGTCTTCGCACTTTAGACGCTAAAAAAGGCTATTTTTATGATTTTTTTTGATAGGTTTATATTATAGATATTGATATAAAAGTTGTTGAACTTAATAAGTACACTTTCGAAATACATTTAAAAAAAAACAAATTATGTAAGACGAAAGTGGTAGTTAAAAAAATGTCCTAAAAAAATTGTAGGTCTGCGCTGTTGAAATCTCGGAGATGGATCATCCGAATAAAAAAAATCAAACGGTTTTAGAAAAGTAACGAAATGGCGGACATTTTTCGAAACAACAAAAAAAGTGTTTTTTTCACTGTTTTTGGCAAAAAATAGTGAATATCAAAATTCAAAAAAATTCTTCATATGCGCTATAACTATAGTTGTAAAGAATATGTGGTTAAAATTTCATAAGGATCGGTTCAGCAGTTTCGAATAGTTTATCAACAAGTCGTCGAAAAACGTTGTTTCGAGACAAACACGTTTAAAATTTGTTTGGGTTACATAAATACATACTTGTTTTTTCAATGCATCTCGAAAGTGTATTTATTAAGTGTAACAACTTTTATATCAATATCTATAATATAAACCTATCAAAAAAATCATGAAAATAGCATTTTTTGGCGTATAAAGTGAGAAGCCCCCTCAAGTGCCCGCCTTCGATTTTTGTTGAAACTCATATATATGATAAAGCATGGAAAACTAGGCTTAAATTTGAATTTGATTGAATTTCGATCGTTTTTGTAAGTAAATTGAATTTTGTTTAATTTTTGGAAGAACTTGAATTTTATTTAGTTTAAAAAATTTAACTGATTTTTTCTCCCCTTAAACCACTTCTCAAAAAAAAGCGTGCCACCCCTTAATTTAATTTTTCTTCAACCCTCCTATAGTGAATTTTTCATGGCTGTAAATTAGAAGAATTTTGGTTTCTGATTCATTCGAATTGGTGGACGGCTTGTGGGTGAAACTGCAAAATCACCCCTCGATACGCCTTCCTTTGAGGGGTGGTTCTCTACTTTAAACCGTTTTTCCGTCGATAAAAAAATACGTGTCTCATAGTTTTCAATGCTGTATAGTATATGTGAATTTCAACAAAATCAAAGGCGCACACAAGTGATGTCCCTTGTGAGAAGACTACCTCCCCCCCCCCCCCCCGACCCCTCAGTGTCACAGTCTCACAAGAGGGCACAGAGAAATTGCATGCCAGGCTCTGCCAACGCCTCCAAACAAACCTGGCAATCTTTATTATTTGTCACGCACTGCGTTGACATTGGTTGAAATACGATTGATAAATTATGCTCGATCGGGTTTTGCTTGCGGTGCCGGCGTGGTCGACGACCCCGAGCCTTCGCGAGCGGGAGACTTGGAATGAAACTTGAAAGGGGAATTATGATTGATTACAGAGAAACGAGTGCATCGTACCGGATGGCTGGCCGCTGACACTCGCCGGCACGGGACTCGTGCTCCAACTTGGCGAACTGGAGGCATCAACCCTGAGACACGGGGAATGTTATCTCTGCGTGCGAAAAGCGAGGAGCCGACGAACCAACAGGATCGGGAACAGTCTCGTTATCGAGGGTGCCGAGGCGGCACATCCGATCGGGGACAACGCGGAAGGAAATAACATCGTCGAGGTATCAATCGATTGATTGCAGAAGATTCATAGTCTCAATCCTACTCGTTTCCTGATTTTTCCTTTTTTCATCATGATCGCGATAGTGATTGTCATCACTTTTCCCCAAACTGCATGGTAATGGGTTTGTACTCTTGCCCAAAAGTGATATCAAGTTCTGATAAATTTGCGATGATCATCACGAATGGCATCATTCCTTCAACATGATCTGCATGCTCATCGTCGTGATTATCTCTAGATGTCATCGTTTAGCATGCAGTTACTAATTTGTACTCATGCCCAAAAATGATACCAAGTTCTGACGAATTCACCATAACCATCGTGATTAGCATCATGATCATCTTCGTTCGTTTATTTCCTGATATTCTCGTCCTTCAGCACAATAATCATCATAAGCATCGTGCTCAGCATCGTGGTTATCTCTAGATGTTATCATTTGATATATGCTAACTAATTTGTACTATTGCTCAAAAATGATACCAAGTTCTAAAGAATTCACGATTATCATCGTGATTAGCATCATGATTATCTTCTTGCATTCCTTTCCTGATGTCCCTTCCTCCGCCATGATCATGATAGTGATTGCCATCAGTTTTCCCTAAACTTCATCCTAACCGGTTTGTACTCTTGTCCAAAAGTGGCATCAAGTTCTGATGAATTTGCGATGATCATCGTGATTAGAATCATGATCACCTTCTTTCGTTTCTTTTCTGATATTCTCGTCCTTCAGCATGATCATCACCATGCGCAGCATGCTCATCATCGTAGTTATCTCTAGATGTTATCATTTGATATATGCTAACTAATTTGTACTCTTGCCCAAAAGTGATACCAAGTTCTGACGAATTCATGATGATCAACGTGATTAGCATCATGATCATCTTCCTTCGTTTCTTTCCTGATATTCCCGTCCTTCAGCGCAATTGTCATCATGAGCGGCATGCTCATAATCGTGGTTATCTCTAGATGTTATCGTTTGATACGTACTAACTAATTTTCTCTCTTGCTCTCTTGCCCAAAAGTGATACCAAGTTCTGATGAATTCACGATGATCATCTTGATTATCATCGTGAATTTCTTCTTTCATTCCTGTCCGTATGTCCCCTCCCTTCGTCATGATCATGATAGTGATTGTCATCACTTTTCCCTAAACTGCATCCCAACAAGTGTGTGCCCTTGCCCAAAAGGAATACCAATATGTTTTCGCGAGGATCATCGTGATTAGCATCATGATGATCTTCTTTCGTTTCTTCCCTGGTATTCTCGCCCTTCAGCATGATCATCATCATGGTTATAATTAGATGTTTTTGTTTCATATGTATCAATTAATTTGCACTCTTGCCCAAAAGTGACACCGGGTCCCAATAAATTCACGATGGTTATCGTGATTAGCATCATGGGTATCTTCTATCGTTTCTTTCCTGATATAATCTTTCTTCGTCATGATCAAGATGCTCATTATCGTGCTGATCAAGACCATAGCTTTTCCTATATGTATATGTATTCACCGATGTGTACTCTGCGACGTGTACCAACTAATCTGCACTCTACCTGATTTACATACCTACCCAGAAGTGATATCGAGTTGTAATAAAAGCACACTGATCATCGCGATTATCATCACGAACATGTTCTTTTGTTTCTTTCCTGACCTCATCTTTCTCCAGCGTAATTATCCTCGTGCCGACCACCATCACATCAACTGATTTGAAATCTTGTCAAAAAATCCTACCAAGTTTAAACAAACTCATCTAGATCATCACGATCGTACTCATGATCATCGTTATCATCCCCTTCCCCTGTTGTACTTCTTCCCACCCTCTCTATTCCGTTAGCGCCCGTTCATGGATCGTCTCTCACTGAAAACTTGCAGATAGCTCTGGTGTGGCGTTCGTCGATGCGGTCCCCAGGGATCCTCGGTTGGGACCGCGAGCAGGACGAGTTCACGGACTGGCGGGACCCAACGCGAAAGTCCCTCGGTTCAACATCCGGCGGAAGAGGGTTGCAGCCGGGTTCCTCGAGTCTCACGTCAGCGGGCAATCAGAGCGCAAAGTCGCGACCGCGTCGAAGATCTCGAGAGGAATCGTTGCGTTCGCGTTCGGCCTGCAGTAGTACGGAGGATCGGGAGGAGGCAGGAAGCTGTTCGATCGTATCGAAGCAGGATAGACTGGATCGTCGCAGACACGTGGATCTCGCGAATAAGGAGCAACTATCCTTGGATGATGTTGACGATTGCGACAGGAAGGAGACGAGAACAGATTCGCGAATGACGTTGAGCCGCGAGGACGCGATGAGTCTTCAGAAGAGCGACGATTCGGGATTGGAGGGTGACTCGAGCCTTTCCGAGGAAATCACCAAGTTGCCGCGTGCGGCACTTTGCAAAATGGCGACTCTCGACAAATGGAAAGAAGCGAATCGTCCGATATCCGGTAATCTCGAGATCTCCGGTAGATCGTTGAAGATCGAAGATCTCGAGACGCCGATCAGTCTCGAGAGATCCATCAACGGATCCTCGCATACGGAAAACTCGCATCTGCTGTACGATTGCTCGACCAAATCATCGTCCACCTCGTCATCCGGTTTTTGCTCGACTACCGGTCCCGCGAACGAGATCGACACGAGCGCCACGAGAAGTGTCTCCAATCACAGTATCGAGACTCTTCTGCTTCGCGACGAAAGCAGCAGCTGCAGCAGCAGCATCATCCACGTTACCGATCATCGAAACGACGGGGACGATCTTGCCGATCTCATCGGTACACTGATCGTCAGTGTCGAGCGAAAAATCGAACGGGTTAATCTCGATGATCTCGTGTTCCCCTGTCCCGCCTGTCGTAACATCGACACCGACGATCCCCTTCTCGGTTGCAAATGCGGCGCCGAGGCCTGCGAGTGTTCCGGCGCCGGTGGCGAACAGTGCGAGTGCGGTATCCCCACCGCGATCGACAATGTCCCCGACAAAAGCAATACACGGAGCTTCGAGGTAGCCGGTATCAAACACATCGACAGCGACGACGAGGAGGAAGTTCGGATGGGTTTCGGTGAGTTACCTTTCTTTTCTTCGCATTACGAAATGTTCTCATCCCATAAAGTCATCCACCGTATCTCGCATACCCAATCAAATGTCGATGCCGTTATTTTTACACTGAGAAGAAAAAAATCTTTGATCTAATATCATTGGTGTTATTGAATGAAATTTCGTTGATTCAATTGTAAAATTGTTTGTGTAAATAATCGGATATATTAGTCCAAATGAAACGCTATTGACTTTAATGGGGTCGTCTAGTGCGAAGGCCGATTTTTAATGCTTTTTTGGGGAATTTTTTTTTTGACAAACCATTAAAATAAAACAATTTATAAATTATATATCGTGTTTATTAACATTTAAACAAACTTTGTGCATTTTTTGAAGTCATTATATTGAATATAGTCGGAAATACACCGCCCAGCAGGAACACGTATATAAAAAGAGGTGCTCCACTGCTGCCATGATTCCAGCCGTTCTACTTATCTGAAATCAAAAAACCAACCGTAATTTTGATCGTGAGACTTACTAAAATAAAGTTAGAATTCCAAAAAAAAAAAAAAATTCCGCTTTAGAAAAAAATTTCAATTTTTCGTATTTATTGGGGTCTATATAGCTGAGAAAAAGAAAACTAACGAAGCAATCTTAATTATTTTAGTTCACGTGTAGTTATATATGTACTAAAGATGCTGTAAACATTTGAGCAGAATCAATCAAATAGTTTTTGAGATATCAGGGCAGCAGTTTGAAAAAATCGTGTTCTGAGAAAAACGCGTTTGAAAGTTGTCGTGTATAATGCATAATAAAAAAAATGGTCTCACCATCAATCTGCTATGCCTGGACCATAGAGTACACCTTCCTCTTCTTCAAAGAAGT
>OY723395.1:18501122-18546122 GCA_963210295.1 Ophion ellenae
TAGCCTTTTATAGCGTCTAAAGTGAGAAGACCCCTTAACTTACATGAATATAGTATTAATCGCGGAGTTCCAACGTATACATTTGCGAGTTTTTACGCATCACCCTTCCCGATTGAACCCTTTCCTATCACTCCCTACCCCAATTTCCCTAATCTAACCTAGCTTCCGGTGCACGGCTGAGCGGTCAACTAAGTAAATTGAGTTATTTTTTCAATAATTGCCTATATACATGTATATAGGAATCTAGATGCGTTCCTATTTGGATAAGCAGAGTTCACCTGCACTTTGTGCTTATAAGGGATACGTGTATGGGATACTGCATGTGCATAATGATGCGAAGATATCGCAGAGCCTCATGTGGGTGTCTCATTCGCGGTCGAGGCCACGAAACCATCATACACACACATGCGCGCGCCCGCGAGCCCTGATAATCGAGAGAGCGCAAGAAAAGCCGCTTTTTCCATTCGGACTCGGCAGTTACGCCGTCCTCACACGGAGCCGATGGGCGAACTGCATATGTGAAAAGGCTGATGCACGCGCGATGTGGCAATTCATATATGTATATATAGCAATGTAGAATTCAGGATGCGACCCAGATCCCAGGACACGTGGAACTGCCGATCGCGTTGCTGCCGACCAGGGAGGAAACGAGAGCGAGAGAGAGAAAGAGAGAAAGGATTTATGCCGTAGCCGATCGATAATTCCAGGAGACTCTCGCACGTCGGCAAAGTGATCGATGTCTTGGCGGCACGTCTTATTATAAACATATGTGTTTCTATATACACACATACACATATATATATATGGAACGAATATTTTTAATCCATTATATTTATGCAATGTTGGCTATCAGCACACCTGGCGGTTCTAAGGACGATCGTTAACATTTTTTCCAAACAAAATCTTGACTTTGAGGACAGCTTGGTCCGTGAAAAGACCTTTGTATAAATATGCTTAAATTCATCCAAAGGTGATTTCGAAGCCAAATTAATTTACAAATCGTTTAGAATGGGGACGATAGACCGCTGGGACGATCTCCGAAGTCGACTGTCTTCGGAAACCGCTTTTCTCATATATAATTCGCAGTCACATTTGCACTCTTCACGAACGATCACATAATCGCTCCATCGTGTCTTGAGGGAGATGGAAGAGGCTCGAACAAGATCCATCTTTCTCTCTCTCTCTCTCTCTCTCTCTCCCTCTCTCTCTCGCTCTCTAGTACGCTCAAAGATTTTCTGGATAAGGAGATAACGGCGTTATTTTCCGCGATCAAAGCGATTCCCCTAAGAGAATACACACATAAATGTCATACAATTTCTCGCGAGTCGTAATCATCTCGAAAATGAAAGGAAACGCGCTTAAGGCGAGAGCTGAGATTGTTGCATAGGAGGAGAAAAGTCCCGGCTACAAGACGAAGTTGCACCCGGACGGAGGGGCGAGAGAGAGAGAGAGAGAGAGAGAGAGAGAGAGAAGGAGGGAGGGAGAGAGAAAAGTTCAAATATGAATATGTATGAATGAGACGCGACTCCAGAGTTTCCCTTTCACTCGAGTTTTTCCGACAATTGCATACACAGGCCCGCGTTAATAAACGTTTTTGTGCGATCCTCGCAATCGCGATAGGATCTAAGAAACACAACGAGTTCTTGTAAAATCCCCGGCGTCTTACCGTTAACCGGGTCAATTTACGTCGCCAAGCTATACGAGCGACACTGATACCTTGAGCGTGTAAGATCAAAGCAGTACCCGCTTGAAGTAAACAACAACAACAAAAACGATAGAAAAAGTGACGGAGCAATCCGTGCAAATTCTATACGGTCACGTATAGTTGAGATATTAACGAGCGACGTGTATGGTCAAAAAAATGACTTCCCACCTTCGTTTTTACGTATATATATGCATACACACACACACACACACACACACACACACACACACACACACACACACACACACACACATATGGGGGAAAAGCGCGTTGCGAGACGCGGAGGAATTTTCTTTACCGTACAGATGCGTAACGAGCTCCCTGTATGTGTGTGTATATATATATATCTACGGGATGTTGCATGGGAAGTGGGACGATTTTCAGTCGAAGGTCAGCCATTTTGACGACCGCCTTGAATTTACTTGTCGAAGAGAAGGGAGAAATAGCAAAGCGTCCGCAGCCTGTGCATTGAATTACTCCCATAAAATGCAGGTATTTCAGTGTTCTCGCGTGGCAAGAAATTACGGCTCCATAGGTCACATGGTGCGTCTGTGAAAACGAGCAGCTACGCTTCTTGTTACAATCGATGGGGAAAAAATGAGCGGAGGATGCGGTACGGGGTTTCGTTAAATTTCCAATGTTTCTTTGTACGTCCTTGCAAACTTTTACGACCCCATCTCTTTCCCTTTTCAGCGGAGGCTTGTCACCTCGCTGTTTCCAGTTTGTGAGAGACTTCCCTGGAGCCCGTAGCCACCCGTTTGTCAAAACAGTCATTTGAGTCAGCCAATGATTGAGGCCAACGAAAGTGCTGGGGTATTGGGTACTTGCTGTAGGGCTTGAATTTCAGATTTTTCGTTGGATTGGAAAGTTTACTGATATTCTGCTTACGAGGGTAGGAGGCTAATCAGGACCCACCCATTTTGCCCAAACTGGGTGGGTAGAAGGAGGTGGGTCCCCACTTAAGGTTCAAAAAATCTTTCGCCTGAGTGGGGCCATAGGAAAGGGTAAAACGCTCTCCAAATATTTTCGAGTAGAACAAGAGGGATATCTCTTTGAACTGTTTCAAAGTCAGCGGCGTAGCGCAGTAGTCGGGCGCATTGCCTGTCGACCTGATGGGTCGGGATCGATTCTCGCTGCTACCATTTTTTAAATGACGTTCTTTTTTAATTTCTCGCAACTAATGAGCTTTATGCGAAATTCTTGGAAACAACATTGAAGACGTACGTCGCAAATAATAAATTTCTCCCATTGGTAGATTCGTGGAGCGGCCAGGCGGATTTAACATTGTATGATGAGACATTCACCAATGAGCACGGCGAAGCAATGTGCACTATGAAGGCCATTCCACCCAAATGTACTCCGCTGATTCAACCGTGAGATGTATATTTCTATCGCCAAGCCAAAAATCTAATTGAAAGACTGCAAAGTACCCCTGAATTGCTCCAACAGCGAGAATTATCGTCAAGAGAAGATGCAATTAAAATACATTCGATAGTGCAGCATCAATTGAGTGCTCCTGTTTTCATCCCTATGATCCAGTACGCTTGGTTTGCATCCAAATTGACAGGGCAAAAACCGTCGTTTCAAAACTTGGATGAAGTACGCTTTCCAATTAAGCATCTTTCGGGAAAATGTAACTGCTCAAACTATGCTTCTATAAAATGTGCCTGGTGTGAAAAATATGTATGTTTCCAATGTGTCTACGATGAATATCACCCTAAAAATTGTATAATTATTCTTGATAATGAATAAAAAGCAGCGTACATAACTGATTGCAAGAATTGTCGGAATTTTTATTTTCATTAAAAATTTCACCTTATTGTATAAATTAACTGCTCGAATATATTTAAATTATACAATAAATTGTTGAACATTGCGAGAAAAAAATATAATATAAAAAAAACGGTAGCAGTGAGAATCAAACCCAATCCTTCGGGATGACAGGCAATGCGCTTTACCACTGCGCTACGCCGCTCACTTGGAAATGGTTTAAAAAAATATCCCTCAAGCTCTACTCGGAAATCTTTGGAGAGCGTTTTACCCGTTTCTATGGCCCACTCGGGCGAAATATTTTAGGAACGTTAAGTGGGGACCCACCTCCTTCTATCCACGCAGTTTGGGCGAAATCGGTGGGTCCCCCTTGGCATCCTCCCCTTGTTAATAATGTACTCAAATTCAGTAATGTTTTACTTACCGGGATTCTAGAATTTTACTAATATTCTAAAATTTACTAATATTCTAGAATTTACTAATATTCTAGAATTTACTAATATTCTAAATATTACTAATATTATAAAATTTACTAATATTCTAAAATTTACTAATATTCTAGAATTTACTAATATTCTAAAATTTACTAATATTCTAGAATTTACCAATATTCTAAAATTGGCTAATATTCTACGTCCGATATTTTTTTAATTAACTAATGTTTTATTTGCCAAAATTTGAAAATGCCCCAATATTCCTACGTACTAATATTCCAATATTTACTAATATTCTACTTATCAATATACTATCTATATATAATATGTAAAATGAACTGATTTATTCTTCTTACCAATATTTCAAGATTGAATATTAGTCTCCTTCCCGATATACTAAAATAGCCTAATGTTCTACTTCCCAATATCTTAAAATTTACTTCCATTCTAGTAACTGATATTCCGCTTATAAAAACGCTAATAACTACTAATATTTTAACGTGATATTTTCGAAGTGCACAATTTTCGAAAATCGGTAAGATGTTTGTGCATGTTAGAATAATACAATGCAAACTGCAGGTGCATCAACGTCATTTGCCAGTTTGCTATCGCGTGGACGGGAGGGCAACAGAGAGAGAAGGCGAGAGAGCAAGGAGCGCGATTAATAAACGCCAGGGAGCATAAGGCAGAAAGGTTGAAGAGAAGATCTCTCACTCTTTCTTTTCTCTCTCTCTCTCTCTCTCTCTCTCTCTCTCTCTCTCTCTCTCGTCCACTCTCGCTTATGCATAAAGCCTCGGTGTGTTTCTACTCGTAAATAGTAATGGGCGTCCGTTAACGCGGGGGCGTGAGACTCGCCACGGGGGCTTACTCCGCCGTAACGGAGAGACATCAAGGCAGATGAGAGTTCATAACAAACACACATACATACATAAATATATACCCTATAAATGCATACAGTGTGTTTCGATTGAATCGCACAAACGCAAACAAAAATGGCTACGGAAAATGTCAATTTTTCGCATCAGCGATACAAATTGTTGAAAAAGTTAATTATTAATAAAAATGATCTTAAATCGTGCCTGTTCCCTGGAAAAAGTTCAAAAAATAAATACCACTGCTTTTCGCGATTATTTTTTAAATTCCTAAATATTCCAATAATCGTTAAATTTCCATATTTAGTTAGTAATTATTAAATTGCACGACATGCGAATCGTATCAAATATGCTGGGACTTTTTGAGAAAAAGTACGAAGAATCGAGACACACTGTGTATTTATCCCTTATATATGAGTAACGAGGTTCAAGAAACGAACGAAGCAGAGAATCTATATCTGCATCATCGCATTATCGCCATCACATGTGTATCTCTCAAGTGCACATTATCATCACTTACTCACCACGTATGCGTATATCCTACATAGGCAATTCCAAGTACAGAGGGCAGCTTTTGTTTTTTTTTCTTCAAATTATAGTCGTCGGTGGATTTTTTTCCATGGCCCTTTAACGCGAATGAATACACACGCGAAAAAAACAAGCAAAATACCATGTGATCATCTCTTACAGTATGAAAATTTGCGCTGCGTTTTATTTTGTATTTTTCTTTGATAAACTCGATGGGAAAAAATGGCAAACGAAGGGTACCCGCAGTGGAATTGCCCATACGATAATGATCATAATGAAAATTATAATAACGACGATAATATTGCAACCCACTATATGTATATTGCCTGCAATGGAAGGGTAATCACGTGAGGGCTCTTCATATTCGTACATTTCCATATATATATATATATATATATATATATATATATATATATATATATATATATATATATATATATATATATATATATATATATATATATATATATATATATATATATATATATATATATATATATATATATATATATATAGTATTCGGACAACTATATACACGATTATGGTTATCAGCTCAGAGAGCTGGGCAATTGAACGAGGCGTGCATTAGCCACGCACGAACCTACGCTCCTATACATATACGTGCATAAGATGCGCTCTTATGCAGTCGGGAACTGCATCCTCTGGTTGGAGCAACTACATAAACAGAGCACGGAAAAGAGACGCGAGTCCCGAGGAGAGCATGAGCCAACTTTCTGGATCGTTTTGGCTCCTACATTAAATTATAGATATTTATATATATATATATATATATATATATATATAAATTATATAAATTATATATAAGTAGTTTTATAGATAAGTGACTTTTCCGAAAAATGAGTTTGTTTGTTTGATTGTTTGGGTTTGTTTGTTATCAACCCAAATAAACAAACCCAAACTAACTCATTTTTTGGAAAAGTCACTTATCTAAAGAATTACCATATAATTGGACGTAGGAGCCAAAAAATATATATTTATATATTTTGGCTCCTACATCATATATGATTATAAAAATATATACATATATATACATACAACAGCGGTCAAAAGATTTCGATCACTTTAGAGAATTGCAAAATTATATTTGCAACTATCCAAATTATCCAATTATTTGAAAAATTATATTATATAATAATGTAGTCCATTTCACACAGTTGTATAGTATATTGATGAAATAAGAAACAAAATGAGTTATATTATTCTAATATAATTTCGCAATTATCCAAAGTGTTCAAACACTTTCGGCCGCTACTGTATATTGAGAAAACTGATTGTAAAGGCATTCGTGTTCGAGTACCATCCTCATACTAGCTCATCATCCCCATACTCAACATCCGATAAATCCCAATGTCTTTAAAATCACCTTCAGACCGATGTAAGTTTATTTACATTAAAGTCAATTTTAAGGACTTAACCGTGCCCGAAAATCGTCGAAATGTTTGTAAAAAATGCTAACGACCGTCCTCGAAATAGCCGGATGTGCTGATAGCCACCATTACATAGATGTATAACACGTTCAAAATGGTTTTTTTTTTTCTTATAAATGTATAAATATGTAGTTCACAGCCCGAGCAAAGAGTGCTAGTAGTTTGAAAGATTCGGGGTTAATGGAGGTTAAAGTTTCTCACCGGTCTGAAGCGCAGGAGCACGAATATACACTCAAGTCCCCCTCGCCCCTCCACTGCTCCTTTCTCTCCCGGCCCTCGTGTGTTCGCTTACATGGTGAAATTATCGTATTAATTACTCCACGTCATTATATCGCAATTTATTAAGTGGTGGTCGCGATTCCACTGAAAGCATATACATATATATATATACATATATATATATACACACTCGTATATATACATGCACATATAAATACATCAGATTCTCGTTGATTCGCAAGCGGACCGAGATGTCTCTATTTCTGTATATCTGATACTTTATTATACACACCCGCCTTTTTTTACTGGTTTATGATGTCTTTATGCTCCTGTATTAAATTTGAGTCTCTCTTATATATATATATATATATATATATATATATATATATATATATATATATATATATATATATATATATATATATATATATATATATATATATATATATATATATATATATGTGTATATGTATATGTATATTATGACGTTGAATAAGTTCTCGCTGTTTTCCAACAGATGACGTTACTACAACTGCGTACGTGTAAGTTAAGATGGTAACGCATCTATAATGATGTACTATAAGCAGGCTTGAAATTCAACGTATGTTATTTCGCCGACGTGCGGACAATTTTTTTTTTTTCATAATGTAAAACATGTCAAATTTCATGCCAAAAAATAATATTTGCGGGTAATTTTACTACAATACGATATTTTCAGCAAAGTCTGCAGCTGAAGCACACAGAATTCTTGTTGAGATTTACGGCGACCATGCTCGCCCATGTCGGAAACGACATTTAGAGAATAGTTTAGACGATTCAGAAATAATGATTTAGCTGAAACTGAAAAATTCAGAGATAGCTGAAAAAAAGTTGAACTTGCAGAATCATTAGGAGTTGATGACACAACATTTTTGAAACGTTTGAAAACATTAAGAATGATTTTTTTTAAATAACGCATTAATTTTGACGTAAAAACAGCGAGAACTTATTCAGCATTGCAGTATATACAGGGTGTTTGGCACATGTACTAATACGATTTTTTGCGGGATTGGGGGGGTCATTTGATACTTTTCTCGCCCTTAGACCCTATGTCGTAAGTGTCACGGTAATTGAGAAATTATTTTTCATCGTTTTTTTTTAAATGTCCGAACTTTCGGGAAATTGATTTCAAGAAAATGACTCATGAGCTTCCACAGTCTCAAAAATGCGTAAATGCATGAAAAATGTCAACTTCTAAATTCTTTATAAAAAAAAAAACTAAAAGCTATTTCGAACTTAGCTTTGTTTAAAAAAGTTCTCTAGATTATACCCTTTCCAACGGCATGTCATAGAAATCTTTCATTATGTGGTCAAAATACAGAGAATAAGTTTTTTTTTACAATGAATTTAGGAGTTGAAATTTTGCATACATTTACACATTTTTAAGACTGGAAGCTCAAGAGTCACTTTCTTGATACAGATTGTATTAAATAATGATTTATTTATAATAAACATACATTGCGTAATACAACACGAGTTATTCCGTGCTATTGCAACCATAAATAAAAAAGTTATGACGTTGTAAAGGCGAAATTTCGGGTAATAAAAAGAAAACGAAAAAAAAATCTTATCAATTACCGTGACACTTACGAGGAACATCCCTCAGGTGACACCCTTCGATTTTGTTGAAATTTGGATATGTTATGAAGCACCGAAAAGTAAGCGATACATATCTTTTTTATCGGCGGAAAAACGGTTTTAAGGGGCGATACCACCCCTCGAAAAAAGGCATCTCTGGGGGCAATATGGTAGTTTCACACACAAGGAGTCCACCGATTTTAATGAAACAAAAACGAAAATTCTTCTAATCCGAATCAATGAAAAATCCACTATAGTGACATTGCAAAAAAAATTAAGGGTTGAACCACCCCTATATTAAGGGGTGGTTTTACCCCTTAAAACCGTTTTTTCGGCGATCAAAAAAATACGTATCGCTTACTTTTCGGTGCTTTATAACATATCCAAATTTCAACAAAATCGAAGGTTGTCACCTGAGGGATGTTCCTTGTTAGGACATAAGGTCTAAGGGCGAACAAATTAGCAAATGACCACCGCAATCACCAAATAAATGTGTCGATCCATGCGCCAAACACCCTGTATATACAGGGTCTATCTTATCTCTGCCACCCGAAATACCTCGGTAGTTATCGACGTCACACAAAAATGTTCCAGACAAAAGTTGTACGGTGTAAAGGGGGCCATCAAATGCGATCAATTTTTTTTTATTTCGATGGAGGCGCTGAGGCACAGTGAAGGTCACCTCCACTTTTTTTAATGTAATGGTACATTTTTTCTCAACCATCTTGGGGAGCACCTCAAGTCGCATAAAAAACATTAGGGGGTCAAAGTCGTTCAATGTCATTCAAGGTCACCTATAAAAATGAAATAGAAATCTAAATATCTAAATATTTTGATTTGTATCATGGATACTGACCTCGAATGACCTTGAACGACTTTGACCCCCTAATGGTATTTATGCGGCTTGAGGCGCTCCACAAGATGGTTGAAAAAAAATGTACCATTCCATTTAAAAAAGTGAAGGTGACCTTCACTGTGCGTCAGCGCCTCCACCAAAATAAAAACAATTGATCGCATTTGATGGCCCCCTTCACACCGTACAACTTTTGACTGGAACATTTTTTTGTTACGTCGATAATTACCGAGTTATTTCGGATGGCAGAGATTAGAGGGACACCCTGTATATATATGGGGCATTTCATACCAATTCGACCTGGGTCTGACCCTCGACCCCTCAAATCTGGTTCCCGATTTTTCCTATCATTACTCTCACTCTATCAAGCAATCACAATTTTTTTTCAGATTTTTCAAAATGAATTTGAGCGCGTCATGAATTTTTGAATTTCTTTTTTGAACACCTCGATGGCCGTAATCGAAAAATCTGAAAAAATTCCCAAAAATACAGTGTCAGATATAAAAAATGTTGGTGTAAAATTCATAATGTCTGGGCTTTTGCTTCAACCTGTTTTTTAGCTTTTTGAGCAAAAAAAATGAAAAAAATAAAAATCAGAGGTCAATTTACTGTAGACTTTTTTCTCGAAATTTTGTATGCATAATACCAGATTAAAAAAAAAATTTGTCCGATTTTTCTAAAATGTATTTTGTATTTTCGATTTTTTTAAATCGTGGTTGACAAAAACCCCAATTAGGGGTTGAAGCAAAAGCCCAGACATTATGAATTTTACACCAACATTTTTTATATCTGACACTGTATTTTTGGGAATTTTTTCCTCTTTTTCGATTACGGCCATCGAGGTGTTCAAAAAAAAAAATTCAAAAATTCATGACATGCTCAAATTTGTTTTGAAAAATCTGAAAGAAAATTGTAATTGCTTGATAGACTGAGAGTAACGATAGGAAAAATCGGGAACCAGATTTAGGGGGTCGAGGGTCAGACCCAGGTCGAATTGGTATGGAATGCCCCATATGTAGTTCAAGGATGGGCGCAAGTCGACGGATTATCCTCCGGAAGTACGAGCACACTAGCAGCCAGTCCACGGATAATTTACGTTTTCTCGTCGTGCACAATATACGAGTATGCACATACTCATACAAGTACACGTATACGTTCGCCTATACCGTTACGACTATCTCTAAGGGGGCGGAAAAAAGCTTGATTGCGCGCGAAAATCGCCAGAGATGTAACGCAATTTTGCACGCCGACGCCCAAGGACAAGACCCTTTCTATGTGCATACGGCGATCAACGCCCACGCAATTGCTCGTCCGTTTGACTAATATCATTGTTATTATTTGTACTGTTATTGCGATTATTATTGTTGCCGGCGCTGTTTCGATTATTGCTACTGTTGCCTTTATTGTAATTTCTGTTCTCGTTTTTATCTTCATCATCATCGTCGTGAAACAAAAACAATGCGGAAATTACACGAGCGCCTATTTATATATTCGAGGAGTTTCAAGCTCGGCAATGTTGCACAGTCGTTGCAGATCTCGCGAGAAAAATCGGGAGAGGGAAGGACATAGAGAAGGAGAGAGAGGGAGAGAGAGAGGCAGAGAGAACCCATCGCGTAGTGTGTGGCGAATTATACTCGCGTTATCGCGGTAATGGTCGTCGATAATCTACATAGAGGTGCTAGTATGAATTATCATCGATGCTAGCAGAAAATTTATATATGTATATATATATATATATATATATATATATATATATATACTGAAGTAGAGAGTACATTATCAGTATATGAAGTACCGTAAAGAACGTACGCGAGCGCCTAGTGCGTTGCTGCCGGCGTCTGTCTGTTTCTCTTTATATATATATATATATATATATATATATATATATATATATATATATATATAGTAGTGCTGAGCGAGAGAGGATCAAACTGCCCTCTAGCAATTCCGTATCTTATTTATCTCTCGTTATTTCTTTATATATATATATATATATATATATATATATATATATATATATATATATATATATATATATATATATATATATATATAAAGAGAGAGAGAGAGAGAGAGAGAGAGAGAGAGAGAGAGAGAGAGAGAGAAGATGAGAAATAGCTGGAGGGCCGTTTCTCTTTCTCTCTCTTGCCGCAAATTTATTAAACCTCCACCAACGAGTCGCGTCCATGATCTGTTCTACACGCGATGAGATCAAAAGTTCCGTATAGGCCACGTGGTGAGTGTCTCGAGCTAGCGAGGCGCTCCCGCACACGTGGCACTCGTCGCGTCAACTTGACACTTCGTGTCATCGTCATTATACAGTCTGGCATTTCTCGTGATACGTTTTTCTTTTGATGTCGCGTGTCTGTCTATCTCCTTCTCTCTCCCTCTCTCTCTCTCTGCCTCTCTTTCTCTCTATTACATTATATTTAATATAATATAATAGAGAATATATAATATTAATATATTATACTTAATATTTTTTAGAATATTATGTTTTACTGTGTAGTATTTTTCATTTTATTTTTGTTGTGTTGTTTTTATTATTATAGAGTGTATATAAGGTAATTTTGTTCCATCATACATGTGTTTAGAATATGCACTTCCTCCCTCTCCCTCTCTCTCTCTTTCTATGTATCACATGATGCATTACCCTTACAAAATGAATTTCAGTATCCAAAAAATAAAACCGACCGAGCGAATACATGCATTATACAATTGTAAGAGAAACTTACAGAATAGCGGAATCGAGAGCAAAGCGAACTCGTTCCCTATCTCGTAATGAATTGAACAAAAACAAAAAGTCCATTAAAAAACGGAATTATTCATGAAGACGCGTCATCCTCGTTTGCTTCGAGGAGAGCATGAGCCAACTTTCTGGATCGTTTTGGTTCCTACATCAAATTATAGATATATACAAATATATATTTTTTGGCTTCTACATCCAATTATATGGTAATTCTCTAGATAAGTGACTTTTCCAAAAAATGAGTTAGTTTGGGTTTGTTTGTTTGGATTCATAACGAACAAACCCAAACAATCAAACAAACAAACTCATTTTTCGGAAAAGTCACTTATCTAAAAAACTACTTATATATATATATATATACATACATATATATATATAAGTAGTTTTTTAGATAAGTGACTTTTTCGAAAAATGAGTTTGTTTGTAAATATACAAAATATACAAATATATATTTTTTGGCTCCTACATCCAATTATATGGTAATTCTCTAGATAAGTGACTTTTCCAAAAAATGAGTTAGTTTGGGTTTGTTTGTTTGGATTCATAACGAAAAAACCCAAACAAACATTTTTCGGAAAACTCACTTATCTAAAAAACTACTTATATATATATATATATATATATATATATATATATATATATATATATATAAGTAGTTTTTTAGATAAGTCACTATAGTAGTCACTATTTAGATAAGTAGTTTTTTAGATAAGTCACTTATCTAAAAAACTACTTATATATATATATATATATATATATATATATATATATATATATATATATATATATATATATATATAAGTAGTTTTTTAGATAAGTGACTTTTCCGAAAAATGATTGTTTGGGTTTGTTCGTTATGAATCCAAACAAACAAACCCAAACTAACTCATTTTTTGGAAAAGTCACTTATCTAGAGAATTACCATATAATTGGATGTAGGATCCCAAAAATATATATTTATATATTTTGGCTCCTACATCATATATGATTATAAAAATATATACATATATATACATACAACAGTGGTCAAAAGATTTCGATCACTTTAGAGAATTGCAAAATTATATTTGCAACCATCCAAATGATCCAATTATTTGAAAAATTATATTATAGAATAATGTAGTCCATTTCACACAGTTATATAGTATATTGATGAAATAAGAAACAAAATGAGTTATATTATTCCAATATAATTTCGCAATTATCCAAAGTGTTCAAACACTTTCGGCCGCTACTGTATATTGAGAAAACTGATTGTAAAGGCATTCGTGTCCGAGTACCATCCTCATACTAGCTCATCATCCCCATACTCAACATCCGATAAATCCCAATGTCTTCAAAATCACCTTCATACCATTATAAGTTTATTTATATTAAAGTCAATTTTAAGGACCTAACCGTGCCCGAAAATCGTTGAAATGTTTTTAAAAAATGCCAACGACCGTTCTCAAAATAGCCAGATGCGCTGATAGCCACCATTACATAGATGTATAACACGTTCAAAATCGTTTTTTTTTTCTCATAAATGTATAAATATGTAGTTCACAGCCCGAGCAAAGAGTGCTAGTATTCACGAAGACGCGTCATCCTCGTTTGCTTCCAGGTTACGCGGACTCGATGGGCCGATTCGTCCTGGAGTTCGAGCCCGTTTCGGCAAACAGGAAGGAGGTCCTTTGCGCCCGGGAAATTGCGGCCTACATTCTCTACCTTGTTCGATTGCGCAGGTAAGATGAATGAGAGCAGGACGAAAGAGGCGAATAAGAATTTAAAAAAGAAACAGAAACAAAAAGACGGAGACGAATAAATGCGAAAGAAAAAAAGCAAGTCTTCTGGTATAACTGAAGGGTGCGACAAACGACGCTCGAGAAGATACGGAGATCCGAATAGCGATAAAAGCACGACGATCGTTTTACCCTCTTTATATATATATATATATATATATATATATATATATATATATATATATATATTGCTCTCTGCGGAGTACCGTCTCGTGAAATCCAGTTGTGCGCACCTGACCGCATTTCTGTGCATGAGTTATGAGACCGCATCAATCCTCTCTCCCTCTCCCTTACCTTCGTTTCCCTTCGCAAAACCTCCCCGTCCCGCCGTCCCTGTGCAGCTGACTTCTCAGCTTCGAGTAAATAACTCTCGCACACGATGCATCGGTGAGCCCGAAATCCGTTGCTCTGATACACCCGAGACGCGTCATCGTTGCATGAAAACGACGCCGTATTAATCTTCGAGACTCCAGAGGAGGCCGCAATGAGAGCCTCGATTCGGATTTATGTCAATTAAAGTGCGAGTAAAGAGCTCGAACACGTCATTTCCGTGGTACCGTTTTTTATTGAATTTGCAAAAAATCCGGTAGAAACAGGTGGGATCGTGGTTCAGAGTAGATGGTGAAATTAATTTAAGGTGGGTGTAGAATGAATCTCGAGTAAATGGAATATCGAGTTTAAGTAGGTGCAACATCAATTTGGAGCAGATACAATGTTCTTTTGAAGCAAAATCTGAATTGGAGTCAATGAAGCTTACAATTGAAAAATGCTAATAAAACGCAGAATGGAAAGATCTTAATACAGCTTGGGATACAATTTTGTAAATAAAGATGACAATTCGCAAATCTTAATAAACGCTGACAATTAAAAAATCTTAATAAAGCTTGCAATATGAACATTTTCAATGAAGCTTGCGATGAAATGTTTAAAATAAAATGCACTATTACAAAATCTTCATGAAGCTTACAACACAAAAATCTAAATAAAGTTCGCAATTTAAAAATCTTAGTAAAGTTGACAATATAAAAATCTTATCAAAAGTTACAAGTAAAAAATATCAATAAAGCGTACAATTCAAAAATCTTACTGAAGCTTACCATTGAAAAATCTTAATAAAGCTAACAATCAAGAAATTTTACTGAAGCTTACAATGTCATAATCTTAATAAAGTTGACAACATGAAAATCTTACGAAAACTTACAATTAAAAAATCTCAATAAAGCTTACAATTAAAACATCTTACTAAAGCTTATAATTACAAAACCTTGATAATGCTTACAATTAAAACATCTTACTAAAGCTTACAATATAAACATCTCAATAACGCTGACAATGTAAAAATCATAAGAAAACTTACAATTCAAAAAACTGAATGAAGCTTACAATTAGAAAACCTTAATAATGCTTGAAATTAAAAAATCGTACTAACGCTTATTATTGAAAAATCTTAATGAAGCTAACAATCAAGAAATCTTACTAAAGCTTACAATATAAAAATCTCAATAAAGCTTACAATTAAAACATCTTACTAAAGCTTACAATTAGAAAACCTTAATAATGCTTGAAATTAAAAAATCGTACTAACGCTTATTATTGAAAAATCTTAATAAAGCTAACAATCAAGAAATCTCACCAAGACCTACAATTAAAAAATCCAATAAAGCTTACAATATAAAAATCTTAATAAAGCTGACAATATAAAAATCATAACAAAACTTACAATACCAAAATCTCAATAAAGCTTACAATTAAAACATCTTACTAAAGCTTACAATTAGAAAACCTTAATAATGCTTGAAATTATAAAATCGTACTAACGCTTTTTATTGAAAAATCTTATTAAAGCTAACAATCAAGAAATCTTACTAAAGCTTACAATATAAAAATCTCAATAAAGCTTACAATTAAAACATCTTACTAAAGCTAACAATCAAGAAATCTTACTAAAGCTTACAATATAAAAATCTCAATAAAGCTGACAATGTACAAATCATAACAAAACTTAAAATTCAAAAATCTCAATAAAGCTTACAATTAAAACATCTTACTAAAGCTTACAATTACAAAACCTTGATAATGCTTAAAACTAAAAAATCTTACTAACGCTTACAATTGAAAAATCTCAATAAAGCTAACAATCAAGAAATCTTACTAAAGCTTGAAATATAAAAATCTTAATAAAGCTGACAATATAAAAATCATAACAAAACTTACAATTAAAAAACCTCAATAACGCTTACAATTAAAACATTTTACGAAAGCTTACAATTAGAAAACCTTGATAATGCTTAAAATTGAAAAATCTTACTAACGCTTACAACTGAAAAATCTTGATAAAAAATAAAAATCTTAACAATCAACAAATCTTACTAAAGCTTAGAATTGAAAAATCTTAATAAAGCTTCCAATTAAAAAACCATAATAAAGCTTAATGAAAGTAAAATCAATATAAAGTAGATTAAAAAAAACAATAGTTCAAACTAATTATCCTATCGATTAAATTCAACGCAACCCAACAAATTCAAACAAACTCACTTCGACGTTTTATTTTTCTAAATTTCACCATCGAAATTGACATTAAAAGTGTCATAGTAGAACATTGTATCGACGCAGTTGGCCTCAACGATCGCAAATTCGTAAAATCGACGGAATAATCATTTCATCATTATTTTCAAAGGAGGATGCTCATAAAAAATATAAACGCCGATTGTATAATAATTCCACATACATTTGTCACGAAACACATACGCGGCGTCGATGCATTCGTGTAATTGCGTCTAGCCAACGATCAGTTGAAAAATTCCATTCTTCGTGGTATCGCGTCACAAAAAAACTCGAGTCGCATTCACCGATTGCAGTGACGAGAGAACGAGGAACGAGTGGACTTTCCTCGTGAACGGTGCTAGCACCGACGACCTGGAGATCCTCGACCGTGCGTTCCACCTTCTGAGGGACAAGATCAACGTTAATCGAGTCCTGGTATTGCGTCCGATGAGAACGGAACTCTTGGCCGAACCTCAATTGCTCAGAAGTCGAATCAAGGTAATTCGTCATAAAATAATCCAAAGAGCCAAACCCAAACAAACCCAAACAAAGCCCACAAAATTATAAAATATGATTGACAGTTCGTGAAATCCAAAAAAAAAAACAAATCGTAAATAAATATTTGAATTAACAATAATTATAACAAAAAGCTACAAAACGCCTTTACCCAACCGAAATGTACGAATTTGACAAACATGGCGTATTTTCCAATCACGCAATACGATGCGACTATTTTTTCCGTCTTTTTGCTCACAAATTCCAACCGCGATTGAGAAAGTCGCGGGAAAAGTTTCGATAGTTGCGCGGTGCCCGATAGATCGCGGTCGGAACCGGATTCAACATTTGTACGGGAGGTACATAATAATAGCTTCGATTTGCCAATACAATGGGGACCGCTGTTATGTACTCCGAGACTCTCGTCGATGAAAGAGCCAATTTCTCATTATCGTGCGACGAGACGGGACGGAAAGTCTCGCGGGTCGTGAAAGAGAGAACCTCACTCGTAAAAATTCTCGATATATATACATATATACATACATACATATATATATATATATATATATACACATACATACATATTTATGTGCATTGCAATAACTATACACATACAGAAATGTATATATCTCTATCTTCAACAATCAAGAATTATTTTGGTATATATATATATATGGGACATTCCACGCCATTTCACCTAGCCCGGGACCCCGACGATTTTCGGGTTTCCTGATTTTTTTTTGTAAAATTGTACCCCACGAAAGGAATGTCCACACCAATTTTTAGATTTTTATCTCTTCTCTTTTAGGAGTTATCATTTTCCAAAAAATGTCGATTTCGGAAGTTCTGGAAACGTTCAAACGCTGATAACTTCTGAACTAATTGCGATATCGATGAATGTCACTATACAATTTTTTTCACTTTAAAGCATACCTTCCTTAAAAATATGAAAAAATTATCTCTTGTCATGGTAAAGGTTTTTTGTTGCTACAAATTTATACAAATTTACAATTATTTACGCTTATTGTACAAATTTTTGTTTTTTATCTTCGTAAAGTAACAAGTAAAATAAACTATATTTGGCAATCATCCAGTGATTGGAAGGTTTGCAATTATCTCAAGTGTCTGGAAACTTTTGGCCGGTAGTGTATATAAACTTTCAACGGCAATTGTTATAACAGCAATTCATTTGCAGTCTTTTATACGCTCCAACACTCGGGCAATTCTCCTTTTCTCAATATACTTTGTATTGTAAATTCTCGTATGTATACAAATATATAAATATATATATTTGAATATAAACACTCGACATCGTTTCAACGTACATCTGTGTTTATTGTTTAGTCGTGAATAAAATTCCGAGTGTAAGAAACGCCGGTATTGCACACACACACACGCACATACATACATATACATATATATATATATATATATATATATATATATATATATATATATATATATACGTGCATACTCGAGATTCTTAGAGAATTCGATTGTTTCTTCGAGAGATGTGGATATATATATATATATATATATATATATATATATATATATTGCTGGGCCCATAATCGACGGGGGGTATCAGAAGCGAGCCACGATTTACCATTGTCACCCATTGAGAAAAAATACTTATTTTTTTTCTCTCTCTCTCTCTTTTCTCTTTCTCTGGAACGATTTTGCCACCGGGTTTCGTAATAATACACGACTCGCACTTTATTACGATGAGTGGAACGCATATTTTACAGTACTATTCGCTTGATTGTGCCGGGCAAACACAACGTTATTTTTAGAAGTGAATCGAATGGAAACAATAAATATTTTGTTCGACTAAATTGACCCTATCGGAATGAAATGTGCATATATATATATATATATATATATATATATATATATATATACACGCCCATGCATTAAACAACGAATGTTCCCAAAAATGTATTTCTATGAGAGGTAGCGATACCGGTTGGATTAAGGGGCTACATCTATCTCGAGGTGCGAAAATAATGGCCACGGTCCAAATTCTTTTTCCGTGAAACGATTAGTGAAAAAAAAAGCATTTTTTCACGCAAAGGTACACATATTGAGAGTCCTTTGAAAAAATACAGAAAAACAACAAAAACATGGCCGCCGGCAGATGATGATTTTTTTTTCGCAACGCTTGGCGGTGGACACTGTCCAGCTCAAACGGTCCATCCGAAATCTAAAAACTAAACGGGTTATTCAAGATAACAATAAATGCGAGTCGTTGACGATCGACGATGTTCGAAATCATTGTTTTTAACAGCGTGGCGGCGAATTGAAACTCGAGCATACAAAATCTGAGGAAAAATGCGTCATTTTCTCGTAAGTATTGAAAAATGAAAATCGATTTAGAAAAAGTGAGATTGTCGACAACCTTTGAATGTTTCTCATCGCATCTCCTGTAAATTTGGTAACAATCCATCGAGTGGTTCTCGAGATTTCATGTCCACGGGTTTTGAAAACAGTGTTTCGAGAAAAACGCGTTTAAGGGGCCAGTCCACTTTGGAGCCACGAAAAAAGGCTATTATCGTGATTTTTTTTGAGGATTTTGTAAACGATTTGAATATAAAAGTTGTTGGGCTTGATAAATAGTCTTGCAATACATAAAAAAAAAATTTTAATTCATTCTTATTCATTTATAAGTACACAAACTATAGTTTAACGTAACGCCTCAAAAATAGGTGGGCTAGGTAGCTCCATCACAACTCGGCAACGCCTTGTCTGAAACAAAAAAATCAAAGTCCATTAGATTCAGTATGACACCGGCTACAAAATGACCCTCGGACATGAAGTTTCATCAAAAAATAAAAAAATGGCAGATGAAAAACGAAAAAAGTTTTTAAAAAACGCGTTCTTCGCAGTTTTTCGCAAAATAGGAGTAAACATCAAAATTTCAAAGCCATCGAGGGTCATCTTGTTGCGAATCATGTTTACAAAATGGGGTTCAAATTTCAAGAGAATCGGTTTATTAGTTTTAGAGATACGATGGAGCTGGATTTTGAAAACGTTGTTTCGAGAAAAACGCGTTTGAAGTTTATACTATGAAAAATTACTACCTAAACTCAATCGGCAATTCCTGCACCGTACAAAATCCCTTCTGATTGCTCATCATCATCGATTTCTTCAAGTCTTGCTTGCTATAGATTTTTTGAAATTTTCAAAGTGGACTGGCCCCTTAATGGGTGATGCCACAGTGGAATTTTCAAAAACTCGATGTTTTTTGGAGTATGGTGTTGCTACCGCTCGCCCGGGCGACTATTAGCAGCTGTAGCTCTTTCAATTTTCGGAATATGTCAATGAAATTTTCAGGCAATTTGACTCAAAGGTAATACTATCGAATAAAAATATTTTTGGAATATTCTATTTTCTGACGTACCTCGGTAGATGTAGCCTGTTAGGGGGGATTGTCTTTTTTTTTCGCAAAATTTACCGCTTTTTGGGAATTTTTTCGTGAAGAAAGTATACAACGGAAAACTTGTGAAACTTGGCATATAGTTTTATTGATCTGTTTACTACATACAAAAAATTTTTTAAACAATTTCATCAAATAATCCGCCTCCCACCCCCCTCGACGCGCGATGGTCCTTTTTTGATGGTGTGCACGATTACAGCCTTCACGTTCATCCTGCAACAAAAACCCAAAAAGCATTTTACTTTAGACACATATAGATATCGTTCGATGGAGGGAAAAAAAAATTGACGATTTGGTGACGTTTTGAACTTGAAGTATCGATTTTTCGAAAAAAATTGATCGATTTTTTGTTATAAATAAAAAACTCTTAAACGTATTGCGTTTTTGCTTCATAAAACGATAAAAGGATGTCAGCTGAGCATTCTGTCCAAATTTGAAGGCAATCGGTTGAATAGTTTTTGAGAAATCGTGCACACCATCAAAAAAGGACCATCGCGCGTCGAGGGGGGTGGGAGGCGGATTTTTTGATGAAATTGTTTACAAATTTTTTTGTATGTAGTAAACAGATCAATAAAACTATATGCCAAGTTTCACAAGTTTTCCGTTGTATACTTTCTTCACAAAAAAATTCCCAAAAAGCGGTAAATTTTGCGAAAAAAAAAGACAATCCCCCCTTAATCGTGATTTGAATACTCTCAATATTCAATTAAACCAAAGGTTGCGTTTTTTCTCAATTCGTATTATATCTATATGACACTGATTTATAATTGGTTCGACGTTGCGAGCTTTTTAATTTCTCTAACAAACGCGCTCGTTTTGCGAGTGCGACACGTATGTATGTCTGCGTATTCATTTTTAGACGTTGATCGTCGACGATGCGACCATCAACGAGCATTTGCCGAGGCGAAGAGACGAGACCCACGAGCACGCGCAATGGATCACATTTTACAAGGTAAATCCTATTGTGCGATCTTTTATAAAATTCGGAAAATCCCCGGATTCTTTCTTTGTTTTTTGTATTTCTATTGCTACAGTTGCAAATTTATAAGACAGGGGTTCGGCGCGGTTAATCGTCGCGAGAGAAACGCGCAGCTCCAACGAGGTCTCGCGTGCTCGTTTATCTAGTTGTGTAAATATACTCATATACACACATGAGTAAATGTTTATGTATATATAACTATGTATACAGGGTGTCCTGTAATGAATGCATAAACCTGCAACTGTCGATAGATCAGATCATGCCCTACTATAAGCTGGAATTTCAGTTTACTTAAGGGGAGATATACACCTAGGAGCCGGAAAAAAGGTCATTTTTGTGAACTTTTTCAAGGAAAACTATTTAAAATTTCGGATTGGGGTTTTAATTATCTAAAAGTATATACATTCAAAAATATGTTTTATTTTCTTTATTTAAAAATATCAAAAATATACAAGGATATTGTATGATCCTTGGAGCGTCGTAAAAAAATCTGCGTATACGGTACCCACTGGCGTTTCTTCAAAAAACATCAGAAAAAAAACCAAAAAGATTAATAAATTAGATACTATAATCCAGTACTTGTCATAGCCGATTTTGAAAATATCGATTTATGACAAAATGGCGGACGTTTGAACACAAATAGTGATTTTTGGGCCAAAAATTAGTTATTATTTTGCCTATAAAACAAAAACTAAGTAACGGAAAAAAATATCCTGTGACAAGTACTAGATAATGGTGTATAGAATAACCACAAAAAACCTCAAGGCAATCGGTTCATTGGTTTTCGAGAAATTTTGGGTACCGATTTGAAAAACGTGGTTTTGAGAAAAACGCGTTTGAAAATTTGGGAATTAATGAATCATGAAATTTGTCAACGTACATGGAATTATGGATACCAGGCCCATAGTGTAGGTCTTCTACGGTCGACGGACTTTTCATAGCTTGTAAATCCTCGACCTCGACGAGCTAGATGTATATCTCTCCTTAAAGTCCCACGATTGTCGAGATAAAAATCATCGGCTTTTGGTTTTTCGCATGCCATTTCTACAAATGATAACTCTTTTTAATCCGGTTAACCCTTTGTGCCATTGTGGCACTCTGAGAGTGCCACCTGTTTTATAACCATTTTCTGAGCAATTTCGATAGGATTTTCGAACTTTTTTTGGTGTTTCAGCATCAGTCATATATTCAAGAATAATAATTGAAGAATTGATAAGAACACCAAAAAAAGTTCGAAAATTCGGTCGAAATTTCTCAGAAAATGGTTATAAAATAAGGTGGCACTCTCAGAGTGCCACCATGGCACAAAGGGTTAAAAAAAATACTATTGGTTCTTTTTTTATCTCGAAAAGTCGTATTTTTATCCTTAAGGGGTCTTCTCACTTTGAACGCTAATAAAGGTTATTTTCGTGAATTTTTTTGGATAGGTTTATTTTATAGATATTGATAGAAAAGTTACACTCAATAAATACACTTTCGAAATACATTAAAATATTATTTATTTATTCATTAAAGTCACTATTTATAGACGAAAATGGTAATTAACAAAATGTCCTAAAAAACGGTAGGTCTGCACTATTGATGAAATCTCGGAGATGGATCATCCGAAACAAAGAAATCAAACGGTTTTAGATTCAGTATGTTAAGGGGTAAGGCCACAGTAGAATTTTCAAGAAATCTCTTTTTTTTCGCTAAAACGGTGCTTTATCATCATAAGAATAAGTTACTATTCGATTTATAGCAAGAACATTTTTTTTCGCCGACTTTGAGCGGATAACGTGAGCCCACCTCTGGCACGGCCATAGAGTACCTAAAACTTCAAACGCCTTTTTCTCGAAACAGCTTTTTTCCAATTGGCGTGACGAATAACTTCAACAATTTTCACTCGATTTACTTTAAGTTCAAAAGTTCAGTTCCTAATTGCATTTCGCAGAGAAGTACGTACGAAATTTCTGATTAATCGAAAACTTCTCATTTTATGAGCAGTTTTACACGAAATTTTTCACTGAAAATTCATTCAAATACCAACAACTCAATTTAAATACCTACAACTTTTGAATAAAACAATATTTTTTTAAATTCCCGACGTACTTCTCTAGGTATTCTAATGTACATCGAAAAAATATATATATTTATTCTAACAGCTTGATATTGATACTAAATAGATGTGTAATTAATTTTATGAGTGAATCACTTTTTCATACGAAAAAAAATTGTTAAATTCGCACATGATTTTATACCCGTTACTGTGGCTTAACCCCTTAATGGCTATATCGCATATCATACGATTTTTTATATATGAAAAAATAACAAAATGGCGGACATTTTTCGAAAAAAAACAAAAAACGTGTTTTTTTACCGTTTTTGGCAAAAAAAATAGTAAACATCAAAATTTAAAAAAATCCTTCATGTGGGCTATAGCTATAGTTGTAAAGAATATGTGGTTAAAATTTCATGAGGTTCGGTTCAGTAGTTTCGAAGAATTTAACAACGAGCCGTCGAAAAACGTAGTTTCGAGAAAAACGCGTTTAAAGTTTTTAACGAGAAGATAAACGTGCTTAAGGCGTTACCCCCACTTGTAGCGCAAAAAAAGGCCTTTTTCATGAATTTTTTAAAAGAAAACTACGAAACTTTTTTAATCGATCAATATACCATCTTAAAGAACACATCTTGAAGAACTTTCAGTAATTTTTTTATTGAAAAATATTACATTGTTTAGTGGCAAATGGCCGTCAATGAAATAATGTTTTTATATACACGGTTTGCGGTGACCAACATTGCGGCGAAGTGGATCATCTGAAAAAAAAAATGCGGATGGATTTAGTCAAATATAAGTATAGACTAGTCTTTAATCGAAGGATTTTAAAAAATATTCATTTTCCACAAAATGGCGGACAGTCAAAGTAAATGGTTCGATTTTAACGAAAAAAAACGGCCGTTTTTTGGCTATAAAACGACCATTTTTTTTTCGAAAAAAAAAATCGAACGATTAAAGACTACATTTTTATGTATTAAATAAGCCTGCAAAATTTCAAGAAGATCGGTTCATTAGTGTTCGAGTAATCTTGGTCACCGACTTCAGAAATGCCATTTTGAGAAAAACGCGTTTAAAGTTTCTCTTTCAACGCTCTTTCAACGCGGATTCTTCTCTTTCAACGCTCATATCTCAGTCAATTTTGTTCGGATCGACTTGAAATTTTCAGGACATATTCTCAGATACTTATACTTCAAAAAAATGCAATAAAAAAAATCGATTTTTTCAAAATCGCAAGTGGGAGTAACACCTTAAGTCGTAAAGTAAAGGCCACACAAAAATACAGTTAGACTCCTCCGATCTTCATAAAATGTTAGTACGATACTTTTGGATGTGTATACTTTCGAAAAATCTAATTTAAAAGAAATCGATTTTTTGAAAATTGTTATGTGAGAAGCCTTAAAAAGTTTCTTAGTTATTGTCGATTCATATCGTTTGTAGAAATGGCATGCGAAAAACCAAAAACAGTCGATTTAAAAAAAAACACACAAAAAGCCCAAAATCTCAAAAACTGTGGGACTTTTACCAAACTAGAATTCCAGCATATGGTAGGACATGATCTGGCCTATCGACAGTTGCAGGATTATCCTTTCATGACAGGACACCCTGTATGTATCTTGCTGATATATAAGATGTCAGCCTGTGCAGCCACAGGCGGTCCTCTGTGACTCGCCCAGGGCGACGTGGGCCGCGATCGATCCACGATTAATCGCCTCGACAGGCACGCCGCGTGGTTAGAGCGCAAAGTTGAGACGTTCGCTTCTTTTTTGTAGTCCTCGTGTATGTATAATGTCTCTCGCCACCACCGTCCCGGTCGAATAGATCTCGATACAATCTTCGTATACTCGTCTATGTATATATAATTGAATTTACAATCGAACCCTTTCCTATCACTCCCTACCCGCACTTTGCCATGGGGTTGAAGCTTGCATCGTTCGAGTGCAACGAAAATTCATATTAAGTCTGGTCTAGAGCGAGATTGTTTACGTCAATTTTGGGTTGGAATAACTTTTAAACCGTTGAAATTGTCTTGATGAAATTTTACATATGTATTTATTGTTCCTTTGAGAATGTATCTATATTTTTAAAAAAATCATTTAAAATATTTTCATGTCGTTTTTTATTTTTTTACAACATGGTCCGCCGAAAACCGCCTCAATCGGCGCCCACTCTGGGTAATATTGTATGCATCTGAAAAAAAAAATATATATATTTTCAATCTATATGAGTATTCTGAGCACCGGTAGCAGAATTAGTACTTAAAAAAATTTTTTTACAAAATGGCGGCCTGTTAAACTTCGATTAACGATATTTCATACATTTTCGGGTATTCGACGAGTTATAAAATGTGGGCAAAATTATTGTTCGACTCAATTCTGCTACCAGTCCTCGGAAAGAGGCTAACGAAGGTGTGTGCAAAATTTGAGCTCGATCGGTCAATTAGTTATCGAGATATCGTGGGCGCCGATTTGAAAAACATAGTTCTGAGATAAACGCGTTCAAAGTTGCTTTCCCACCGCGCTACCTGAGCGCGCGGCTTGCTTATAATTTCTATTACTCTGCTAATTTTTGAAATATCAATAAACGATTTTCACGAGCGTATTGAGAAAGGTCTAAGGAATAATAAAATGAAAAAAAAAAAATCGATTTTGTCAAATTTCTAGTCCAGACTACTGCCTTAAGGCCTTATATACGCGATTCCGCCGATTTTCGAAGGTACTTTTCTAAACGCGGTTTAAAAATAGGACACATATGTTGACAACATTTTTTTACAGATAATTTATGCACATGGTTAAGGCGTTACCCCCACTTGTAGCGCAAAAAAAGGCCTTTTTCGAGAATTTTTTTAAAGAAAACTACAAAACTCTTTTAATCGATCAATATACCATCTTAAAGAACACATCTTGAAGAACTTTCAGTAATTTTTTTATTGAAAAATATTACATTGTTTAGTGGCAAATGGCCGTCAATGAAATAATGTTTTTATATACACGGTTTGCGGTGATCAACATTGCGGCGAAGTGGATCATCTGAAAAAAAAATGCGGATGGATTTAGTCAAATATAAGTATAAACTAGTCTTTAATCGAAGGATTTTAAAAAATATTCATTTTTCACAAAATGGCGGACAGTCAAAGTTAATGGTTCGATTTTAACGAAAAAAAACGGCCGTTTTTTGGCTATAAAACGGCCATTTTTTTCGAAAAAAAAAAAATCGAATGATTAAAGACTACATTTTTGTGTATTAAATAAGCCTGCAAAATTTCAAGAAGATCGGTTCATTAGTGTTCGAGTAATCTTGGTCACCGACTTCAGAAATGCCATTTTGAGAAAAACGCGTTTAAAGTTTCTCTTCCAACGCTCTTTCAACGCGGATTCTTCTCTTTCAACGCTCATATCTCAGTCAATTTTGTTCGGATCGACTTGAAATTTTCAGGACATATTCTCAGATACTTATACTTCAAAAAAATGCAATAAAAAAAATCGATTTTTTCAAAATCGCAAGTGGGGGTAACCCCTTAAGTATATGTAAAATAAATCAGAAATATTAACAAATGGCGGAGATATAACATAATAAAGCAATGTATTTTTTTTGCGCGCGCGTTGATGGTGAAAGTTCGCGGCATCGATGTGGGTGTCTGAAAAAAAATGAACATATTTATAATTGCATAATGAATGTGTCTTCAGTGTAAACGAACAATATTATTTCAAAAAAATTATTATAATAAAAATTCGAAACTTAAAATTTTTTACTCAATTTTCTGTCGGTATTTCATTTTTTTATATTTTTTGTTCCAGTTTCAGTCAAAAGAAATCCTATTCCTTTCTTTATACTCCCAAAATAAATTGTCAAAGTTAGCCCTCATTTTCTGTCGCTACAGTGGTGTCATCCCTTAAGGTCTTAGGCCACAGTAACGTGTATAAAATCATATGCAAATTTAACAATTTGTTTTCGTATGAAAAAGTGATTCACTCATAAAATTAATAACACATCTGTTTAGTATGAATATCAAGCTGTTAGAAAAAATATAATTTTTTTTCGATGTGCAAAATGGCCGAATACTAATATCCACAATTTTTTACCTAGAACAAAAAATAAAAATTCTCGGCAATCTACATTAGAATACCTAGAGTAGTACGTACGAAATTTAAAAAATATTATTGTATTCGAAAGTTGTAGGTATTTGAACGGAAGAAATGAATTTTCAGTGAAAAATTTCGTTATAACTGGTTATAAATTGCTGATAAAATGAAAAGTTTTCGATTAATCAGAAATTCCGTACGTACTTCTCTGCGAAATGCAATTAGGAACATAACTTTTAAATTTGAAGTAAATCGAATGAAAATTGTTGAAGTTATTTGTCATGCCAATTGAAAAAAAGCTGTTTCGAGAAGTTTCGAGCACTCGACTATTTTGTACATCGAAAAAAAAATTCTAACAGCTTGATATTCATATTAAATAGATGTGTAATTAATTTTATGAGTGAATCACTTTTTCATACGAAAAAAATGGTTGAATTGGCACATGATTTTATACCCGTTGCTGCGGCCTAACCCCTTAAACATGTTATATACAAAATTATCAAACGACGTCAATCGGGAAATGGCGCGGAATCCACTTGGATTCCAATGTGGACTCCCTGCGTGCGGCGTCCCTATTCAATTCCGTTAGGGACGTCGTCGGTTTTGGGGGACTCCCCAACAAATTTCTGCACGGGGCGTTTTACGAAAGTATCTACGCCAAGGTTTCGGAACTATTGACCTTCCCAAACGATATCGACGCATCTGAAGGGTGTTTCAAAATGACCTGACATTTTACAGTGCTCGCTATTTTTTTGTGGCGAACATAGAGTACAAATCTTTGACAACTGTCATCAGAAAGAATTGGGGTTTAGTCATGGAGAATCACACGATCGAGCAACGCATAGAAATTGTTATTTGCATTTATGCCAAAATGTTATTGAAAATTTCGTCAAAATAGTGAACGTTTGCAAACAGGGACGAGACGGCCATTTATCGGATATTTCGTTCCACGCATAACCTCCACGTTTGTACCTTATATTAAAATACAAATATCCGTACCTTTCAAATGAAAAAAAACACGTTTTATTAATAAATTGAAATGCCAGGTAATTGTGAGACCCCCTATATGATGTATTCCATGTAAAATGATGACCATTCCTCGTCGAATGAAGTACGTGGTTCTTCGTTGTTGTCGTTCAGGAATACGACAGCCTGATGAGCGAATGGCAGGCGGCCGGTCGAAGATTGGCCCTGGAGATGTCCGAGCTGAAGGAGTGCACGAATCTCGCGGGTTCGCTGACGCCGCTCAGTCGTCTCTTGGGGGATCCCGCGTTGAGGAGAACGTCGAGGGATGCTCTCGAGGCTATGAGCACACTCGAGGAGAGAGCCTCACCGCTGGCCAATCTCGACTACGTCAGGTGAGCGGAAAAATGGAAAGCAAATATAGTACAAAAAAAAAGGAAAAAAAATTAATCCACCAATGTCGAGAGATCCTAATAGTCCAGTAAAAGAGACGAAAACCCAACACTTTTGAGTGTAGAATATGAATTTTTTTACTAAAAGTAGATGGATGCATACTGAAAGTAACCCCAATCAAATGTTACCCCTCAATTCGCCCCAACCCTAAGAAATAGGGGTTGAAAACTTAAAAATCGCCGTATCTCGTTAATTAATAGCCCGATCAAAAAATGCTTCAAGCAAAAGTTGTTTGGAATAATAAAATACGTATAAAGTTATCCGACGTCCAACGCCCTATCTTCGAAAATAGCGGCACAAAATC
This sequence comes from Ophion ellenae, assembly GCA_963210295.1. Taxonomy (NCBI): domain Eukaryota; kingdom Metazoa; phylum Arthropoda; class Insecta; order Hymenoptera; family Ichneumonidae; genus Ophion; species Ophion ellenae. Next base: position 18,530,390 of record OY723395.1, read on the forward strand.
GATTCGAAAATTCGGGGTCGATGCGTGTGCGATCAAAAAATGTTTCAAACAAAAGTTGTTTGGAATAATAAAATACGTCGAAAGGTATCTGACGTTTAATCCCCTATCTTTGAAAATAGCGGCACAAAAACACGCATCAACCCTGAATTTTCGAATCGTTTTTGTGCCGCTATTTTCAAAGATACGGAGTTGGACGTTGAATAATTTTATACGTATTTTATTATTCCAAACAACTTTTGTTTAAAACATTTTTTGATCGGGCTATTAACTTTCAAGATACGGCGATTTTTAAGTTTTCAACCCCCATTTCTTAGGGTTGGGGCGAGTTGCCGGGCAGCATTTTATTGGAGTTACTTTCAGTATGCAAGCGTCGCCTTCAGTCAAAAATTCATATCTTACGCTAAAAAGTGCTGGGTTTTCGTCCTTTTTACTGGACTATAAGTGACTTCTGACACACGAGCACAAAACGACTTCCGGTTATCTTCTCTTGTCCATTCGCTTCTTTCTTTTCTCGACACTGCAGTCGTTCGGTGACGAGAGCGCGGAGGCTCCTGGAGGAAGTTGGCAGCGCGGCCTCGAGGCTGGAGTCGTCCTTCGAGTCGCGGCGAGCGACGATACGAAATTTAGCGGTGCTCCGAAGTATCGAGGACCAAGCCAGAGAGGTGAGTTCTTTCGAATATCTTGAACGAATAATTCGAGCTAATTTTCGCAATCAGAGAAAATTAATATTGGAGAACGCATCGTAAGCATTTCTAAGCGGAAACAATGCAATTTAAGAAGGTTGAGCCTTTTAACGAGGTTGAACTTTTCATCGTTGGTATGCAACGAGATTATCTTCAATTTACCACTTTCATTATTATCCAAAACCATGTTCTGCAGATTTCGGAAGATCACTAAACACAACGACAATAAGGGTATTTAATTTAAGGTTTTTTCATCGTTTTTTCATCGTCTCACAGCCTACTACGATCCAATTTTTTTCAAATATATTTTTTATTCGTTTCAGGTGCTTTTTTTAAATATTAAGTATATTCGAATTGAAAAAATAATAATTCGCTTCGAATAAATATTTATTTGCTTATAATATACACTGCAAATCCAAGTGTGCCAAGTCATACTATGTGCGTAGAATATTTATCATATTCAAGTCATACTATGTGCGTAGAATATTTCATAGATCCAATATAATACGAAATACTCAATTGAGAGTTCTGCGACAATGATTTGGTATCAAAATTCGCCATTTCCTAGCCTTCTGAAATTATTTTAATCGAAGGAAATATTTTACCTATATATGACATCGAACGTACAACCTACGCTACCGTGTGTTTGTAGCATCTTATTGTTAGTGGCAGGTATGGGATAAGAGACCAATTTAATTCCGATAATTATTTGTTGTATCACATAAACTATATCAATTATTTATTATCACTGTGATAATTAGAGAATTTTGTCGAATATCATGATTTTTCAAAGATAACCTATACATATAATTTCCCTCTCTCCCCCCTCTCCCCTCCCCCCTTCGATGTGTGTGTTGCAATATACACAGACCATTAGTTCAATCAAATAGAATTTTTTTAACCGTACGAAAACTCTAGTCAATTCAAAATTGAAAAAAAAATCAAATAGATACATTTAGTGGGTTCAACTAAATTGTTTTTTAAACAGATCAAACCGAGTCACAGATTTATTAGGAATAAATCAAATATTTGGTGATTCGACGATTTTGAATAGATGTTGATTCGAACGAATAAATATATTCAACCCTTACTTGCCACATTTCTGTGGAATACACATCATCAATACATTTTAGCATAAGAAAAAAAGTAGTGGGGTTTTTTCAAACCCCATAGCAAGTAAGAGTTAAAATAAATAATTGCAATAATTAAATGCAATAGGAATATTTGATTTCACGAAAATTCTAGTTAATTCCAATTAAAATAAACGTAAAAACACTTTTTCAATACAAGCTTTTATTTAAAAGGTACTGTACTAAAAAGTAAAATATAATGTTCAGTGAAAATGAAAATCAAAACAGTATAACTACAGAAAAGTCTCTTCCTTGTCCACTCATCATAGGTGCGAGTACTTAAAAGGCACATAAACGTAGATATTTTCAAAATACAAATTATACATTTTAGAAGCTTGAGGCTTTTTTTTCAAAAATTTTAAAGTAGTATTGGTATTTATGACGTTTGGCGTCTTAAGCTTTTAAAAGGTATATATCATATTTTTTAAATATCTACGTTTATTTACCTTTTAAATACTTGCACCTATGATGAGTGACCAAGCAAGGAACTTTTTTTGTAGTTATACTGTTTTGATTTTCAATTTTACTAAACATTAGACTTACTTTTTAGTACAGTACCTTTTGAATAAAAGCTTGTTTAAAAACGTTTTTCGACCTTTATTTTATTTTATACTTTTTAGTATTATAATTCGTTTTTTTTGTTTGCCATGTTATTCAGACATCGACGTAATCAAAAACTTTGCCTTAGGTTACAAAGGTTTCGGGAGAAACTGTATAATAGGGTAATTATAAATAGTGCTCAAGTCAACAAAATTAATGAGCGCAAATTCGATTGTCCGACCATTTGCCATGAGGAAATTTCAGTTCCCACCTCCCACCATCATTATCAGACTCTCGTTACACTGAATTGATCCAATATCATTGGTATTATTAAATGAAATTTCGTTGATTCAATTGTTGAATTGTTGGTGTAAATAATCGGATTTATTAGTCCAAACAAAACGCTATTGACTTTAGTAACATGATTATATTAAAAGTTTTTTTTAAAGATATATTGTTAGCCGAGTACAATATATTATTGAAACTATCTAAAAAAATATCGCGTACAAATTATGTAATGTTGAATGCATTTTCTGCAACGAACAAAAAAGCGTTTCAATTCATAACATGAATATTGTTGATTCGCGTACACAAGAAAAATTGAAATTCGCTCGTTTGATTCAGATAAAATTTCTATTGAGTAAATATGTTATTTTATTTTTTTCACCATGTCCAATATTGATTTCCAAGTACATTATGCGTTAAAATATTAATATTTTATTTCGATTGAAATGTATTTAGCACATATCTGGATTGGTTAAAAAATTATACGAAAATAAAATTTGTTTCTTGCGCATTTGATTGAAAAAATTCAACCAAATCATGGCCGAGCGCCATCGAAATGATAGGTGTGAGGAAACCCGTAGTTCTCGGAGCAACCGCGAGAAGCCGCACGCGCGCTCGTTTCTCGTAAGCGTAGCGCGAACCGAAAATCTACTTAAACGCCGGAAAAACTCTAAAGAGTATCGCTTCCCTAAGATCAAAGTGTAGTATCTGTTCTTATCAGTTGAATATCTGATATTCTCCCCATGGATATTCCATTGGATATCTGATATTCTCTCCACTATAATCGTGGATGATCATTCCAATGCTCACTTTTTATTTCAGATTTCAAACAAATTGAAAAACTTACGTCCCATGGCATATTCGTTTCGATGCACTAAAGAAATAATTAATTCTATTGATTATATTTTTGTACGAAATAAAAAATGTTGTAGCAACCGCTTGATTATTTCATCCATACATCTACGGATTGTATTTAGAATGATTTCAATAGAATATAATTTTATTTGAAGGATAGTGTAGATATTCAGAAAAGAGAAGAGCTTTTTCAAATAACATAACTTGTTATTTAAATCAATCACATTTTCCAATATTTTATAGTATTGTAACAATCTCATATATCGGTGGCACTCCGTAGCAGCACATTTATTTGGATCAACCAATATTTTTTTTGATTCAATTGGTTTTTTTTTCTCAGTGTGTTACGTGTAATGAAAAGTGCTCATGATAACAAAACAAATGAGCACAAACTCGACTGTCCTATTATATGCTATTGAGGAGTTGCATTGCCCACCTCCCACCTCCATCATCAGACAAACTCCATGGTACCATATTATTGCATCATCATCGAAGTTACATAGGTATGCCAAATTTCAGCTCAACGGACGCCAGCAAGCGCTTGAAAAGTGGATTACAAATTTTGAACCGGAAAGACAGACATACGAACGAAGCGAATTAAGGGGAGGGTAGGGGTTTCAGCGTGAAAAAAAAAACACTTTTTTGCGAATTTTTTTCATCTATATGGATAGAGTAAATTTATTGAAACGTTTTGTACATTGTTGAGTGTCATTTCAAGAACATTCCGTGAAATTTGTACGCGAAAATATCCACAAACAAGCCGGTGACGAAGCTTTTCCAAGAACGCCTTTGGAAAAACACGATTTACGGTGTTCACTGTATCTCAGCTAGAAATTATCTGAAAGCAAGTACCATTAAAATTTAGTCGAAGTATCATCAAATCCTCCCCCCAACGGTCTGTGATAATTTTTTTTTTGATTTCTAAATTTTTGGTGGTCATGTAAAGTGAAAACCTATTTTTCACGAACAATTCCGCCATTTTGGGGGTGGAAAACCCCCTCAATGTAAAAAAAAATCCCAAACTAACCGTTGGGGGGAGGTATTTTATATGTAGGAAGTGTGTACCAAGTTTGAAATAAATCGGTCATGTAGTTTTCAAATGGCAGTGAACGTGGACTTTGGAAAAGTGGTTTCGAGAAAAACGCGGCACCGGCTTATTTTTGGATATTCTCGCGTACAAATTTCACGGAATGTTCTTGAAATGACACTTAACAATGTACGAAAGGTTTCAATAAATTTACTCCATCCATATAGATGAAAAAAAATCGCAAAAAAGTGTTTTTTCTTCACGCTGAAACCCCTACCCTCCCCTCAAATAAAAGCTTGTAAAAAATTAAACAGACGCATCTAGTTGATATCAACCGAACTTTTCTGTCAGTGCAAAAATCCTAAAAAAACTTTGCGTTATTTTCGCACCTCAAATCTGCCAAAATAAATTTGGAAAATAAAAAGAAAGTTCATTTTCGTTGCATCCAACGAAGCAAATTTCAACGTCATGGCTAACATTGATGAATTGCTAAATAATGTGCCTCTTTGGTTACGACTGTCCGTTCTATAAACCGATATAGACCTTTTTAGTCATGACTGAACCGTCCCGTAAAAGTTCAACTTCAATGCTTCCACATAAACTTGCCAAGTTGAACTTTATCGAACTATCTAAATCTACATAAATAAATGAAATACGGAAAAGTCAGTATCCTTCAACATTCATCGGTGATACGCTCGACCCTCCCCGAATACTTTTTCCACGTTAAGCATTGAACTTATTACGGACTTGCAGATATTTACGAGCCCCGCGAGTATGAGAAACCGAAGTGTCGGGTTTTTTTTTCAGCCAAACGAATCAACTTGCACTTTTGCGTAAATAGCTATTTATAAATACGTAAGAATGGTCAATAAAAAAAGGAAACTCCTTTCGTTCCTTCAAGTAAATTGATCTTACGAATAGGTGAATATTTATATATGGATGTAGTATGAGTCGTGCGCGCGCGCGCATGTCAGTATAGACTGTATATAAGACGAGATAAACATCAATTGGTGTGTCCGCGTGTCTGTCACGCTCCCTCTCTCTCTCTCTCTCTCTCTCTCTCTTCCTCTCAATGTTTCTCGCGATTTATAAATCTCGGTACGGGACCAGTGATTCGACGTTCGGGCGCGAGAATGAGAGTGGCCGAGCGCGGAGGGAAAACAGAACAAAGTTATATGCAAACGTGTATACAGATATACGGAGAGGTCCGAGAGATGAACGAGAGGGAACGACGAGAGGGACAAGAGAGACAGAGAGAGAGAGACTGGTAACCTCGTTATTTCGTTTCCATGCCGGCGATCACGATCTCATCGCGTTGCAATGCCCGGTCCCGACCTCCTTTATCGGTGCAACGTCGTTGACCCCTCTCTTTATATATATATATATATATATATAGTATTAGAATATATTATACATTATAGTATTACGTCTGTGATATATCATCGATATATATATATGTATATATATATATATACACACATATATATATACTTTTTTTTCTCAATATTATATCGATGATATATCACAGACGTAATATTATAATGTATAATATATTATAATACTATCAATATTATATATATATATATACACACACATATAAACTAGTGGAATTCATTCTGGACACTTTTAAGGGGTTATATACAGTCGGGAGGCCCAAAAGGATCGATTTTCAAGAATTTTTCTTAAGAAGCCCTTTAAATATATAAACGTAAACATTTGTGCACACATTAATGGGAACTTTTAACTATATTTTAACATGTTTAGCTGACTCGGTCATCTAAAATGAAAAAAAAACAAAAATATTTCGTTAATATAATGGATTATCTTGTAATTAATCGAAGGAATAAGCAACATAATAATTTTTGATAAAATGGCGGCTTTTCTAAAAAAAATCGATTTTTGAAAAAAAAAATGTAGGCCTTGAATTGTTTATAAAATGGAAAAAATTGATCGGTGAGAAAAAAAACCTTCGTTTAATTACTAAAAAATATATTTGAAAAGATTGTGTTGAAATTTGAGACTGATCGGTGCAGCCGTTTCCGAGAAATCTCGCTCACCGACTTTAAAACACTCAGTTTTGAGAACAACGCGTTCAAAATTGCAAAAGCACTTTCGAACGCTCTGACACGTCATTACGAATGTGCGCGCAACTTCGAGAATATTCGCCGGATTGACAAGAAATTTTCTGTGTGTACTTAAATCAATTACGAAAAAAATTCCAATACGAAAGTCCATTACGAAAAAAAAATGTATCGATTTTTCGGAAATTTGAACTGTATATAACCCCATTAATAGAAGCTTTTTTTAATATTCACGCGGAAAATATATATTCTGCTACGCCGGAATCATATTTTAATTTTTATCTATAATGTTAGTACTCAACACTTGCCATATAAAGCCTATTTTTTTTACGGCTTTACGGGAACCCGCCGCTTTTTTAATAAAAAGTTTTATTTCTGTGGGAAAAAAAATTGCAAAATAAAAAAAACGAAACGAAAGCTTCCCTTTTCGAAGATCATTTCACTAAATAGCGAGATTTATATTTTTCCGAAGTCCTGCGAACGACTTTGCAAGGTGCGAAAATCGTGAAAAACCGCCATTTTCGAAATGCCGTGCCGGGCACGAAAAAAAAAACGAAAAAATAAAATTAAAAAAGTTAATTGAAGCTGCCTTTATTCTCTTCAAAACCTCGTTTGGTAAATTGGTTTCTGATTTTTTTTTGTCGAGATATTCAATTTTTTGTCCGGCAAGAAAAATTGCAGCGTGCCCCAAACTTTTGGCCAAGGGTGTATATACACACACATATATAATAATCATGAAAACGGTTGCTGGGGATGCAACAATCTCGCGAATGCCCGACTTTGAAAACTCGTATCCACGTAAGCCCAAAGAACGTCGAACATTGATTAATCGTCGAAAAGATCGTACGAAACATATTCAATCGAACGCGCATGGGTGTATCTACGAATAAAGCTAATTGCTCACCAGTGATTGCAACATTGGATATATATATATATGAATATGTATATACGTACACAGAGGTAACAGTAACAGTAATTACGTTTTTGCAATGGCGCTCGCGTATAGACGCGCACACGCGTACATAATGCACGACGATGATGACTTTTTAATTATCAATTCTCCGATCCAAATTGTTATCGAGAGAGCTCTTCGCGGGGGCTGGCTGCGATTAAGGCGAGCACATGGTTTATGGCGGAGAAGATGAACGACCCTGAATGAATGTTATCGAGCAACGAGCGTAACGTTTTTCTCGTTTGATTTTTTTTTTTTTCTTGCAGTCCGCCACGTCGGCGGAAAAGATCGTGGGAGAGAGGGACAAGATAATTGAACTCTCATGTATTATTATCCTATAAACTCGAACGTCATAAATATGATCGATCGAGTCTGGAGTGAGGGGAGGGGGGCGGTTTTTTTATGAAAAAAGTGAAATAAAATAGATACGGAACAAAAAAAAATGGTGCTGGCTGCCCTTTCGTGCAGGGAACGAGCACTGAATTCGCCGCGAATGAGAACGACAGAGAGAGAAAGGGAGAGGATAGATAAAAGGAGCTCGGTGGAGATCATGACTCAATTAAAGAAGGTGTGGTTTCGTTACAAATCCAACTTCTTGGCACTTATTTTTTTTAACACTTTATTAGTTCTAGTAAGTATTTAATAAAATATTTTTTTATTTTATTGATTTACGTATTTGATGAAATATTTTTTATTTTATAGGTTAAGTATTTAATTGAATATTTTTTATTTGATTAGTTTGAGTATTTGATTAAATATTTTTTTTATTTTCATAGTTTGATTATTTAATTAAATTATTTTCATTTTATTTAATCATTTAATCAAGTATTTTTCAAATTATTTGAATGGTCATTAAATCTTTCTTTCAATTTATTTAAACATTTTTCAAATATTTCACGTGCTCGTGTAGCGTGTTTTCTTCATACCCACGAGAGACGTGGGCAAGAGCCCAGGAAGTCTCGTTACAATATGTGTTTACACAGCGAAGAGGACTCGCGTGAGCGGCTTCCCCTATACAGGCTACAAAGCATTCCTCGGTAATTAGATACTTTGCAACGTGTGTATGTGACTTTACTTTCTGTCTTTTTCTTCATTTTTTTCCAACCTGGTTGGAGTATGCAGTCTGGAAATATTGAAAAGCGAACATTTTTTATTCCTCACGGCGAAAGTGAAATCAGAAAACGTGGATTGCTCGAATCCGTAACTAAAAGGTACAGAGTCGGATGGCACACATTTGTCAGATCAAATGAGCGTTGGCCTGGACCCTTGCCTGGATGCGTGACAACCCAGCATATTATTATTTGATAAATCCTAGTTATGATAACCACTTGACGGAAATGCGATTTAATATTACAATCATCGAATTCCCAAAACGGATTACAGATTTATAAGCGATGACCCTTAAGGGCCTATACACCAATGCAAGAAAAAAATTATGTGATTTTTCGCGATTTTTTTTTTGGTGGAAGGACAAATAAGAGGATGCTAATATTCAAGGATGTTATTAGTCGTATCTTCAAGTGAACAAAAAAAATTTTGTATTTGAAAATTATACAAAATGGTGACGCTGGAGCCATTCTCGCGAGACATGTTGAATTTGAGACGCTCTGTGGCACGCGGTATGACTGACGCAAATTTGAAACGTGGAATAAAATCAAAAAATTTCTTTTCATTTACATGAGTATAGTTAGAGAAATACGTAAGGGGTTTTGAAAATATTAATTTTTGCGTAATTGACAAGCGTTTAAAGTAAAAACTCAATTTTTGACAGAAAAAAAGGACAATCATTCGTTAATAACTAATGTTATTGACCTTCTGAGGTTATACCTCATGGAAAATGTTGACCCTTAATGGGTTATTTGTAGTTGTAACAGTCGAAAACAGCTCATTTTATAAGATTTTTAAAAATAGAAAATCGAGATGATAAATTTCTACAAAAATTGGGTATTTAAAAAGTATGATCTGAAGAAAACCGTGTAATTTTTTTGTGTAGAAATATTCAATTATAATCGATTTACAGCTGTCGTCCGGGAAGCATTTTTCGAAAACGTCGTTTGCAATGAGCCCTTTTGGACCAGGTTATCTAATATGAAAAAATCGAACAGATTTCGTTAGTATATTAGTTTATCCTACGATTAATCGAAAGAATTTCCGAAATATCAAATTAAAAAAAAAAGCGTATGTTCAAAGTGACCCTCGATTATTGCGGAAAACAATTGACATTTTTCGTTCATCAAATCGAAAGTACTCATCGGAAAAAAATCCTTCGATCAAATCCTATATTTTTACATCTAGAAAAAGCGCTAAAAATCTCAGAAAGCTCGTAGCCGTCATTTTTGAGATATTTTTGCGACTTTGAAAACGCACTTTCGAAAAAAGCGTTTAAAGTTTCGAACGGCGCTGCGAGCGTTCCGACCGGCGTCAACATAACAGCCTATAAGTCTGTCAATGTTGATCCGACCACTTTGAAATTTCCAGCGAACATTTATCAGATGTTATACCGTCCGTATCCCCTTAAAAACCGAGCGCTCTTGATTTCTATAGTTTTGTTTTTCAAATTTTAACCGGACACTGTTCATATCATTATGCATGTTTGAGTAAAAGTTCAGTACAGTCGACTATTTAGATTGGGAGATAATAGGTTTCAAAATTGCAACTTTTGACACTACAGGGTCTGCATTGAAATTTAGATAAAATAATTTTCCGTAAAAAATATTTGTCCCCTGTAATAAGAAGACATATGCCAACATCGGATCGTTTTCATGACGTAATTCAATGACGTAAAGTTGCGCGGCATATTTAAAATAATAGTGCAACACAAATGTTTATTTGGAAGTAATTTTTAATCGAACAAAGTTTTTAATTAGTTATGAATTAACCAACACTTATATTTGTTAATGAAGATAACATAAACAATATAAAATATCAACATTTATAACGCAAATATTTTTTTATGATAAAAGTTTTTAACTTTAGGAACACGATAATAATAATTTTTTTCTCGAAATATTCAACAATACTGTTCTGCGGTGTTGCCATACGTCTTCTTATCATAGGAGAAAAATTTTTTTACGGAGAAGTATTCTGTCTTTACTGAACGTTTTTAGCAAAACTGAATAGTAAAGGCAATCCAAACTTTTTTCACTCTTTCCCTAAGTAGTTTGCTATCTAAACATTATATGTTTTCGAAATTTATTAACACAATAGAATGGTACGACGAATTATGTGACCTGACTTCCGGTCAATGCAGTTGAAATTTTAAAAACCATTATCTCCCAATAGTCGACTGTTCTGAAATTTAACTCAAACAAGCATAATGATATGAACAATGTCTGGTTTAAATTTGAATAAAATTTATAGAAATAAAGTGCACGCACTTGTTCTACCTTAAACCTTAAAGGTCTCCCTTCTTGCTACGTTTCTAACCTACACCACCTACTACGGGGCGCCGGGCTACTGGAAAACAGCTCAGCAAGAGAAAGAGAGAGAGAGCGAGAGAGAGAGAGAGAGAGAGAGAGAGAGAGAGAGAGAGAGAGAGAGAGAGAGAGAGAGAGAGAGAGAGAGAGAGAGAGAGAGAGAGAGAGAGAGAGAGAGAGAGAGAGAGAGAGTGAGTGAGTGAGTGAGTGAGTGAGTGAGTGAGTGAGTGAGTGAGTGAGTGAGTGAGTGAGTGAGTGAGTGAGTGAGTGAGTGAGTGAGTGAGTGAGTGAGTGAGTGAGTGAGTGAGTGAGTGAGTGAGTGAGTGAGTGAGTGAGTGAGTGAGTGAGTGAGTGAGTGAGTGAGTGAGTGAGTGAGTGAGTGAGTGAGTGAGTGAGTGAGTGAGTGAGTGAGTGAGTGAGTGAGTGAGTGAGTGAGTGAGTGAGTGAGTGAGTGAGTGAGTGAGTGAGTGAGTGAGTGAGTGAGTGAGTGAGTGAGTGAGTGAGTGAGTGAGTGAGTGAGTGAGTGAGTGAGTGAGTGAGTGAGTGAGTGAGTGAGTGAGTGAGTGAGTGAGTGAGTGAGTGAGTGAGTGAGTGAGTGAGTGAGTGAGTGAGTGAGTGAGTGAGTGAGTGAGTGAGTGAGTGAGTGAGTGAGTGAGTGAGTGAGTGAGTGAGTGAGTGAGTGAGTGAGTGAGTGAGTGAGTGAGTGAGTGAGTGAGTGAGTGAGTGAGTGAGTGAGTGAGTGAGTGAGTGAGTGAGTGAGTGAGTGAGTGAGTGAGTGAGTGAGTGAGTGAGTGAGTGAGTGAGTGAGTGAGTGAGTGAGTGAGTGAGTGAGTGAGTGAGTGAGTGAGTGAGTGAGTGAGTGAGTGAGTGAGTGAGTGAGTGAGTGAGTGAGTGAGTGAGTGAGTGAGTGAGTGAGTGAGTGAGTGAGTGAGTGAGTGAGTGAGTGAGTGAGTGAGTGAGTGAGTGAGTGAGTGAGTGAGTGAGTGAGTGAGTGAGTGAGTGAGTGAGTGAGTGAGTGAGTGAGTGAGTGAGTGAGTGAGTGAGTGAGTGAGTGAGTGAGTGAGTGAGTGAGTGAGTGAGTGAGTGAGTGAGTGAGTGAGTGAGTGAGTGAGTGAGTGAGCGAGCGAGCGAGCGAGCGAGCGAGCGAGCGAGTGAGTGAGTGAGTGAGTGAGTGAGAGAGAGAGAGAGAGAGAGAGAGAGAGAGAGAGAGAGACCTTCACCACTTGATACTGAGAGCCTATGTGTGAGTGTTAAATGTATGTATGTATGCTCGTACAGAGCGGAAGAAGAAACGACACGGATTTTCTATGGACTCCGCGAGTCCATAGACCATGATACACACATACACGTGGCTGTGTAAAGAGGGAAAAGGACTCCATGAGGAAGCGCGCGAAGGAGTTAAAGCGCGCGTGAGGAACTCCCATACCAAAGGGGTCAACGATATCTCCGATAAGATCGGCGAGAATGAGCACTGCGATTCCCCCCTTGCCCTCCTTTGCACCGCCCCCTGCCCCTCTCCCACCAGAAACCATCTATACCCATCTTTATCTCTTTTTTCCTTAAAGTGAACCTGCACAAATACGATTTACAAGGAACATCACTTTGGTGTCCGCCTTCGATTTTATCGAAATTCATGTATATGGTAGAACGATAAAGACTATTGGTACGCATTTATTTGTTTGGCGTATAAAAGGGTTTTGAGGGGTGAAAACACCCCTTATAGTGGAGCACACCAAGGGCTGATTCTGCAGTTTCATCCGCAAGCAGCACACCAGTTGCAGTGAAACGAAAATGAACATTCTTCTTATGCGGAACGCTCTTGAAGTCACTATGGGTTTATACGAAAAAAAAGAAAAATTGAGGAATTGACCACCCCTTGAATTTCCTTTCTCTGACCCCACATCTAAAAGGGATGCGGTAAATAGAAGGAAACGGGTAACACTTTGAAGGGAGGATTAAATTAGAGTTGACGTATTTTTGCGCTTTGGGGGATAGCAAGCTTAAAGGGGGTCGAACCATTCTTTACTCGAAGCTCCTTAGCGCAATAGCTTTTTTCTCTGTATTTAAGGGGTCTTAGACGCTAAAAAAGGCTATTTTCATGAATTTTTTCGATAGGTTTATATTATAGATATTGATATAAAAGGTGTTACACTTAATCAATACACTTTCGAAATGCATAACAAAAAAAATGTCCTAAAAAAATTGTAGGTCTGCGCTGTTGATGAAATCTCGGAGATGGATCAACCGAAACAAAAAAAATCAAACGATTTTAGATTCAATATGTTAGTGGCTATAGCGCATATCATACGATTTTTGATATCTCCAATAAAAACAAAATGGCAGACATTTGTCGATAAAACAAAAAAAAACGTGTTTTTTCACTGTTTTTGGCAAAAAAAAGTAAATATCAATTTTTTTAAAAATCCTTGATAAGCGCTATAGCTATAGTTGTAAAGGATATGTGGTTAACATTTTATAAGGATCGGTGCAGTAGTTTCGACGATTTTGTCGAAAAACGTTGTTTCGAGAAAAACGCGTTTGAAGTGAGTTTGAGTTACATAAATCGATAAAAAAATTTAAAGGTATTTTGAAAGTGTATTTATTAAGTGTAACAACTTTTATATCAATATCTATAATATAAACCTATTAAAAAATCATAAAAGTAGCCTTTTTTAGCGTCTAAAGTGAGAAGACCCCTTAAAATGTGTCTAATGATTCCAAATATTTCTAAAAACTGTGAATTGATGTTTAGAGTATGGAAAAATTTGGAAAAATCGATGGGCCGACTTTGAAATTCTGCCAAAAATAGAAAAATAATCGAGGCTCACAAATCAGGTGGCAATTTTTAAACCAAATGATTGCGAAGAGAATGCCCGCAAAGCCGAGTTTCAATTTGAAACGGAAAAGGAATGAACGGCGATTGAAAATATTTGGACTCTAGTAATATTTTTTTAACGATGTATTTTTAACTTTGGCAATATTTTTTCAACGATATATTTCTATCCCTGAGTTAATTCCATTGATTTTCCCTAAAACCCTTGATCTCTCTTAAAACTCGTCCAATGTTTTTCGCGTTTCTCGCGTTTAGCCGGCGTATATTTGAGCTATCAAAAAAAATATTTCGGCGACCGGCGGATTGCCACTTTTCCAGAATTGCCAAAATCCCAAACTTCCAAACAGCCCTGACGTTGGTTCTTCTTGAGTGACGTAAACTTAATGGGAAACGTTGATCAGGATGTTGGTAGACTTGGAGAATGCCGCTTGAATCATATCGACATCGCAATTAGTTTGTCCGGAAAGTGCACTTGAAAAATGGCCATCAAAGAGGCAAGGGCTTGCATTCCACATGTAGTGTGGTTTACGGCATCAATGCGCTCAATGCCATAATTATGGTATTGATTTCTAAATTGATAGAATTCTAAAAGTTAGAATTCCAAAATAGATATTCTGCAAGTAAGAATTCTAAAATAGATATTCTGAAAGTTAGAATTCTAAAATACACATTCTGAAAGTTAGAATTCTAAAAGTTTGATATTGAATAAAATTGATTTTACCCAGAATCTATATACATTATATTTATTTTCTATAGTTTTATATAGAATAGAATTTATTTTACACAGAATTCTAAGAGTTCGGGAGTTTTACAGGATGGTTCGTGATAGTTTCAACCTCGATATTTTGTATGAAATATTGTTCGCGTAATTAAAGAAATCCTCGAATACACTCGGCCTTCTTTGAAATTATTTTTCTTCCTATACCCCTAAATGTGTACCTGCACAAATACGATCCGGTAAAAATGTCCGTTTTATTTTTCATTCAATCAATTAATTCAAATACGTTCAGATTCGATACTCGAAGAATGTTTCTTCCACCCCAATTACGACGTGAGTTCGAATGAAATTGAAGACAGGCCTCATAGAATGTCAAAAAATCGCGAAGCAATTTATCGCCGTTCAATGTCCGGAGCTTTGTTGTTCCACGGGTATAGAGTTTTGAAAATTGCGTGACCGCGTACGCCCGAGTCTCCGTGCACACTTGGCGAGGTATATCAAATGTCGGTGTGGAGTTGATTGCATAGTACGGCATTTTTTAAAACGTTTCTCGCATCTTTCGCTACCTCGCGTTTTTTTTTCTTCCAGATTTTACTCTTGATGCAGCTGCGAGTGCGCATACACCTAGGACCCATTATGTGTTACGTTACATCGGAAGGGAAAAAGTACAATGACGGAGATAGAAGGAGAGAGAGAGAGAGAGAGAGAGAATTAAAGAGATCACGAGAGTAAATTCAAAGCTAGTGCAACGAGGGTGCGGCAACTCTAACTTTGTCCACGCAATCATCCATATTAGCCTCAATAAAAAAACGCGCACAAACATATATATATATATATATATATATATATATATATATATATATATATATATATATATATATACACACAAGTATAACAATCGGATAAGAGGCGACGCCTAGAGAGAGATAGAATGAGAGAGAGAGAGGACAGAATGGAGAGACAGACTTAGGGATCGAGTGTCCGAGACTGACTCGCGCAATTAGAACGAGCCGTAAGGTTAATGGGATTAAACCAGTATTGTACACGTTCGTTACATTATAACGAGAATACACATACACACATGTGTGTACATGCATATATATATATATATATATATATATATATACACACACAGGGTGTCCTGTTATGAATGGATAATCCTGCAACTATCGATAGGTCAAATCATGTCCTACTATATGCTGGAATTTCAGTT
>OY723395.1:18550465-18662524 GCA_963210295.1 Ophion ellenae
TGCGGTATATAGTCACGAGATAGGCATGTTGCTTACTGAATCAGTGGAAAACACAGATAACTGTAGTGTGTACTTTACTGTGAGAAGAGACACACCGCGATCCCCGCGTCTTGACTATTCTCGTTTTACTCCATTATTTGTCACCGAGCTCTTTCCGCTATTCCTACGCCTAATCGACACTGCCGCCGGGTCGACCTCCAATACCACTCTTCTTCGTGCTACGTATCACGTGAACCTCATATATATATATATATATATATATATATATATATATATATATATATATATAAACTTACTTTACTTTTTCCCTGTCCCCCGCCAATCCGATTTATTTATTTTTATTTGATTCCATTGACTCTAAATGACACCCTGAATTTTTCTTACATTTGTCGAAACAACCCTAAGTAAAAAAAAAATTCTCCGAAAAAAAACGCGCCGATTTAGAAATCTGAAAAACATCCCAAAAATGCGTTATTATATGTAAAAATGTTCAAGCTATCACCCGCAGTGCAAGTATGATTTCTTCCGTGCTTTCTGAGCGATTAGGGTTAAAAAAATCCGAAAAATTGATGAATTTTTTTGTCCACTTTTGAATGACCATTTGCTTATTCAAAAATGGTCAAAAAATTCATTGTGGGTATCAAAATATTTAAGTATCCGCCCGAAGTAAGCGGTTCTTGAATTTTTCGGATTTTTTTTAACGTTAATCGCTCGGAAAGAACAGAAAAAATCATACTTCCACTGCGGGTGATAGCTTGAAAATTTTTACATATAATCACGCATTTTTGGGAATTTTTTCAGACTTTTAAATCGGGGCGTTATTCTGAGAATTTTTTTTTCTGAGGTTTGTTTCGAAAAATGTAAAAAAAATTCAGGGTGTCTTTTGGAGTCAATGGAATCAGATAAAAAAATTAATCGAATTGGCGGGGTCAGGGAAAAAGATCACCCGATTCACGTTGAATACCTCATACACACACACACACATGCACACACACACACACACGCGCACGCACACACACACACACACACACACACACGCGCGCGCGCGCGCGCACGCACACACACACACACACACACACACACACACACACACGCGCGCGCGCGCGCGCGCGCGCACGCACACACACACATATATAACTTGAGGGATCTTCTCACGTTAAATGCTAAAAAAATGCTATTTTCATGCATTTTTTTGGATAGGTTTATATTATTGATATTGATATAAAAGTTGTTACACTTAATGAATACACTTTCGGAATACATTAAAAAAATATTTTTTATTTACTCAAATCACTATTTATAGACGAAAATGGTAGTTGAAAAAATGTCCTAAAAAAATTGTAGCTCTGCGCTGTTGATGAAATCTCGGAGATGGATCATCCGCAACAAAAAAATTAAACGGTTTTAGATTTAGTATGTTAATGGCTATAGCGCATATCATACGAGTTTTGATATATTCAAAAATAATAAAATGACGGACATTTGGTTTTTGGCAAAAAAATAGTAAATATCAAAAAAATATAATTATAATAGTTTTTGGCAAAAAAATAGTAAATATCAAAATTTAAAATAATCCTTGATATGAGCTATAGCTATAGTTGTAAAGAATATGTGGTTAAAATTTCATAAGGATCGGTTCAGTAGTTTCGACGATTTTTTCACCAAGCCGTCGAAAAACGTTGTTTCGAGAAAAACGCGTTTAAAGTTTGTTCGGGTTACATAAATACATAATATTAAAAAAAAATGCATTTCGAAAGTTTATTAATGAAGTGTAACAACTTTTATATGAATATCTATAATATAAACCTATCAAAAAAATTCCTGGAAATAGCCTTTTTTAGCGTCTAAAGTGAGAAGACCCCTTAAATTTACGACCGTTATACTGCATGCCGCGGAGAGGGTTGGCTGAAAACCAGTAGTGCTATAGCGGCTCGTGTGCCGCCATTTTGTATTCGCTTAACAAATACATTTTCCTTTGCGTACTTCAATATATACCTGATATAGCCTAAAAATTATTTTGCCCGTGTGTTTATCGTTTTTTTTTTCAAAAAATTCCAAAGGAAACGATCGAAGATGGGCAGTTACAATGGTGTCTTCCCTTGATGGACCGCCGGACTGCTATATAATCGTAGTAATACTGATACTAATTGCAAACACTATAAACATTATTATTACTATTACTACCATGTCATTAATATTATTCGTATATCGTAAAATAATAACAATAACAACAGTTGTAATTAAAAATACTAATAATGTTATTATAGTACTACTGTGATTATTATATCATTTATATAATAATTAAATAATAATAATAATAGCAACTATTACTTTTATTATTATCGTCATTGCTATTGAAATCATAGCCGCGGTTATTTTTAGCGTACACTGAATGCGTGTACTTGATTTAACGAGACGTACCGCGTCCCAATCAGCCCTTTTCATTTCTTTATGGGGTTCTCGGTTTTGTTTTTCTAATAAAAGACGAGTACCATGTTGGACACGTGGCTAGATCGCGCGCCATACGGCCACACACTCCTCCTCTCACCCGTCTCTCTCTCGCGATCGCGCACGATTTAACGGGTGTAAAATCATGTGCGAATTTAACAATTTTTTTCGGATGAAAAAGTGATTCACTCATAAAATTAATTACACATCTATTTAGTATGAATATCAAGCTGTTAGAGAATATATGTATTTTTTTCGATGTACAAAATGGCCGACTACTCGAAACTTCTCGAAAAAGATTTTTTCCAATTGGCGTGACAAGTAACTTCAACAATTTTCACTCGATTTACTTCAAATTTAAAAGTTATGTTCCTAATTGCATTTCGCAGAGAAGTACGGACGGAATTTCTGATTAATCGAAAACTTTTCATTTTATGAGCAGTTTATGAGCAGTTATAACGAAATTTTTCACTGAAAATTCATTTCTTGAGTTCAAATACTTACAACTTTTGAATAAAACGAAATTTTTTAAATTCCGTACGTACTTTTCTAGGTATTCTAATGTAGATTGACGAGAATTTTTATTTTTTGTTCTAGGTAAAAAAATTGTGGATGCTAAATACCACGCCGCGGAGTGCCTAAAAAAAAGATAACAAAATAAAATATTAGTAGTCGGCCATTTTGTACATCGAAAAAAAAATATATATTTTCTAACAGCTTGATATTCATACTAAATAGATGTGTAATTAATTTTATGAGTAAATCACTTTATCATACGAAAAAAATTGTTAAACTCGCACATGATTTTATACCCGTTACTGTGGCCTAACGCCTTAATTAGCGCCAAAATAGTGCAATTTTCTCGCGACCCGAAGCCTCGCTGCGCTAGGACGCGTTGGCTTTTTTTTCGTTAAAAAGCAAAAGGCAGAACACTATTGGACAAAAGTCTCTCGCTTCATACAGCTCCCTCAACCACATTTTCCTACAAAATCTTGTGAAAAAAAAACATGGAGAGTAAAGGCCACTGAATGGAATTTCCATTCTATCGACTGAGTATCCATAAATAAAGGTCGGGATTTACCTTTTTTTCACGTGCTCGGAGTAGATGGTAGACTGGTAGTCTCCCTTGAAGATATTTCAATAACATGCCAGGGTGTATTGGATGTGTGTCGTTGGTATATCGGGTTCAAGGAGGGTTGCAAAAGGGCTCGCAGTCACGCGATCAAAGCAGTGCGCGGGCGCGTGCGCGACTCAAAATCGTCCTGAATTCGCTCCTTTTATTGGCGTTTTAAGCTACGCTGCAGATATTTAATTGGGGCGCTCGCATTTATATATATATATATATATATATATATATATATATATATATATATATATATATATATATATACGAGTTCGACCGAGTGCACTGCACCTCGATGCACTTGGAGCTGGTACGAACGCATGCACACAAATATGTACTATATATATATATATATATATATATATATATATATATATATATATAGTCATATTATACAGAGTGTTAGGAAGGTCGATGCAAAGCCTTAAGGGCGTGGTAGGTCACCTCGTTGAGAACATACCTAACCTAGGTTAGGAGGCGTAGACAAATTACGTAACGCAAAATTTCCCAATTTTAACCCCCTCCCCCCACGTAACGGCACCGTAACGGTTGGCCAGAACCCCCTCCGATTCCGTTACGTAACGGGTGCTTTGTCGTCAATAATTTCGATTTTTTTCGTAGACATAATTAATTATGAAAGGATCGGGTTTATACTAATTTTATGAAGTATATATTCATCTAGTTTTATACCAATTTTTATGACAAAATCTTGAAAATTAACCGAGATGTATGCCTTGATTTGACGACGAAAAAGAAAATTCTCTTCCTTGTCCCATCGATATCTTTATGAAAAGTTATCTGTAAATTAAAAGTCAACAATTTATCGATATCTATACAAATGTAGCTATCGTAATGCAGAGGCGTTATTTTATTTTGATTTTTTTTTACAAAATGCCGACAATTTGAACATTTTTTTCTATTTTGAAGGCCTTTTTTCTGTATTCAAGCAATCTTTAAAAATAGTAATTATCAAATGTTAAAAACGCGAATACGCACAACCTTAGTCACTGCGATTACAAAAATGTTTTTTAAAATTAATTATCGGTTGATCAGTTTTTAAGTATTCGCTCAGACAAGGTCAAAAAACTAGTTTCGAGAAAAACGCGTTTAAAGTTTTCGTTCCGTGTTTCTTGATATAACGTAACGATCTTTTCTAGAATATCGATACTTACATTGAAGTATCTAGTTGCGGGCAATATGACGGTTCTTCATCTTCATGATAGTTCACAAAATAAGAAGAGCCTGTACTTTATCTATTGTAAATGATGCCACACCTGTAGGGACTGAGGGCACTAACCGGTCGCGCTACCTGTTCTCACTAAAGTGACTGTCACTCCGTCAATTTTCGGACTTGTGAAAAATGGCGCCAACATATTTTTCAATACATGTACTTTCAAGAATTATTAAAAAAAAAATTCCTTCAAATTTTGCTTAGGGGATGTGGGAAAGCTACTGTGCTACTATATATTTTTTTTCCATGTACAAAATGGCCGACTACTAATATTTTCTTTCGTTATCGTTTGTTAGGCGCTCCGCGGCGTGACATTTAGCATCCACAATGTTTTACCTAGAACAAAAAACAAAAATTCTCGTCAATCTACATTGGAATACCTAGAGAAGTACGTACGGAATTAAAAATATTGTTTTATTCAAAAGTTGTAGATATTTGAACTTAAAAAACGAATTTTCAGTGAAAAAATTCGTCATAACCGCTCATAAACGGCTCATAAAATGAAAAGTTTTCGATTAATCAGAAATTTCGTACATACTTCCCTGCGAAATGCAATTAGGAACATAACTTTCAAATTTAAAGTAAATCGAGTGAAAATTGTTGAAGTTATTTGTCACGCCAATTGGAAAAAAGCTGTTTCGAGAAGTTTCGACTAGTCGGCCATTTTGTACATCGACAAAAAAATATATTTTTTCTAACAGCTTGATATTCACACTAAATAGATGTGTAATTAATTTTATGAGTGAATCACTTTTTCATACGAAACAAAAATTGTTAAATTCGCACATGATGTTAAACCCGTTACTGTGGCCTAACGCCTTAAGACGGCTATGGACGCAACGGCAGTTGGGTTAGATTAGCGACGCGTGGATAGGGAGTGATACGGAAGGGTTCAATTGGGAAGGGTAATACGTACAATCTCGCTAGGGTGTGCGTTGGAACTCGGGAATTGGAAAAAATAATAACAATAGTAGTTACTGTTTTCATTCTTTGATTCATCTAATACGGCGGTTCCTAACCTTTTCAGTCTTGTTACCCCTATGACCTATCAGGGAAACTTCTTTTACCCCACCCCCCGTCCACCTTCACACAGATATCGCCACGCTTTTTAAGAGTTAAATGCAGCGGGAGAGCGCGCAAGCCACGTGGCGCTAATCTCCAATTTTATCACAATATACAGATATATTGTTCATCTATATATATATATATATATATATATATATATATATATATATATATATATATATATATATATATATATATATATATGTATTTACAGAGATTTACTTTTTTTCAAGATTGTCTGATGAAAAATCTGTCTCGTCGATAAAAAAATGCGTGCACAGCCACGACGTGAGTTTGATGTGTCTCGATACGCGAATACATTTTCTCAAACGGGTTAACGAGGTTCACCGCACGAAAACATTTATATCCCGTTAGACACACGCATTTTCGAAGCCGCACGTATATACTCGGTAACATGTACGGTGGAGTTACTATATACATGTGTATATATATATATATATATATATATATATATATATATATATATATATATATATATATATATATGTATGTATGTATGTATGTATGTATGTATGTCTATGTATATGTATATATGAAGGAGCCCGCCAAACTGGATTCTCGAGACGCGAGGTAAAAAGGAAAAGGAGTTTATAGAGCATTATTATGAGCATTTACTTGGTGCAATTTTACTCTATTACTAAATACATGTGTGTGTGTGTGTGTGTGTGTATATATATATATATATATATATATATATATATATATATATATATATATATATATATATATATATATATATATATATATATATATTAAGTACCAGTTACTTTTCCTTTTGCCCACTCTCGTAATAAAAAATAATATCATATGCCTGAATAATTCAGTAGATGACAGTTATACCACCGATCGATTAAGAATGTCCGTATTTCTGATGCAACCTGTAAAAGAAATTCAATCCGTCTCGTCGCGAAGGCGCACGTGAAATTTTCATTTCGAAATCTATTCGAATCACGAAATTATAT
The DNA here is from genome assembly GCA_963210295.1 of Ophion ellenae. Lineage (NCBI taxonomy): Eukaryota > Metazoa > Arthropoda > Insecta > Hymenoptera > Ichneumonidae > Ophion > Ophion ellenae. The sequence goes on from OY723395.1 coordinate 18,557,316, forward strand.
TCATTATTATTATTATTCGAAGAAGAAGACAAAAATGAAGATGATGAAGGAAAGTGGACGTTCTTGAGATGAACTGCAAACGCGTTGAAAAGAAGAGTGAAAGTCTCCGAGTATGGATAAAGTTGCCAAGAATTCGTTAAAGTTAAACGTATTTTCGTTTTAACATTGCAGAATTTAAAAGATTTTCTCTATTTTTGCTCGGATTTTCTCTCTTTTTCCAAAAAAAATTCTGCGAAGTAAAGATTATTTTCTCTTCTTGGGTTTGCAAAGGTTTTCTGCAAAATGAAAAAGATTTTCTCTCTTTTTGTTCGCAAAGATTTTCGCTTTTTTTGTTCGCAAAGATTTTCTGCAAAATACACAAGTTTTTTCTCGATTGCGACTTGACTGGGTGTTTCTTAATTCTCTTTTTCCTTCATGATCGGGACACGGTGAAAGCTCGTGAAGAGCCTAACTGCGGCAATTGCCTGTAGTTTTGTGATTTATTACGAGAATTTATCACGTATTACTAACAGATCCTCTCTCTCTCTCTCTCTCTCTCTCTCTCTCTCTCTCTCCCCCCTCTCTCTCTCTTTCTCTTTCTCTGTCTGCCCCACTGGCTCTCCCCAAAGAATATTTAATCATCGTGTGCACGAGATATACACCCTGATATACTTCGAAGAAACATAAAACGATAATTAGTCGAAGGAGACGATCGATCATCGTGCGAAATCGAAGAATTCCCGAAGGATTCGAGTTTCAGAGACTTGGAGAGAAGAGAGAGAGAGAGAGGGAGAGAGAGAGAGAGAGAGAGAGCGCAAACTGCACTAATGATCTCGTATATACTGTACATACAAAACAACTATGCTGATACGAATCAATTGAATGTTCCGAGAATGGGAAAAAACATTCCTGGATTAAATTCTCAACTCCGGCGAGCCCCATTTACGCGATCTCTCGAGGCATACCGAGGTGAGAGCCCACTTATCTCATATTTTTTCCCCTCCTCCTTCTTCTTCTTTTTTTCCCAATTCCCATACAAAGTAGCGGCGCGGCAGCGTCCAAATGGAACGGAGACGGTTAAACCGAGAGAATGCAGCCAGTATGGAAGAACAAGCGAAGGGGGCGGTATACAGGACGTTTTAAGGCGTTACCCCCACTTGTAGCGCAAAAAAGGCCTTTTTCATGAATTTTTTTAAAGAAAACTACAAAACTTTTTTAATCGTTCAATATACCATCTTAAAGAACACATCTTGAAGAACTTTCAGTAATTTTTTTATTGAAAAATATTACATTGTTTAGTGGCAAATGGCCGTCAATGAAATAATGTTTTTATATACACGGTTTGCGGTGACCAACATTGCGGCGAAGTGGATCATCTGAAGACAAAAATGCGGATGGATTTAGTCAAATATAAGTATAAACTAGTCTTTAATCGAAGGATTTTAAAAAATATTCATTTTTCACAAAATGGCGGACAGTCAAAGTTAATGGTTCGATTTTAACGAAAAAAAACGGCCGTTTTTTGGCTATAAAACGACCATTTTTTTTCGAAAAAAAAAATCGAACGATTAAAGACTACATTTTTATGTATTAAATAAGCCTGAAAAATTTCAAGAAGATCGGTTCGTTAGTGTTCGCGTAATCTTGGTCACCGACTTCAGAAATGCCATTTTGAGAAAAACGCGTTTAAAGTTTCTCTTTCAACGCTCTTTCAACGCGGATTCTTCTCTTTCAACGCTCATATATCAGTCAATTTTGTTCGGATCGACTTGAAATTTTCAGGACACATTCTCAGATACTTATACTTCCAAAAAATGCAATAAAAAAATCGATTTTTTCAAAATCGCTAGTGGGGGTAACCCCTTAAATGAACTAAATGAACCCCTTAATGACCCAAACGAACGGAAAAACCACAATCATTTATCGTTTAAAAAAAATTGTTTAATTCATCTCGACATATTTGAAAAAGGGGGAACGTTTTAGGTTATGGTACACAGTTTGGAGTCGACTGGTTTTGACCCCCCCCCCCCCCCATATATGCATGTATGTGTATATATATATATATATTTATATTTGGGGGGGGTCGTATATTATTATATATAATATTTATATATATATATATATATATATATATATATATTGAAGAAAATGAAATACGAGCACTTAAAAGGTAAAAAGGGGATGACGTTGAAGTTTGCACCGTTGGGATGCAACGAAAGTTCTTTTTATTTTTTTTTTGTGTCTTCATTTTTATAACAAACTATAATTTTGTCATAATTTAAAATCGTGGATCTCTTAGGATAACAAGAAAAAACCGTTTAAGTGTTTTCCGTAATGTAAATCGGCGAAAAGAGAACGTAAGCAATGAAAGCAAAAAAAACTATTGTTGCATTCCAACGATCCAAACTCTAACAACATAAAAAGGGAGACATCCCATACGATAGAACAGTAATAAATAAAGTAATTAAACAATATATATATATATATATATATATATATATATATATATATATATATATATATATATATATATATGTATGTACAATGTTAGTAAAATTAATACCAATAGTATAAATTACAATATAATCATTTATAAATAAAACACATTTCGTGTATTGTATATGTATACAAACTGCCCCTCGGTTTCCCTCGCGTTGTAATAGTTTAGTCGGAATGTACATAAATTTGGACTTCTATTGAACGAGGTCAGCACGCTGCCAATTTTTTTGTAGGTAATTTGGACCGCCAGGAATGTACGCTAAAAATATCTTCCGGTTCTATGGTGTTTTGTGGCCGCCAGACATTATTTTGAAAATAAAAATTAACAGTATTTTGATGTTGTTTTTGTAATGGTATTTATCAAAAAATACTTTTCATGAAAATTGTGCGCCACAACTTAATCTACAAGACAAGTCCTAAACAAAAATGTATCGGTAGGTTAACGGTAAGCCACAGTTGAACCACTATTTTTTGGTTTATTGTATGTACTTCGGGTATTTATCAATGTACTCTTCTGAAACTCATACATAACCTAGAAGAACCTCAAGGTATATTTAAAATTTATCCCGACATGTCATATATAGTTTCTTTCTTTTTTAAATTCTATATTTTCTTTCTGTAGAATCTATAGTTTTTTTCTTTTCAATTCTATATATTTCTTTTATTTTTGGCGGTACTGTGGAACTCCATTTGAAAAAGTGGTTTCGAGAAAAACGCTACACCGGCTTGTTTGTGGATATTTTCGCGTACAAATTTCACGGAATGTTCTTGAAATGACACTTAACAATGTACAAAAGGTTTCAATAAATTTACTCCATCGATATAGACGAAAAAAATTCGCAAAAAAGTTTTTTTTTCACGCTGAAACCCCTACCCTCCCCTTAAAACAAACGAGCTTTAATGAAGTGTCATAAAAACTTACAAATTACGGACAAAGCATGCCTTATTGTTGGTAAATTTTCATTCACAATTTGTGAACTCCGTCATTTTGTATATATTGCTTATTGAAAATAACAACGAACTGCAAAGACAATTTACGAAAATGCGAAAGTAACACGAAACTCATAATGGCTCGTCAGTTTTTGTTTCTTGGCTCATTTGTTCGTTTGTTTATTCGTTTGTGGTCGTTCGTTTCTTTTAACATGTTCCTTATTTATGTTTATTTATAGCAGTTGCAATTAACCACATAGCGTACTGCCCATTGGCCTGAATCATGTACCAGCCTTCAAGCTTCGTTTCTGTAAAAGATTCATCGTCGAAGATGGAGTCGAATAATTAGTTCGCGAGTTGTAAAACACTGGTTTTCCTTGTACTCTTCGAAAAAAAAGCAAAGCGTTCTTTGTCACGTGCAGTGTATGCAAAAAATAATTGAGCATTCGGAAACAAAAATCTAAATTCCATCTCGAGAACAACAGACTAAAGATAATTGAATTCTAAATACGAAACAATGCTGAAAAACTCTTTTTTGGGTATCCCCTCATCGAGGAAAAAACTATCAAATATGCATTGTAGAAAGTTTTTCAGAAGTGTTTCGTATTCGAAATTTAATTATCTTTATTCTGCTTAACTGAAAATGAATTTTTTTATTCTTTCACCAAATCGCTTAATTTTTTTTCGTGCAAATACTAATCATTACTAAAATACGTTTTATATTTTTTCGAAGAGGACTTGAAAAACCTTTAAATATCATATTTTTCGCGATTGCAAAATCACCGCGCCGCACGTTTAAAAAAATATAGCCACCTCGTAATTGGCATTGCTATATGCAGGGTGTTCGGAAGGTCGATGCAAAGCCTTAAGGGGGTGATAGGTCACCTCGTTAGGGACACATCTAACCTAGCTTACCTTAGTCCAAAGTCTAAGGATTTCGCGTTATCATGGTATGTATGATATTTGGAAAATTTCCCAAAATTAGGTACTTGGGTACTGGAATTTCAGTTTAGTAAAAGTCCCACGGTTCTTGAGATAAAAATCATCTGCTTTTACTTTTTCGCATGCCATTTCTACAATTGATAACTTTTTTGACCCGGTTTTTTTTTAATACTCTCTGTTATTTGTTTTATCTAGAAAAGTCTTCTTTTTAACCTTAGATGTTGAAGGGTTAAATACAGTCAGGAGGCCCAAAAAGATCGATTTTTCAAGATTTTTTTCTCGAAAAGACATTTAAATCGATTAACGTAAAAATTTGTACACATATTATGGTAACTTTTAACTGTACTTCAACATTTTTCATTTGTAAAAATAATTATGTTGAAAGCTGCTATAGCTGATCTCCGGGAGGACCTCTAAAAAAAGGCGTCTTGCGTCTAAGCACGATATCTCGAGACTGGATCATCTAAAATGAAAAAACCAAAAATATTTCGTTAATATAATGGATTATCTTGTAACTGATCAAAGGAATAAGCAAAATAATATTTTTTGACAAAATAGCGGCTTCTAAAAAAAATCGATTTTTGACAAAAAATTAAGCCTTAAATTGTTTATAAGTGGATAATATTTATCGGTGGGGAAAAACCTTTGATAAATCACTGAAAAATATACTTGGAAATATTGTCTTAAAATCTGAGACTGATCGATTCAGCCGTTTCCGAGAAATAGTGCTGACCGACTTCCAAACACACAGTTTTGAGAAAAACGGGTTTAAGGGGCCAGTCCACTTTGGAGCCACGAAAAAAGGCTATTTTCGCGATTTTTTTGTTGAGGATTTTATAAAATATATGAATGTTAAAGTTGTTGGGCTTGATAAATAAAGTCTTGAAAAACATTTAAAAAAAATTAATTCTTTTTTATTCATTTTTAAGTACAAAAACTATAGTTTAACGTAACGCCTCAAAAATAGGTGGGCTAGGTAGCTCCATCACAACTCGGCTACGGCTTGTCTGAAGCAAAAAAATCAAAGTCCATTAGATTCAGTATGACACCAGCTACAAAATGACCCTCGGATATAAAGTTTTATCAAAAAATAAAAAAATGGCAGATGAAAGACGAAAAAAAGTTAAAAAAAAACGCGTTTTTTCGCAGTTTTTCGCAACAAAAGAGTAAAAATCAAATGTTTAAAACCATCGAGGGTCATCTTGTTGCGAATCATATTTACGATATGTGGTTCAAATTTCAAGAGAATCGGTTTATTAGTTTTAGAGATACGATGGAGCTAGATTTTGAAAACGTTTTTTCGAGAAAAACGCGTTTGAAGTTTATTCTATGAAAAACTCTTACCTAAACTCAATCGGCAATTCCTGCACCGTACAAAATCCCTTCTGATTGCTCATCATCGTCGATTTCTTCAAGTCTTGCTTGCTTGCGATTTTTTTGAAATTTTCAAAGTGGACTGGCCCCTTAAGGGGTTACCCCCACTTGCGATTTTGAAAAAATCGATTTTTTTTATTGCATTTTTTTTTAAGTATAAGTATCTGAGAATATGTCCTGAAAATTTCAAGTCGATCCGAACAAAATTGACTGAGATATGAGCGTTGAAAGCGAAGAATCCGCGTTGAAAGAGCGTTGAAAGAGAAACTTTAAACGCGTTTTTTTCAAAATGGCATTTCTGAAGTCGGTGACCAAGATTACTCGAACACTAATGAACCGATCTTCTTGAAATTTTGCAGGCTTATTTAATACATAAAAATGTAGTCTTTAATCGTTCGATTTTTTTTTCGAAAAAAATGGCCGTTTTATAGCCAAAAAACGGCCGTTTTTTTTCGTTAAAATCGAACCATTAACTTTGACTGTCCGCCATTTTGTGAAAAATGAATATTTTTTAAAATCCTTCGATTAAAGACTAGTATATACTTACATTTAACTAAATCCATCCGCATTTTTTTCTTCAGATGATCCACTTCGCCGCAATGTTGGTCACCGCAAACCGTGTATATAAAAACATTATTTCATTGACGGCCATTTGCCACTAAACAATGTAATATTTTTCGATAAAAAAATTACTGAAAGTTCTTCAAGATGTGTTCTTTAAGATGGTATATTGATCGATTAAAAAAGTTTTGCAGTTTTCTTTAAAAAAATTCATGAAAAAGCCCTTTTTTTGCGCTGCAAGTGGGGGTAATATATAAAATGTTCGCCGGATTGACAAGAAATTTTCTGTGTGTGTACTCAAATATATGTACATTACGAAAATGAAATTGAAAAAAAAATCGTTTTTTCGAAAATTTTAACTGTATGTAACCCCAAAATACCTTCAAATTTCGGGTCATCTACAATTTAAATTCTGCATAAGAAACTTTATGAAAAAATATCGTATTTAGAATTTTCATTAAAACCAATTCGAACATCTGACTTTGATAGCCTGCGGTGTAAAAAACAATGTACCACGCTCATCATGCCAATTACTTTAAACATTTGCTTAGTCATTGTCGATTAATATCATTTGTAGAAATGTCAAGCGAAAAACCAAAAGCCAATGATTTTGTTCATAAAATAACATAAAGCCCAAAATTTCGAAAACCGTGAGCCTTTTACCAAACTAAAATTCCAGCATATGGTAGGACTTGGTCTGACCTATCGACCATTGCAGGATTATTTATAAGAGGACACCCTATGTGTAACATATTTTTTATATCATACCAATTACATACAATTTATTGTCCATATTATGTGCAATAATATCAATTATATTATCATGTACTTCAACATAATAATAATAAATATATTACACATCCATATACGTATAGTAATAAGCGAAGCTGCGTCAGTCGGATCGGAATGGATCGCAGCGGTGGTCTCTCTCTTTCTCTCTCCCTCTGGTCGTCTCTCTCTCGTATCGGCATCAGGCGGCGGGCTTGTATTAGGCGAGACGTACACAAGAGCCAGCAGTAGGCCAACGGCACTCGCGCTGGTGCCTCGTCGCGGCTGTCTTCTCCTCCTCAACTATTTCCACGTTCACGTGCCTCTCGCGAAATGAATTCAGATCGATATATAGCATTTCAACAATCGATCCGGCAATATGAAGGAAAATCGATGCATGGAAAAAGGAAAATTACCGCGGCGACGTTAAAATGTGAATAAAGGATTGAAAGTGCGACCCAAGAAGTAAGAGAGGAAAGAATCGATCGTGACGTTTACGTACACACGTGCGCGATCCCCGTGAGATGTGCGATTGTGTCTTTGTTTCATCGGATCGGGCAATAAATTCGCCCGAGGAGGAAGATATATAATTTCGCGAATGGTTGCGAAATTTGCGCGCGAGGTCGATGGTGCGACGGTGAAAGAAAAATCAGAGTGAGAGAGAGAGAGAGAGAGAGAGAGCGAGAGAGAGAGAGAGAGAGAGAGAGAGAGAGAGAGAGAACGTATGAAAAATTGCATTTGCACGAATCGACGTTCATGGATTTATGCACACGAGGACGAAGAGGATAACTCTAAGGATCGATGACTCCAGAGGGAGGACCTCTTCGCTTTCTCTTTCCAGCGTGTCCGACCTACCGCAAGACGTCGTTTCGCTCCTCAATGAGACGAGAGAGAAACGGATAAAGAGAGAGTGAGATAGACGCTCCGACAATGACGTTTGACATCATAGTCCAGTAAAAGAGACGAAAATCCAGCACTTTTTAGCGTAGAATATGAATTTTTGACCGAAGGTAGATGGTTGCGTACTGAAAGTAACCCCAATAAAATATTGCCCCTCAACTCGCCCCAACCCTAAGAAATAGGGGTTGAAAACTTGGGGCCGGGTTGAAACTCCGAAGTTTCAAGGATCAGAACGCTCAAAACTCCGGAAATATACTACCCCCAAAAATCAAAACTCCGAAGAAATTTTACACGAAAGACCAAAACTCCGAAAATCTGAACACCGTAAAAATAATTCGGCAATGGAAGTTTTAGAAGTTTTCAAATTTTTAATAAATCGACGAAACATTTCAAGATTTGTTTTTTATTCTAATCGCGATTTTACGTCCATTTTGAAATTTGTCTCGACAATGTTATACGTTCTACATCATTGACAGTCAAGTGTGTAGACTTTCGCTGGCGTAATCTTTATGACCGTTGGAATTTCGGAACATTAAGGGGCTGTACCAGTGTGACACTTTAAAAAAAATCGATTTTTTTGCCTTTTTCGACAGTTTATACTTTCAAGAATATCTTGGAAAAATGTCAAGGCCGTATCTCTAATCATCTTATCTTGAAAAAATCGATAGTTAAATATTCAAACGCGTTTTTCTCGAAATGAGATTTTTCAAATTTGCTGACATTGTAACTCAAAACGCAATTATCCTATTGACTTGAAATTTGAACTGAGTACGCTGGAATATATTTACTCTGCAATGACGTAGGATATTTTTGATTGGATGAAAATTGACGATTTGGCATTGAAAAAAACGACCGTTTTAAAGGCAAGAAAACATACTTTTTTTCATAACTACGCCATTTTGTTAGATTTTGATATTTTTCGAAAATCCTACGTCATTGTACAGGAAATACCTTCCAGTTTAACGACATTTTTTCCTTTTTCGATTTCACCTACTCAATCGGCCGGAATCATGTCAGCAGTGGTGGAACTTTTTTTTGGCGCCTCCGAAGGCAGCGCATAAGTCGCTTGGATCTCAATATTTTTCTATGAAAAAATTATGTAATATAGGTCAAATATAGCCAAATATATTCTTAATTTTCCGAAGGATTCAATTGAGTACTTATCTTCCAAAAAAATCCCGAAAATCACCCAAGATTTCAGCGTTCACACCCTGTATAGCCCCGTAAAATTAGGAATAGCCCCTTAAAATTAGGAATTTTAAACCGTCGGAGCATTCAAAGTTCGGAATTTCAACCCGGCCCCGAAAACTTGAAAATCGCCGTATCTCGATAATTAACAGCCCGATCAAAGAAGGTTTCAAACAAAAGTTGTTTGGAATAATAGCATTCGTATAAAGTTATCTGACGTCCAACCCCCTATCTTTGAAAATAGCGGCACAAAAACGATTCGAAAATTCGGGATTGATGCGTGTTTTTGTGCCGCTATTTTCAAAGATAGGCGATTGAACGTCATATACATTTATACGTATTTTATTATTCCAAACAACTTTTGTTCGACACATTTTTTGATCGGGCTATTAATTATCGAGATCCGGCGATTTTTAGGTTTTCAACCCCTATGTCTTAGGGTTGGGGCGAGTTGAGGGGCAACATTTTGTTGGGGTTACTTTTAGTATGCAACCATCTATCGTCCGTCAAAAGTTCATATTCTACGCTAAAAAGTGCGAGGTTTTCGTCGCTTTTACTCGACCATCAGCCTTACTTACCGTCCAATAAACCATGCAAACCGAGGCAAACCTATTCGTCCAAATTCCTACCAGAAAACGAGTGTATCAAGAACGAATAGTTTTCGACCCACGCGCAGCTCAAACCCCTACAAAATTTTCTTTTTGACCTTCACTCGCCATGAGTTCTCAAAGATTCCCAGTCTCGTTCATTCAAAGCCCCAAACCTAAAAATAATCTATTCAAAGATAGTCACTGGTCAAACGTGTTTTGGTCAAAAGATGATAATTTAAAAAAACAACAAAGCAACACCCCAAAATCGTATAAATACGGAATCTGGTCAAACAATGAGTGAAAAAAAACCTCGAGAAGTACATATTTCGTATCGTATAGTGGGATTTATCGATCGGAATTTTAAGAAATCCACTATTTTTCTTTCATGCCCGACGGGTCTGCGGATCTGTGAAAAATAGCCCCCTTCGTATACGCCTTGGTGCGTTCCAAAGTCCCCGACGAGACTCCGGCGCGTGTCAAGTGTAGTAATCATTAAAAATACGACAGACGGAAAAATGAACTTGATACGCGTAGACAGAACCTACGACTGCAATATACACATACACACACCCACGCAAATATATATATATATATATATATATATATATATATATATATATATATATATATATATATATATATATATATATATATATATATACGGGAAATTCCACGCCATTTCACTTAACCCGTGACCCCGACCATTTTTTGTTTTCCTGATTTTTTTGTAAAATTGTCCCCCATGAGAGGAATATCCACGCCAATTTTTATCTCTTCTCTTTTAGAAATAATTATTTTCCACAAAATGTCGATTTCGGAAGTTTTGGAAACGCTTAAACGCTGATAACTCCTGAACTAATCAAGATATCGACAAGTGTCACAATATCATTTTTTTGTCATTTTGAAGCATACTTTCGTTAAAAAATATGAAAAAAATTATCAGTGATCAATGTCAACTTTTTTTTGCTTCTAAATTGAAAACTATTTTTTTTAAAGATGAATGCTTTTTTTAATTTTTTTCAAAAAATTCTGTAAAATAGAGTGACCCATCCTATGACTTTTAAGACTACTGTCAACGTGGACCCATTTTTCCTTCTATTTTTTTTTTTTTTTGAATAATCATATTTTTTTTAGAAGATTTTTATCATTTTAATGTCCACTTATACTATTAATGATTACGTGATTTTCAATTCCGCTTCGACAGTCCTGAAACGGTTATTTTTTATTTGCACGGAATTTATCGAAAAAAATTATTTTGAATTTAAAAGAAAATGTTTCGTTAAATTCAGCACAAATGAACCGTTTCAGACATGTCGAAGCCGAATCGAATGGATATTCCTATCATGGGGTACAATTTTACACAAAAAAATCAGGGAAACCAAGAATGGTCGGGGTCAGGGGCGAGGTGAAATAGCGTGGAATTTCCTATATATACAGACTGTTCAATTGGGAAGACTAAAACGTAAAAATCCGCATGACATCGAAGTTTGCATCGTTGGAATGCAACGAACGTTTATTTTCACTAACTTCCTAAATTTTCTTCAGCAGATCTCAGCTACGAAAATCACGTGAATATTTGTTTTGGATCCTTATTTAGCGATCTACAACCTGAATCTGTAAAAGATTATTTTGAATAATAATAATAAAAACAAGAGATAAAAAAAAATCGTTGCCTTCCAACGATGCAAACTTCAACAACATAAATCCGCAAGGGTACACGATGGCTGTCAGGAAATATTTGCAGCAGCCATTCTTACATTTGTACATTTTTTCCCAATCAGTAGAGAACATCGATAACAATCGGGGTTTACACCTGTTACTTACGTGAGGGAATATATAGGGAGATTCATTTTTAAAAAAGGGTTGAAGTAAATCGAAAAGACGAGGTTGTACAAAAAAGTGTTTCTTACCATAATTTAATGGCTTTAAGGGGGACGTGCGATGGAAATCCAAATATTTTTTGTCGACACTTCTACAAGATAACTCGCGATAGCTTATGACGTTGAAGTTTGCATCGTTGGAATGCAACCGAAGTCCTTTGTAACTCGTTTTATTTCTTTATTGCAATCTATAATTTTTTCATAGATTAAGATCGTGGATCTCTTAAGAGGGTAAGAAAAACCCGTTTGAGTGATTTTCGTACCCTGAATCGGCAAAAAAAATGTGAGCAACAGAAGAAAAGTTAACTTTCGTCGCACAGAATAACTACAAAATAAATCGAGATTACAAAGAGGGTGTTTATCATACATATCAGTGACTGTATACAAACATTTTTTTGAAGCGGTTAATTTCCAAATGGCGTCTGTGCAGCGTTTATCCCAAAACTGCATTTTTTAAGTTGGCCGGAAACATAACTCAGACAATTTTCAACCGATTCACTTGAAATGTTGAATATATCTTGAAAAATACATTGTCTATGGAAGTACGTAGGATTTTTTTTTATATTGCATAGTTCATTTGTTATTAACAATTATCTGACGTTTTTTTAGGCAAGTTTTTGGAAAGTGAAAAATTTCGTCAGATAATTGTTAATAACAAATGAACTACGCAATATGAAACAAAATCCTACGTACTTCCATAGGCAATGTATTGTATATGTATGTGTATATGTAAGATATATTCAACATTGCAAGTGAGTCGGTAGAAAATTTTCTGAGTTATGTTTCCGGCCAACTTAAAAATTGCATTTTTGAGATAAACGCTGCTAAACCGCCATTTTGAAATTAATCGCTTCAAAAACATTATTGTGTACAGTCACTGATATGTATGATAAACTGCCATTTTTGTAATCGCGATTGATTTTGTAGTTTTCTGAAAAAAAAAAAATCCCCAAAAAGCCTATTTTTCCGGCGTCGAGAGTGGCCCAACCCCTTAAGCTGAGATGCAAATGAGCTTTCAGTTACCAATTATTGTCTGTTCGAACACTATAAACGAGGTAGTACCTAATTTTGGAAAATTTTCCAAAAATCACCCTTACCATGATAACTCGAAATCCTTAGACTTTGGACCAAGGTGACCTAGGTTAGATATGTTCTTAACGAGGTGACCTATCACCCCCTTAAGGCTTTGCATCGACCTTCTTAACACCCTGTATATATATATATATATATATATATATATATATATATATATATATATATATATATATATATATATATGTTCGTATACACATATAAATTTCACAATAGGAATAACGAGTTTGGTAACGCGAGGCTCTTTTCGCTCTCCGGATGTTCAACGAAGACAAGAGGCGCGGTGGAGAGTGCGGTGGCGACGGCGCGTGCCGTCTGATCTCGATAAAAATTCGCGATACGGAGATCGAGGATCGTGAGAGCGAGAGGAAGCAGCGGGCGATCGAGCCTCGTTGCATCTCAGACATTTTCGCAATATCAGATGAGGAAACGAAGAAAAAAGTGTCAAACAATAAGAAAGGAATTTACCGTCTTCGTCGTGTAATCTCGTCGCCTTGGGACGAGGGCTACATGTGCGCGGAGGATGTTGCCGCGGATTCGCGATCGACGATTATCGGGCGTCTCGCGAACGCGGCAACGAGAAGCCGCTACGACGACAACAACGACAAGGAAGACGATAATAATTTCGTCGATGGAATTTTGCCGATTAGATACAGAGAACGATTGAACAGCTTGCCCGATGATATTTCGAACGCTTCGCGGCAGAGCGATGCTCAAAGTTGCGCGAGAAACGACGAAGCTGCGAGGCAAGACGAGGCTGCGAAGCAAGGCGAGGCTGCGAGGCAAGGTGAGGCTGCGAGGCAAGACGGCGCTGTAAGGCAAGGCGAGGCGGTGAGGCACGGCGAGGCAGCGAGGCAAGGCGAGGCAGCGAGGCAAGGCGAGGCAGCGAGGCAAGGCGAGGCAGCGAGGCAAGGCGAGGCAGCGAGGCAAGGTGAGGCTGCGAGGCAAGACGGCGCTGTAAGGCAAGGCGAGGCGGTGAGGCACGGCGAGGCAGCGAGGCAAGGCGAGGCAGCGAGGCAAGGCGAGGCAGCGAGGCAAGGCGAGGCAGCGAGGCAAGGCGAGGCAGCGAGGCAAGGCGAGGCAGCGAGGCAAGGCGAGGCAGCGAGACACGGCGAGGCAGCGAGGCAAGGCGAGGCAGCGAGGCAAGGCGAGGCAGCGAGGCAAGGCGAGGCAGCGAGGCAAGGCGAGGCAGCGAGGCAAGGCGAGGCTGCGAGGCAAACCAAGGCCGCGAGGCAAGCCGAGATGGACGAAAATCCTCGACCCAACGATCGACGATCGATCTTGAGACACTCGCGAAGCTTCGATTGTTACTATTATTATTATTGCGATACGGGAATGCGTTGCGTTTCGTCAGTTGCGGGCAGCGACGAGAACGACGCTTGCATTTTGCTCGGTGTGCGAACGTTGTCGGAGGAGCAAGAGAACGACACAGTGCGAACGAGATTTTCGGAAGGAAAGAACGCGACAAGGGACGAACGATCGACGAGACGGGATCGCGAACGCGCGAGACTTTTGCGCCGACGAGGAATCGGCGCGAGATCAGCCTCGGTTCCGAGACTCGATGTGAGTTTTTTGTTTTTTTTTTTTTCCCCCAAGACCTAGACATTTGCCTCGTTCAACGGCCCACACGAATTTTCGCTTGGATTTTCCCCACTCGACGAACGGAATAGCGAAATTTGCGACGTTACTGCACCCTTGCGGGGTTTGAGGGGGGTACCTTAAGGGGAGATATACACCTAGAGGCGGAAAAAGGTCATTTTGGTGAATTTTTTCAAGGAAAATTATTTTAAATTTCGGATTGGGGTTTTAATTATCTAAAAGTATATACATTCAAAAATATGTTTAATTTTCTTTATTTAAAAATATCAAAAATATACAAGGATATTGTATGATCCTTGGAGCGTCGTAAAAAAATCTGCGTATACGGTACCCACTGGCGTTTCTTAAAAAATCATCCGAAAAAAAACCTAAACGATTATTAAATTAGATACTATAATCTAGTACTCGTCATAGCCGATTTTGAAAATATCGATTTATGACAAAATGGCGGACGTTTGAACATAAATAGTGATTTTTGGGCCAAAAATTAGTTATTATTTTGCCTATAAAACAAAAACTAAGTAACGGAAAAAAAATCCTATGACAAGTACTAGATAATGGTGTATAGGATAACCACAAAAAACCTCAAGACAATCGGTTCATTGGTTTTCGAGAAATTTTGGATACCGATTTGAAAAACGTGGTTTTGAGAAAAACGCGTTTGAAAATTTGGGAATGAATAAATCATGAAATTTGTCAACTTACATGGAATCATCGATACCAGGCCCATAGTCTTCTACGGTCGACGGAATGTTCATAGTTTCTAAATCCTCGACCTCGACAATCTAGATGAATATCTCTCTTTAAAGCGAAGGAAAAACTTGCTGATTTTCATAATTTTTTTCTTTCAAAGGAAATATTTATTTACCATTTTTTAGACTTAAGGTGTGTTTTATCAATGACGTTGAAGTTTGTATCGTTGGAATGCAACGATTTTTCAAATTTTCTTCATCTTTATTATTATTTGACACTTTTTCTTTGCGACTTGGGCTCGCAAGTCTATCATGAACTTAAGCAAAAAGGTTCGAATAATTTTCTAGCCGACATCGGCCAAACAGCAATTTTATCCACGAAGAAGAATCAATTTTCGTTGCGTTCCAACGATGCAAGCTTCAAGATCATTTTTTATTACTACTTTTGGCTGGTACCGTAAAATGAGGTTATTCTGAACAGGTTTTGGAAGCTTTTGTAGGTTACTTTCTTTAATATCCTAAAGTTCAACTTGTTTCGCTCCAATGGGACAATGGTCCTTTGGCTATCAAATGTATGACAGTCAAGCCCCACCACCTCACGCACAATTTTTTTTTAGGTGTCAAAATAACCTCGAGTGTTGGGTTTCTTTGACGAGGTATTGAAATGCTACCCATGTCAGAGATTATGGATCACTTTGATATCATTTTGATTTAAAAAATGTAATATTTTATGCATTGTACATGGAATTAAATAAAAAACAACGATTTTTTACAACCGAATTGTTTATTTGGGAAACATTTTACATAAAAATATCAAGTACTTAGGGTACCATTATAGGCACTTAATCAGTCTTATCATTATCAGTGAGATCGAAGTCAACTTGAGCAACATTACAGTGGACTTTAGCACCATTATAATAAACTTGGGCAACAAATTTGAGCAACAATAGCAAAAAAGTTAAAACATAATTAGTCTGTGTCCTCGCACACCACACATTCATAGGCAGGATTCATAGGCAAGTGATGCAGCATATCCAGTCTGAAGCATGAAGAACCGGAAGTCACATCTGCAGATGGAACAGGGGTTGTTGTCCTTCTTCTTGCCCTTCCTTATTCCCTTCTTGCGGACCAAATCATTTAGACGAACATAATGGTACTTTGCAATCAACTTTAGCAACGTTATAATAAACTTGAACGACAAATTTGAGCAATAATAGAAAAAAGTTTGAGTTTTATTTTTTTATTAATCTTTAAAAATGGCTGAGGTATGGCACGATCTTATGAACGGGTTGCGGCAGATGTTTATCATACGGCGTGACACGCAGCGTCGAAGGGATTAATCTAAAAAAAAACCAACGAGGATCTTTCTTTCATTGACACTCATACGTAGAATATGAACCAAGAAAAAGCGAGAAATGTTAAAAATTTATTAAATGGTACACCTCGAAAAGAAAATATTGTATTTTCCGAAAAAAATGGCTACATTTTGCAATAAAAAATACTTGTTTTTAAACTTTTCTAGAACATTTGGAGTCATGTTTTAGACCAGGAGGTTAGAAAGGCATATACCAAATTTCATTAAAATTCAGATTAATAAAAAAATATACCATGTAATAGCCAAAAGTAGGAATAAAACATACTAAGTCTCAAAAATGGTGAAGAAATCTTTCCTTTTGAAAAAAATAATGAAAATCAGCAAGAAAAATGCTTGCCTAAAGGTATATCTCCCCCGTTAACGAGCTCGTTCATTATACACTCCATTTAACCCCGTTAATTTTCTACTTCCAAACGGTCACCCACCCAAGTACCGGCCCAGTCCAATGTCTCACAAGGGCAATGCTCGAAAATAGAAAGAAAAAAAAATTAAAAATCTTCATATGGTTCGTTGGAACCCCTGTGGACAATTTTTACAGGCCTAAAATGAATCTTTGAAAAAGAGGGCAACAAACGTGCTGAACCAACACAAATTATCGTTCTTTGCCTCCAAGCGTGTGACGCGTTGTCTCTTCGCTCCTTATATACGTGGACGTAAATACGAATATCTATTACACGCACATATATACATACACACACACACACATATATATATATATAATGCAAGTCCACGGATTACGGTGCCTGGTACGGGACTTTGTTCTAGGGAATACTAGGTGATATATATTTTCAAAAATTTATTACAAATATACAATTAAAATATTATGAATAACAAGTATATATACGAGTATGTACCCGTCAATTGAAGGACCAAATGAAATTGTATATTTAGTAGCCTGTTCTATTTTTTATTTATGAAACTGTTAAAAATTTTTTATGAGAACCATTAATATGTCTGGTGTGTGTATATATATATATATATATATATATATATGTATATATACACTCGTATATTCACCACACAAATGAACTAATAAGCAAAAAAATAGAACAGGCTACTAAAGATGCAAATTTACAGGGTGTCTTGTTATGTGGATGACCCTGCAACCCTGCAATGGATGACCCTGCAACTCTCGATTGCCCCGATCATGTCCCACCATATGCCGGAATTTTAGTTTACTAAAAGTACCGCGGTTTTCGACTTTTTGAGCTTTATGTTATTTTCTTTTTTAATCATCTGCTTTTGGTTTTTCGCATGCCATTTCTATAAATGATATGAATCGACAATAACTAAGCAACTCTTTTTAGTAATTGGCACGATATGAGCAGTACATTTTTTTTGCACCGCAGGTTATCTAAGTCAAAGGTTCGAATTGCTTTGTATCAAAATTCTGCATAAGATCGTTTTTCATAAAGTTTCTTAACATTTAAGGTTAACAAGAAGACTTTTCTAGATAAAACAAATAACCAAGAGTATTTTTTAAAACACCGGGTCAAAAAAGTTATCATTTGTAGAAATGGCATGCGAAAACCCAGAAGCAGATGATTTTTTATCTCGAAAACCGTGGGGCTTTTATTAAACTGAAATTCCAGCATATAGTAGGACATGATCTGACGTATCGACAGTTGCAAGATTATCCATTCCCAACAGGACTCCCTGTGTGTATATATATGTACAGGGAGTCCCTCTTATCTCTGCCACCCGAAATAACTCGGTAATTATCGACGTCGCAAAAAAATGTTCCAGACAAAAGTTGTACGGTGTGAAGGGGGCCATCAAAGGCGACCATTTTTTTTCGGCGGAGGCACTGACGCACAGTGCAGGTCATCTCCACTTTTTAAAATCGAGTGGTACATTTTTTTCAACCATCTGTGGAACACCTCAAGACGCATACAAAACATTAGGGGGTCAAAGTCGTTCGAGGTCATTCAAGGTCAGTATCGATGATAGAAACCTAAATAACTCGGATTGCTATCGAATATTTGTTAGTGATCCGAGATATTTAGATTTGTATTTCATTCTAATAGGTGACCTTGAATGACCTTGAATGCCTTTGACCCCATAATGTTTTTTATGCGGCTTGAGGTGCTCCACGAGATGGTTGAAAAAAAATGTACCATTCCATTTAAAAAAGTGGAAGTGACCTTCTCTGTGGGGCAGCGCCTCCACCGAAATAAAAAAAAAATGGTCGCATTTGATGGCCCCCTTCGCACCGTACAACTTTAGTCTGGAACATTTTTTTGTGACGTCGATAATTACCGAGTTATTTCGGGTGGCAGAGATAAGCGGGACACCCTGTATATATATTCACCAAACAAATAAATAGTTGTTGTCATGTTTTTTTCAACAGTTTCATCAACAAAAACTGATTTTTATAATCCGATCGTAATTTTTCCCTCATATATATAATATATATATATTCACCACACAAATAAACGGTTCTTATGGTTTTTAAAACATTTTCATAAACGAAAAAAAACTTAAATTCTTTTTTAAGAAAACTCACCTTTTTTAAAACAGTTTCATAAACAAAAAAAAATCGAATCCTAATAATCCGCTCGTTATTTCTCCCTTTTGTATGTATATATATATATGTGTATATATAAATATATATATATATATACATATACATATACATATATATATATATATATATATATATATATATATATGTGTGTGTGTGTGTGTGTGTGTGTGTGTGTGTGTGTGTGTGTGTGTGTGTGTGTGTGTGTGTGTGTGTGTGTGTGTGTGTATGTATATATATGTATATGTATATATATTTATATACACATATATATATATACATACAAAAGGGAGAAATAACGAGCGGATTATTAGGATTCGATTTTTTTTTGTTTATGAAACTGTTTTAAAAAAGGTGAGTTTTCTTAAAAATGAATTTAAGTTTTTTTTTGTTTATGAAAATGTTTTAAAAACCATAAGAACCGTTTATATATATATATATATACGGTGCAGCACGGTGCAACAGAATACAGTAGCCGACTAATCAAATTGAGGGCCTCGTTTGCCCCCGTGTGCCCCTTGGAAATGTACCTATGACTCCGGCCGTGCCCTTCTACACACACACGCGCGCACACACATAAATATAATTACTTTATACAAAACGGATTGATCGGAGCAGAGCAGCTAGCCTCTGCGTCAACGATGATGCTATGTTTGTTTGATTTAGAATGCACGCACACATACACATATATGCATATTTATCTTTATAATACGAGCGGAGATCTATAGCGTGCCCCCCCGGCACCAGGCCGCGATCACCCGTCAACGTGTCCGTCACGCATTCCAACGACGCCAGCTATTTTAAGATCTCGCGCGTATAGTTCATCGGAGACTCGCGGTGCATTTATATGTATGAGTATGCGCGGGCATACACCCAAATATACATGTATATGTATAAATGTATGTACGTACGTATGTATAGATCATACAGTACCACGTAGTACCACATTGGGTGATCTGTACATGTAGTCATCGACTAACTGAGGCAACTCGCTGCTGGGACAATATTCGTATATTATGGGATTGTGGCCAAACGTTCGTACAAACGTAAACGTGCGGGACAAAAGTGACGGCTTGTGCTGTTTTGCCAACTACTTTTTGGCCTAATGTTATTTTCACCGTTGGCGCAAGGGGCATCGTACTATTGCTCATAAGCGAATACAAAATCGTTATAAAAAATATTATCATACCTGAGAACAATTAAGGGGCTATACCAGTGTGGACGCCGAAAATTTGGGTGATTTTCAGGATTTTTTTGGACGAAAAGTACTCAATTAAATGTTTCGGAAAATTAAGAATATATTTGGCTATATTTCACCTATATTACATAATTTTTTCATAGAAAAATATTGAGATCCAAGCGACTTATGCGCTGCCTTCGGAGGCGCCAAAAAAAAGTTCCTCCACTGCTGACATGATTCCGGCCGATTGAGTAGCTGAAACCGAAAAAGGAAAAAATGTCGTTTAACTGGAAGGTATTTCCTGTACAATGACGTAGGATTTTCGAAAAATATCAAAATCTAACAAAATGGCGTAGTTATGAAAAAAAGTCTGTTTTTTGCCTATAAAATTGTCGTTTTTAAAAATGCCAAATCGTCCATTTTCATCCAATCAAAAATATCCTACGTCATTGTAGAGTAAATATATTCAAGAGTACTCCGTTCAAATTTCAAGTCAATCGGATAATTGCTCTTTGAGCTACAATGTCAGCAAATTTGAAAAATCTCATTTCGAGAAAAACGCGTTTAAAGATTTAACTATCGATTTTTGCAAGATAAAATCATAAAGATACGACCTTGAAATTTTTACAGGATACTCTTGAAAGTATAAACTGTCGAAAAAGGCACAAAAAAATCGATTTTTTAAAAGTGTCACACTGGTATAGCCCCTTAAGGCGGGAAACCATTTTAGATCACTCAAAAAATCGATTTCTTCATTCCTTAAATTGCTAGTAAAACTATTCAAGAATATGTTCCCAAAGCAGTATAAATCATTCGTTACTGCCTTGAATTTTTTATTTTCGGTAATTTTTTTCAAACGCGTTTTTCTGGAAACGATTTTTCAATTTTTGTACACTCTAGCTAAAAGTTTCTAACCTACAATTTTATAAAGTGATATTTTCTTTATATAATTACGCTCTATGAACCTAAATTTGGGGTAATGTCATTGTTTAAAGTGTATTTTTTATAGTAAAAAAGATTATAAAGTAATGGCAAAAATTAGACCCATTTGTTTAAACATCTCTAAAAAAAAGCAATTTTAGATTTTTAGTCAGAGTTAGGTTCATATAGAAGGAAATTATGTTCTTAAAGTAATCTTCAAACCGTATCGATTTCCGATGAAAACTGTGGCCTCCAGAGTGTACACAGACAGCAAAGTCTGATGGCAACCTTCGATGGGCGGGTTCGATGGGTTATATGTTCCATATTTTCAAAGGAAATTCTACGAAAAAATAAAAAAATTGTTTGAAAATATGTATAAAATATTCCCAAAGTTTGAATAAATTATATTCATTTATTCCCTGTCGCAAAATTATCAAGGAAATAGGAAAATACTCAATAGCCTTCAGGAGACTCGACGCAGCTGAATACTACGAGAATTTGTTTATACCTCTTCGCTAAACTAGTAGTGTTACGCAGGTAAAGGGCAGGAGGATACTTTTTTTAAAAAGCGGAAACTGAGATAGTCTTTGAGTTAGTGTACAAATATAGATAAATAATGTAACGAATATTATTAGCGGGAAATGTAAAAGCAACGGCAGGACATGTGATATAAATCTATTCTATTCTATTCATTCATTCCTTGTAAAAAAAATCATGAAATTCACTTTTAAAAAAACCTATTCCTCCACTGGTTTCTTCATTTACAACGATCAAAAAATCGATTTTTTTGCCCAGACATGCAAAAAGTAACTCAATTAACAACTAACAATTACAATTATTACTGTAATTCATAATTCAATTACTTTGTAACAGATTCCTTAAGGATGTTCAGTACAGGCGATACAATGTTGCTAAACCATGTTAAAAACATGAAAAATTTCGAAAAGTTCAGAATTAAAAAAAAATTGGTGCATATATTCTTTAGTGCCAAATTTGACAAAACAAATTTTTTCAGATCTTTCTTCTACACAGTTATCGAGTAATTTAACACTAAAGTTCACGTGTATAAGCATAGCGTTTCCATATATGTAGGTATACATTCCGGGCATGAGAAATCTGCTTTAAGGCGGTCCTCTAGTTTCTCGGCTGTTTATTTACGGCTTTTTCAATAATTTTTTACGGGCAAAGCATCGAAATAATCAGTCTCATTGTTTTTGCATAATTTTTATTAACATTTAAATAAGCTTTACAAATTTTTTGAAGTCAAAATATATAATAGAATAAAAGTTATAGTGGCCGACAGGAAGACATCAAGTAAAAGAGGTGCTTGACGGTGACCAAGATTGCGGCTGTTCTGCTTATCTGAAATCAAAAAACAAAATGGCATTTCAATCTTCATATTTAAGACTAGCGATTGAACTAGAGTGAATTCTAAATTACAAAAATTGACTTTTTCATACACTTTTGAAAATTACATTCTATTTTTTACTAATTTTTCTTAAGTTTTTCGCTCGTAAAAAAAAAACTATGGAAGCAATCATGATAATCCTAGTTCAATCGCTGGCTTATAACATATTAAAGATGCTGTATAAATTTGAACAAGATCGGTGCAGTAGTTTCTGAAATATCGTGGTCACCGTTTCGAAAAATGGTGTTTCGAGAAAAACGCGTTTGAAAGTATACCTGCTCCGTATACCTGCTCCGTTCCAGTGCCGTAACTTGTGAACCACTTCGAATATCGAAAGATCCTTTGGCACACATTTTCTACACATGTTGTAGATGTGATTTATGAAGAAAAAAAATCGATTTTTTCGACCCGAGAAACTAGAGGACCGCCTTAATGCTTAATTACTCGATAACTAAGTAGAAGAAAATTTTGAAAAAATGTGTGTTTTCGCCCTTCATGTTGAAGAACACTATCACCAAATTTGATCAATTTCTTAACATTTTGACTTCTGTACCGAAACTCCTTAAGTAATTAGTTACCTACAAGTATTACTCAAAAACTATCAAGCCGATTGAGTTGAAACTTAGTAGAAATATTAATGATATTGCTACCTTCTACTTGACGAGAATTATTTATGAAAAATTAGAAAAAAAACTACTTTCTAAATCCACATTTGACAGAAATTTTGCGTGATATGTTGATTTTTTTGTTGTAAATGCGTGCTATTCTTTTATACTTGCATTTTTTTTTCATTTTAATGACTGTCAGATCTAAACTATACATGTCTTAACTGAAACATTTTTGAATTAAAAAAAAAATCAAAGTCTACTGGAAGTTAAGCCGCACGCCGATTGGCAACTCCCGCGCCAACCGTGCTGTAACCCTCAGCTAAAGCTTCGTTATTCTGATGACAAATGAATTTCAAAAAACTGTTTTGTAAACCTAAATATACTATTAAAGTATACCTGCGGTTTGATAAATGTAGAATAATCATTTCTGAGTTTCAAAAATCCCTCAAAATTGCTTATGTTTTTCCCGTCTAAATGTATATCCCGCCTTAAATTAGGAAAATGCAAATTAACTGGTCTGCATAAGTTTGGAGGCCAGAAAGCAGGTCGATTTTTAATTCTTTTTTCCGATGAGAGTATTGGGATGGCGAGCTCGGGATTTTACACACATCCAATACGTAGTCTTGTCAAGTTTGAGTTTTTTTAAATGGAAGAATATTGACCAACGGTGAAGTCGTTATTATTTAAACAAAGTGCCGTCATTGCTGCATGGCAAAATGGCTGCGGGTGATGGTGGCCTCTAGGCTCATCTGAAATGAAAAATAAAAACATGAGCTTTAAATATGATGATGAAACTTCCGTATGACCGGATACTTTTTGAATTTTTGTAACTACGAAGATGCCAAGCTGTAGAGAAAAAATCGATTTTCGACGAAAAAAAGACAACTTGAATAATTTATTATGAACAAATGGATAAGCAGACCAAAAAATCATCAGGTCATCCGATAGAAAACATCATAAACATTGCTCTGTCCGAATATGAAGTGCATCAGACGAATAGATTTCAAGCTACGACTTCCACGGTTTATGAGACTGGAGTTTGCATCATTGGAATGCAATGGAAATTATTTTTCTTTTGGCAGCTTTCACCCACGAAAATCTCTGAAGCGTTTCCATCAAAATTCTCGTACAGAGATCTACGATATGAATGCGGCAATGAAAATAATACAAAAGAACTTTCGTTGCATGCCAACGATGCAAACTTCAACCCCATCACCGTTTCACAAGACATACTTTCGGAAAAAAACGCGAAGGAAAAAAGTTTTCCGTAGCGTAGTGGGCGATCTGACCCCGTCACAAAAATCGTCATAACTCGGTCAATTTTCGGAATTTTCACAAAATCTTTGCTTCACATTAAAGTTGAGATCCCGGGCTATAAAACGATGCAACAAATCAATTGTATTTTGGAAATTTCAAGCTTATGCCGACCCCTTAATGACAGAAATGCGAATCCCGTCAATTACAGTGTGGCCTACTGGAACAATTTAATCGATGTGATAATTCAATTTATTGTCAAATTTTTTTATTTGGGCATTTGACAGGAAACGATTGTGACAGTATAAATTTCTAGATTTCAGCCACTCGGCCTTTTTTAATTACGCCAACAATTTTTTTTCGTGATTTTTCGGTTTTTTCTCTCTCTCTCTCGCTGGGGCGATAAAAAATGTGGGTTATTTTGGGTTTTCCCTTAAATTTGCCCTTCCATCCTCTTATATCACGCCAAAAATTTGACCGATATATTTTTTCCGTTATTTTAATTTTTCCTCGTGCCCCCCCCCCCCCCCCCCCCAATGATATAAAGAATTTTAAAGACGAATAAAGAAATTAAGTTATAATTTGGAGGGAAGGAGCTGGATTTTTGCGGCGCAATTAAATGAATGACAGCTCAACGCGGGGGTAGTAAACTCCGTATACCCCACTTACATACTCACGGCTCGCCGTATAGCCTGCATATTACGTAAGTGAATGGCTTCTCTATTCCGTATGCACCTTTAAGGCGTCCGACCTGGATAATACGAACTACTCTCCGGGCCTACGCGAGGCGCGCACACACATTCTCTTTCCCTCTCTATCTCTTCTCTGCCTTCTCGCTCTTATACTGCCGCCCTTTCTCCCGCATATATGCACATATATATATGTACACTCGCAATTTCATGTGTGCGCGAGCGAATTGCATTTTGACGCGCGAGAAGTGCACGTATTGGTGTGTGTGTATATATATATATATATATATATATATATATATATATATATATATATATATATATATATATATATATATATATATATATATATATATATATATATATATATATATATACACACACACACATATATATATATATACATACATATACATATATAATCTATATATGAACGTTTAAGTACGGGTGAAATCGATATGTGAGTCCCTAATTCTTCACGAAGGATATCTTTCACGAGTTTCCTCGTATATATTCACCTGCTACAATTTCCCGAATCAAGAATCACGTAATGGTCGAATTAAATTATCCAAACGTAACGAGAAATTCGAATTTTAAATTCGAAAAATACCGCACACTCACTTGTGGATGCGCGGTCGCGGTTCCGCTGCGGCGGTACCTCGAGTTAAGGGGGGAGATACCTCTAGGCGAGGAAAAAATTGCCGATTTTTATCATTTTTTTTTTTCGAAGGAAATATTTTTTTTTCTTTTAGACTTAGGGTTTGTTTTATTACTACTTGCAGCTGTTGCAGGATTTTTTTGAATAAATTAATCTTTAAAAATGGCATAGGCATGGCACGGTCTTCTAAACGGGTTGAGGCGGATATTGTCAGGCGGCGTGACACGTAGCGTCGCCGGGATTAATGTGAAAAAAAAGCTAACGAAGATTTCTTCTCTCATTGACACGTATGCGCAGAATATGAACCGAGAAAAAGTGAGAAATGTTGAAAATTGATGAAATGGTAAACTTTCAAACGAAAAAATCAATTTGTCAAAGAAATGACTAGAATTTGCAATGAAAAGATCGTTTTTTTTAGTTTCAAAAAAATATAGAATCATGTTTCAGACGATGAGGTTAGAAAGATTCATACCGAACTTCATCAGAATCAGTCGATTCGTCTTATAACTAGACTGAGAAAAACAAATCCAATATCATTGGTGTTATTGAATGAAATTTCGTTGATTCAATTGTAAAATTGTTGGTGTTAATAATCGGATTTATTCGTCAAAACAAAACGCTATTGACTTTAACAACATGATAAAATTAAAAGTTTTGAATGCATTTTCTGCAACGAACAAAAAAGCGTTTCAATTCATAACATGAATATTGTTGATTCGAGTACACAAGAAAAATTGAATTTCGCTAGTTTGATTCAGATAAAATTTCTATTAAGTTAATATGTTATTGTATTTTTTCACCATATCCGATATTGATTTCTAAGTACATTATTCGTTGAAATATTAATATTTTATTTTGATTAAAAAATATTAAGCAAATGTCTGAATTAGTAAAACAATTATGCGAAAATAAAATTTGTTTCTTGCCCATTTGATTTAAAAAATTCATCCAAATCATGGCCGAGCGCCACCGAAATTATAGGTGTGAGGAAACCCGTAGTTCTCGGAGTAACCGCTAGAAGCCGCACGCGCGCTCGTTTCTCGTAAGCGTAGCGCGAGCGGAAAATCTACCTGAACGCCGGAGAAACTCTAAAGAGTATCGCTTCTTGGCCTGTGGCTAAGATCAAAGTGTAGTATCTGTTCATATCAGGTGA
Source organism: Ophion ellenae (assembly GCA_963210295.1). Classification (NCBI taxonomy): domain Eukaryota; kingdom Metazoa; phylum Arthropoda; class Insecta; order Hymenoptera; family Ichneumonidae; genus Ophion; species Ophion ellenae. The sequence goes on from OY723395.1 coordinate 18,584,080, forward strand.
ACATCTTATATTCTCTCCATGGATATTCCATTGGATATCTGATATTCTCTCCACTATTATCGTGGATGATCATCCTATTGCTCACTTTTTATTTGAGATTTAAAACGAATTGAAAAACTTACGTCCCAAGGCATATTCGTTTCGATGCAGTAAAGAAATAACAAATTCGATTGATTACATTTTTTTACGAATTAAAAAATTTGGTAGCAACCGCTTAATTATTTCATCCATACATCTACGGATTGTATATAGAATGATTTCAATAGAATATAATTCTATGTGAGAGATAATGTAGATAGTCAGAGAACAGAAGAGCTCTTTCAAACAAAATATGTTATTTAAATCAATCACATTTTTCAATATTTGATAGAATTGTAACAATCTCATATATCGGCGGCACTCCGCAGCAGCACATTTATTTCGATCAACCAAAATATTTTTTTGATTCAATGGTTTTTTTTTCTCAGTGTATACGGCACGCCAGTTCTAAAAATGCAGTTTAGAATACCGTGCCATACCCTCGCGATTTTTAAAGATTCATTTTGAAAAATACCACATAACAGCCGAAAGTAGTAATAAAACGTGCCCTTAGTCTCAAAAATGGCGAAGAAATCATCCCTTTAAAAAATCATGAAAGTCAGCCAATCGTATCCTCGCCTAAAGGTATCCCTGATGACAGCTGCGGGGGCAACGGAAGTTAGCTTTAATTAGCAAAGTGAGGGTAGGGATTGATAGAAAAGGCTTCAATTGGAAGCGGCAATAGGTACGTAGAAACCCGCAGGGTATACGTTGGAACTCGGGAAATAACTACTCAATAAATATCATTATTTTTTAATACACTTTTTCCCAATGAAAAATATAAATGCACATCGGTATCGATGAAGTTCCCATTGACAGAATTTCGCCAAATCCAACGGAAACTGACAATTAAAATTACACTCAAAAAACATAATGCTTCTTATAAAACCGTAGTGTTTTCTAATGATAAATATATTAGATAAACATATTAATCTAAATAGAATCCGATGATGGATACATACAATAAAATCAATCGTTCGTTTCAAGACTGCTTTTTTATTTTATTTTGCGTGATGAAACGAGACTTTCTTGCCAACCTAATAGTTACATAGGAGCATTGGTGTCCAATAGTCGTAAATACTAATTATAACAAGTAAAAACAGGAGATTTTTTTAATTAAACTACTTAAGTACCAAAGTATACAAAAAATGATTGAAAATAGTTAAAAACTGCAAAGCAAGGGTTTACAACTACCGAAGGCCAGTAACTAATGTTTGAGCGATTTCACATTGTAATTTCTACGCAACTTGGGAAAGTATACTCTTCGATTTCATTTTTCCACTCATTTTTCTTTATTATATATATATATATATATATATATATATATATATATATATATATATATATATATATATATATATATATATATATATATATATATATATATATATCGGAACGTTTCACCGATAATAACGATTAATTACACTGGAAAAGGCGTTCGCATAATATCTTTCCTCGTTACGACCTAACGATACGCGAGTCGGCGTCGACTTTGTTAACTAGACAATACGGCGCGTCCTCGAGCATACGCGAATTTCTTTTATTCAGAGTTTACTCCGAATAAGAGTTTTGTTCCCGCATCACTTCCTCGTGTCTGTGATCTTATGCTTATCTAGCTAAGTGTGCGCGCGCGCTTGTATGTGCGTGTGTGTGTGTGCGTGTGTGTGTGTGTGTGTGTGTGTGTGTGTGTGTGTGTGTGTGTGTGTGTGTGTGTGTGTGTGTGTGCGTGTGTGCGCGTGTGTGTGCGCGTGTGTGTGCGCGTGTGCGTGTGTATGTGTGTGTGTGTGTGTGTGTGTGTGTGTGTGTGTGTGTGTGTGTGTGTGTGTGTGTGTGTGTGTGTGTGTGTGTGTGTGTGTGTGCATGGAAAAATGACGGTCGCAAGACTCGATCGCAAAAGTGACTCTTCCGCTTCACATCTTTCGACGTTATTCCGAAAACAGATACTTCCGGTTGGGTTAGAGGAACGCAACAGTTTTCCGTATTACTGAATCGCTCGTGTATGCTGATGTTCCCATTGATTCATTTTTTTCCTCTATGCAATTCTGAGAAATTCTGAACTAGTGTATCCTCCAGACAATCTCTAGGCATCGTTTTTTACCACCTATGTGGTGTACATATATATTGCAATTATTATGTACGGTTTTATGAATGTATAATAATACTGTATGAAATATCAACAAATTATCAATTGTAGAGTAATGTATTATTATTATTATTATTAATATTAATATACACATAAAATAATATTGATTATAAATTATTATTGCATATAATGTAATATATATTGTAATTATTATGTACGGTTGAATAATATATGTAATAATAACGAGTTATCAATTGTAGTGTAATACCTACATACAATAATATTGATTCTAAATTTTTATTCAGTTATACAATAATTATCATATACAATATAATAAAAATAAATAACAATGATAAAGTATAGAACAAAATAAACAATAATAACTAATCTTCTTGAGATTTGATTTATCCTAGGAAATATTGGGGGACATTTTTTCTCAAAAGTGGATCGCGATGTCAAGGAGAATTTCAGGTTGAGTGATATAATTGATAAAAATTCTGCTCACGATTCTCCCCATTTTCTCTCTGGTGCGACGGAGGTACTCGAGTTTAGAGCTCACGCATTCACCGATGTGCGACATCCCGCCAATGGTAATAACCACTGAGCGAGGGAGAGAGAAAAAGAAAGACACAAAGAGAGAGAGAGAGTGAGAGAGAGAAAGAGAGAGAGAGAAGGTAATGTCGCATCTTTTTAACGGTATTCGAAAAAGGCGTCCCGTTTAAACTCTCATAGGGGAGTGATGGAAAGAACGAAAAGTGCGTCGATGTCTCTTCGCGTTGGAATGTCGACCCCGATGACGTGCCCTCGCGGATGTCACTATTTTATTTTTCCTTTTCTTTCGTTCGACGCTCGCACCTCGCGAATTATGTACGACAGTAGTGATCGACTTTTTTTTTCGCGGTCATCGTCACTTCCACAATCACCCGGCGATCGATCCGTATACGTAATTTTGAAAGAAACACACATTAGCATAATCGATATGCGGCGAAAACGAGGCTTTTCGCTGAACGAAAGCGGCAAGGGGGGAGGGGGGGGGGTGGACGAGGAAAGAATGGAAACGAGTTTTCTCATCGCCCACGGCTCGTTTCGTCGTCACGATTCCGTTTTTGGATCATCATCCAAGCGCTTGGGAATTTAACGCCGTGCAGAGCATGCCCGCGCCGAACACTTTGAAACACACCGCGAGCTCGTGGGCTCGCCCTAACTAATCTCTCGCGTACTTTCCGGATTCAAGGGGGAAAATTGCTGATTTTCGTGATTTTTTTTCAACAACAAAATTTTCTTCACCAATTTCGAGACTCAGGGGGTGTTTTATTACTACTTTTGGCTGTTACAAGGTATTTTTTTTTCATTGAGCTTTAAAAATGGCGCTGGTATGGCACGGTCTTCTGAAAAGATTGCGGCGGATGTTGTCGGACGGCGTGATACGTAGCGTCGGCGGGATTCATCTGAAAAGAAACCAACGAAGATTTTTCTTTCATTAAGGAGTGAGATGCAGTCAGAGGCGTGGAAAAAACGAGCATTGACGATAAAAAAAATTTGTATAGTAACTAAGGCGTTACCCCCACTTGTAGCGCAAAAAAAGGCCTTTTTCATGATTTTTTTTAACGAAAACTACAAAACTTTTTTAATCGATCAATATACCATCTTAAAGAACACATCTTGAAGAACTTTCAGTAATTTTTTTATTGAAAAATATTACATTGTTTAGTGGCAAATGGCCGTCAATGAAATAATGTTTTTATATACACGGTTTGCGGTGACCAACATTGCGGCGAAGTGGATCATCTGAAAAAAAAATGCGGATGGATTTAGTCAAATATAAGTATAAACTAGTCTTTAATCGAAGGATTTTAAAAAATATTCATTTTTCACAAAATGGCGGACAGTCAAAGTTAATGGTTCGATTTTAACGAAAAAAAACGGCCGTTTTTTGGCTATAAAACGGCCATTTTTTTCGAAAAAAAATCGAACGATTAAAGACTACATTTTTATGTATTAAATAAGCCTGCAAAATTTCAAGAAGATCGGTTCATTAGTGTTCGAGTAATCTTGGTCACCGACTTCAGAAATGCCATTTTGAGAAAAACGCGTTTAAAGTTTCTCTTTCAACGCTCTTTCAACGCGGATTCTTCTCTTTCAACGCTCATATCTCAGTCAATTTTGTTCGGATCGACTTTAAATTTTCAGGACATATTCTCAGATACTTATACTTCAAAAAAATGCAATTAAAAGAAAATCGATTTTTTTCAAAATTGCAAGCGGGGGTAACCCCTTAAGTTTGTTTTACAAAAGTGGTTACACAGACTTTTTATGTTGTATTTCAACTTGACTTGTACAAATTTTCAAAGAAAAATATTGATTATTTATAACAATATCGCCATCTTTGTCGGACCCTCTACGGCATGTAGTGATTTGCGGTGACCATCATAAAGATTTACTGGATCATCTAAAATAAAATTAAAAAAATTATTAGTTTAATAATAAATCTAGTCCTTAATCGAACTTTTTTCAAAAATTAACAAAATGGCGGCTTCCGACAAATAATTTTCGATTTTCAACAGAAAAATCGCTCGTTTATTGTTAAAAAAAAATAGAAATTTTCAACAAAAATGAAAATCCTTAGATCTAGGACTAGTTTTTAATGCTATCAATAAGCACACCAAATTTCATCGAAATCCATCGAGTCGTTTTGGAATTATAGGGGTCACCGACTTGGAAAACATAGTTTCGAGAAAAAACGCGCTTGAAATTTTTCGATGTGGATACGGTATTACATGTTCGTAAAATCTTGAGCTCGATGGATGAAGCTAAACTTTTTTATGTAATTTGATCCGCTGAATCCGAATATCACCATTTTTGCCGAAAAGTCGAGCATTCAATTGTTTATAGCCAATTGTTAAAACAATTTTTCAAAAAATTGAAATTTTGCGGGGAGATTTTTTAAAAATATTTTGGGCAATTGTAAAACCCAAGTATTCTTTATCAAATTTTGCTTAAGTTCATAGATTTTGAGTAATAAATGTTCGAAAATTTCTGAAAGAGTTTTCCAATTTTACACTTGATTTATGTATAGAAAAACTAATTGAAAAATTACTTACATGGAGTCATCAATTCCTGGCCCATATAATAAGGCTTCTGCCGATGTGGAAGCTTCGAAAATATCAATTTCTTGTCTTCGAAGCATTCTGCCTTCCCGGGTATTATTTTTTGCGCGTTTGTCAGCCGCTACCTGCCGTGGGGACCCGACGCCCCTTCACTAATTGTGGGGTATCCCGGAAACTATTCATCGGATTGACTTGACATTTTCAGGGAATATTTTCGAAACATCATACTTCAAGAAAATGTAAAAAAAAATCGATTTTTTGAAAATTCTGACTGCATCTCACTCCTTAACTCTCGTACGCGGAATATGAACCAAGAAAAAGTTCGGAATGTTGAAAATTGATGAAATGGTACGCTTCGAAATACGAAACATTGCATTTTCCGAAAAAATGGCTACATTTTCCTATAAAAAAATACTTTTCTTTTAACATTTAAGGTCATGTTTTAGACAATAAGGTTAGAAAGATTCATACCAAATTTCATCAGAATCGGTCGATTAGTTTTTCAGCTATACGTCACGCCAGATTAAAAAATGCAATTCAGAAGACCTTGCCATACCTCCGCCATTTTGAAAGATTGATAACAATAAAAAATACCATGTAACAGCCAAAAGTAGTGATAAAACATACCCTAAGGCTCAACAATTGTGAAATAATCTTTTCTTTTGAAAAGAAATGATAAAAATCAGCAAATGTTTTCCTCGCCTAATGGTATTTCCCCCCTTAAACGACAGGCGTGTATATGTGGAGCGAGCTGGAAGCACCCGACGGTTCACAGAGCTATTGAAACACGAGATGAACTGTGAAAAAAGCGAAAAACATGAATAAATAAAGAAAGGATCATCCGAAAGCGGATCACAATTCTGCGAATGCACTTATTTTGTACCACTTTGGGAAATTGAGAGTCAGAGTAGGAAGAAAAATGTACAATGGACTGTTGCAAATGAAGAAGGATCGAGTTTACGTAATTGATATACACGTTATGTGTATATAATTGTATTAATTCTATATAGTAGTATAATTTATACAAAAATTATATAAATTCAATTTTTGCCTCGTAAGACAAAGGAACGCCGAGACATGTTTTTTTCGAAACTTTGAACCGCCACAAAAGTCGTACAACCAAAAAAAAAACTTTTATACATTTCTTCTCTATCGTATGAAACCTGAGGAGAGCGAGAGAAAGAGATAGAGCGAGAGAGGGAGAGAGAGAAGCGGGAATCGTGAGTAGAATTTTTCTGATTATATCAGTGCTTCGTAATTCTTCGTGACCCCCAATCCACTTTTCTCAGCGCAGAAGAAGAAAAAAACAAATATCTTTCAACGGATTGTTTTTTTTACAAATATCCAAGGAGAAAAAGAATGGGGGGCCAGACTAGAATTACCAACGAGTCACAGACTATCTATATACATGTATGTATATATATATATATATATATATATATATATATATATATATATATATATATATATATATATATATATATATATATATATATATATATATATATATATATATATATATATATATACACACATGTCCATTCTCGAATTTCGGGACAAAGAATTTTCGACGAAAGGGTTTCTCGGGATAAAAACACGTTTCCTGGTTGACCTGAAAATGAAAATGATTCTAGTAAAAAAGTGTTGCTTGAAAAACCACATCCAAAGTTCGATTCCTACAAAAAATGATTTGAAAAAATATTAAATACCCACGTCGTTAATTTCCAATTCATTTTTTTTTTTCGCTTCTACCATTTTTTCACATGGAATGTTCATTTGTTCATCCTTTCCATCCTTTATGGAGTGATAAAGGAATTATGCGAAAGGATATTCTCAAATGCTTAAACATTACTCGAAAAATTATGTATGTATATACTTATATATTTATAATTATAGATCGGGTTATGTCGATCTGATATTAAGGTAGTTCCTCTGCGAAAATCTCAACCAAAAGTTTACATACTATGTTCATGTTTAAAAGATTGATAATTGGTTCAATTAGTAATAAATAAAATTAAAAACTACGCAATATTGACTCGGCACTAGTAGATAATACGATGGATATAATTTATTGCCGTAGAATATATTTTATATTGTGTTTTTGATCTACCATTGCCAGTAAACTTTTTGCCGGGACTGTCCAGGCTTTGCCCCAATTGTTTTTTTTCCAGGCTTTGCCAGGCTTTGCACCAAAATTGTGAGGGCTTCTCATGGTTATATCTTGGAAACTAGATGGTGAATCATTCTCATTTTTCTTCACATTATTAGTGATATCTTACTCTAGCTTATCCTCGTTTTTTTATAAATTTCTTAATTTTAGTTTTGACGGTAGAATTAAGGATGCTCTGTTTGCCCATCATAACGCATTTGTTACGTGTAAACCAAGCCAACTTTAAATGTAACTATCTCAGGTTTGGGGTGGTCAAACTTATTCAAATTGTACAGATGTTTGGATAATGTATTAAATAACATATATGTCAAATTTCAACCATTTCTTAATTCAACTCTTCTGTGGAGGTACTACCTTAAGAAAGTGCCGTATCAATTCTCATCACCCGCGCGATAAAAAATAATTGAAATTTTTTTTATTGCGCCTGTGATGAAAATTAATGAGAAATAATTGAAATTACTTTCAATTATTTTGAAGAAAGAAATTGTAATTATTTTCAATAATTTAGAAGAAAAAATATGAAATTATTTTAAAGAAACAATTGAAATTATTTTCAATTATTGTGAAGGAAAAAATTGAAATTATTTTCAATTATTGTCAAGAAAAAAATTGAAATTATTTTCGATTATTTTCAAGAAAAAAATTGAATTTTTTTTTTTATCATTCTGAGAAAAAAATTTAAAATGATATTCAAGTATTTTGAAATGAAAAATAAAAATTGTTTTGAATTATTGTCATATTGAAAATAAAATTATTTTCAATGAATTTGAAATAAAGAATTTAAATTGTTTTCATTTATTTGGAAATAACAAATAATTGACTTATTATAATAATTGTTGTAATAACGGACAATCACAAAGAACCATATCAATTTTCACCACCGGCGCGATAAAAAAATAGAAACAAAAAATAATTGCGTTATTACAATAATTGAAATGATTAAATTCATTTTTTTACGTTCACTTTTCCACGCCAGCGCATCCTTCGAAGACCTTGTCACTTTTCATTTCCACGTTGTATTCAATCGACAAATCGATCGCTTGCAGAACGGATTTTCTCACGACAAGACCGATTAGTCAGGATTATTATAATCAAAGCTGCCTCAGAGTCAACTCTGGAATCTAACGGCGCCACGTGAACGTACATTTTTTTTCCCCGTCAATAATAACACGGCTTCCACTTTGTGCCACGCATATATGTATCTGCACATATATAAGAGGGACATTCCAATCGCCGTTTGCAAACGGGCGCGGTCGTTCCGCCATTTTTTTTTCTTCCACCTTACGCTCACCACGATCGCGCAACAAATACTCTTTGCATAAATCGACATTTGACCAACGCGAAAGGACCAAGCCGGTGGGATTCGAGGCGAGAAACGGAGCGAGTTACGCCCTTTTCTTTACAAGCTCGCGATATGTATGTCGAGCCGTCCACGTTCGACCTTCCATCGATCATTATCGCTTGTGGTTGCGAGCCTGGAGAGTAAGCAGCGAGGGAGAGTAACCTCAAGTGTCACGTGGGACGATCGAACGCATTGTGAGGACGTTCTTAAAGGATTTTGATCGGAGTATCAAGGATGTATTGTTCCCACTCCTTTTAGCTTGCACTCCCGGCTTTCCGCAAGCCTTACGGATAAGGAATTGCGCAACGCAGAATAAGGAATAATAATTTTTCAGATCCAATGGGATCGGATGAAAACTTTTCGCCAAGCGCACTGTTTCTTAGAGAAAGATCGTTCTACTGATTCTAATTAAGGTCGGGCGATGATAAGACTGGAAAATTCGTGACCGGCGAACGATTTTCCATCGATAATAGGATAGGCTCAATCCATTGGACGAATGAAAAATGGTCCATCTATCTATCTACTACTAGTCTTGCTAATTTACATCCCAATTAGTCGACACCAATTTTAAACGAACATGCCAGTGCGACTGGCTTGAAAATTGCTGATTTTCATGACTTTTTTTGTTTTTATAAAATTCGATAATCTGTCCGATTTTTTTCGTCTATTCAAATAAGACTTATGTTGTACGTGAAAATATATTTAAATGTTTTAGATTAATTTTTTATAGAATTTTTTGGCCAATGCAAAATGCTGCCTAAAAAATAGCGCCTGACGGTGGAAAGTCCTACGCCTGCAAACATTGTCTGAAAGAAGGAACCAAAGAGATTATTAAACAGTATAAAAAACTATAGAGGCGTACGGAAAATTTTCTTTTATGGAAATCAACAATATGGTGGCCATTTCAAAATTAAGTGTCAAATTGTGCCTCTTTTCGACAGGTCTTCGTCAAAAGAAAATTGAATTTTTCAAATTAAAAAAACACTTCTGTACGACGTTAGGGAATCGCGTGAAAAATGATGTGGCAAAATTTGAGATGGATAGCCAGAAAACTCTTCGTTTAAAATCTTCCACCGTTTTGAAAAACGCCGTTTCTATCCTGACTCAAGCTGGGCTCGGGCGATGAAGACGATAATGATGATGATGATGATAATCATAATGATAATGACGATGACAATGATAATAAAAATGATAATGATAATGATAATGATAATGATAATGATAATGACAATGACGATGACGATGACGATGATGCTGACGTTGACGATGACGATGTAGATGACGATGACGATGACGATGACGATGTAGATGACGTTGACGACGTAGATGACGATGACAATGTAGATGACGATGACGATGTAGATAACGATGACGATGTAGATGACAATGACGATATAGATGACGATGTAGATGACGATGACGATGTAGATGACGATGTAGATGACGATGACGATGTAGATGACGATGACGATATAGATGACGATGACGATGTAGATGACGATGACGATGTAGATGTAGATGACGATGACGATGACGATGACGATGACGGTGTAGATGACGATGACGATGTAGATGACAATGACGATGTAGATGACGATGACGATGTAGATGACGATGCAGATGACGATGACGATGTAGATAACGATGACGATGACGATGACGATGTAGATGACGATGTAGATGACGATGTAGATGACGATGACGATGTAGATGACGATTACGATGTAGATAACGATGACGATGACGATGACGATGTAGATGACGATGTAGATGACGATGTAGATGACGATGACGATGTAGATGACGATGACGATGTAGATGACGATGACGATGTAGATGACGATGACGATGTAGATGACGATGACGATGTAGATGACGATGACGATGTAGATGACGATGACGATGTAGATGACAATGACGATGTAGATGACAATGACGATGTAGATGACGATGACGATGTAGATAACGATGACGATGTAGATGACGATGATGATGATGATGATGATGATGATGATGATGACGATGACGATGACGATGATGATGATGATAATGATGATGATAATCGGTGAAAAAAACCAAGATCGTTCTACTGACTCAAGCTTGGGTCGGGCGATGAAGATGATAATGATGATGATGATGATGATGATGATGATGATGATGATGATGATGATGATGATGATGACGATGATGATGATGATTGAGCAGAGAATAAAAAATCGGCTTACCAACGACTCAATTCATTTTCTCCAATAACCATACTATTTCTTTCTGTATACGTTACAATAACAATGCGAATGCATTCATTCAGACTGACAAAGATCGAAGAGTCAATCACTCGATTTTCACCAGACCGACACCTCATCCCAATGAATCACACCGACGCGACACGACGACAATCAACTTTTGTCCTCGTCCTCCCCGCCCAATCCTCGTTGGAAAAAGGACCAAGGGCACCTCGAAGGAAACTTCGTCGCAATCAATGCGTTTGACCCGCCTGAATGCCAAAACTTGAGAAGAAGAAAAAAGTCACCCGACTCACGTGCGTGGAACGCCCGTTTCAACTGCATTTTCATTTGTTTCGATGGATAACCTACTTTTCCTCGGGAATCCCAATAAGCTCGTCACGTAACCGCCCAAAGATCTCAAAACGCCGAGAAGGTCAAGATTTCCCGAATACTCCTGACTCTACGAAAAACCTGGGTGGCCAGTTATTCCTAAAACGGTCTACAGCTCGATACTTACGTAATGAGCAGTCACGTAACGCGAAAAGACATACCGCCTGCATAACATCAACTTTTCTCTCCTTTCGTGTGCGGCAGGCCAAGCCGTTTCACAATTTCGTGTCATACGGAATTTGTGATTTGCAAGTATTATCGATATTTTCTCTCTTCATTCTTCGCTTACGTAAAATTTGTCAAGTCTTCGAAAAGATTATGCAGATGCATTACGAAGATTCGTTTGGTGAAAACGCCAGGCGAGAATGGGGCATTGCGATTTAAGAGTTGTTGAGAAAATCCTCTGAAAAGGCCCTATATATATATACACCCCTGGCCAAAAGTTTGGGGCATCCTGCAATTTTTCTTTCCGGACAAAAAATTGAATATCTCGGCCAAAAAAAATCAGAAACGAATTTACCAAACGGTGTTTTGAAGAGAATAAAGTCAGCTTCGATTTGCTTTTTTTTATTTTATTTTTTCGTTTTTTTTTGTGCCCGCTACGTCATTTTGAAAATGGCAGTTTTTCACGATTTTCGCACCTTGCAAAGTCGTTCACCGGACTTTGGGAAAATAGAAATCTCGCTATTTAGTGAAATGATCTTCGAAAAGGGAAGTGTTAGCTTTAGTTCCGTTTTTTTTTTATTTTGCAATTTTTTTCGCAGAGAATTTGAGTTTTTCTTGAAAAAAAACGGCAGGTTTCCGTAAAGCCGGCATCGTGCAGCGTATCGTGAAAACAATGAGGTTGAGAACAGTTGTCCTAAGGACTAAAAAGTTTTGTTTTATTATTTTGGAGTTGTTAAATTTTTTCAGATTTGTTTGGCAACATTTTTTTCATCGCTATTTTTGGTTGATCGTCGACGATTAATCTAATTAATTTATTGCCATTACATTGAAACGAAGATGTTTTAATGCAAATATCTTTGTTTCAAAGTAACGTGTCAAGAAAACGAACATAACTGAATGTGTACATCGTCCGAATCAAATGACGTTCTGACCTTATACAGAGTCAAACGAATAAGTACTGACTGTCATTCAAATCAAAGATGATCGGGAAAAATTAAGTAATTACACTTAGGCAGATTCGAAAATTAGTGACAAGTGCTCTTAAAAATAAAAATAAAATGTCGTCTGATCAGTACGACGTACAAATTCAATTACGCCTTAACCAAAAGTGCTCAGCACCCTGCGTTTTCCTTCTTTTCTAGTTTAGCGTATACCATCGAACTCTTTTTGTTTTTTAAATGTATTTATTAGTCAATTTAAACAATATTATTAATAGTTAGTTGATCCACCCACAGCCTTCATCATCTTCGTTTCAATGTAATGGCAATAAATTAATTAGATCAATCGTCGACGATCAACCAAAACTAGCGACGAAAAAAAATGTTGCCAAAAAAATTTGAAAAAAATTTAACAACTCTAAAATAACAAAACAAAACTTTTTAGTCCGTAGGACAAATATTCTCAACCTCATACTTTTCACGATACGCTGCACGATTCCGGCTTTACGGAAACCTGCCGTTTTTTTTTTCAAGAAAAACTCAATTTCTCTGCGAAAAAAATTGCAAACATTTTTTTAAACGAAACTAAAGCTAACACTTCCTTTTTCGAAGATCATTTCACGAAATAGCGAGATTTCTATTTTTCCAAAGTCCAGCGAACGACTTTGCAAGGTGCGAAAATCGTAAGAAACCGCCATTTTCAAAATGACGTACCGCGCACAAAAAAAATCGACAAAATAAAATTAAAAAATCAAATGGAAGCTGACTTTATTCTTTTCAAAACCCCGTTTGGTAAATTGGTTTCCGATTTTTTGCCCGAGATATTCAATTTTTTGTCCGGAAAGAAAAATTGCAGGGTGCCCCAAACTTTTGGCCAAGGGTGTATATATAGTAATCGCCACGTGAACGTCCTACTAATGGCCACATGCGTTCAAACCGCTTTAATTAAATAGTGCATTTTAATATAATGTCCAACATCCTATATGTACATATAAATATATATATACATATACATATAAATACACACACACACACACACACACACACACACACACACACACACACACACACACACACACACACACACACACACACACACACACACACACACACACACACACACACACACACACACACACACACATATATATATATATATATATATATATATATAGACACAGAGGGTGTTGGACATTGTATTTAAAAAAAAATATATATATATGCGTATTGGGTGAGTCAAAAATAGCAGAACACGTGAATATCTCTGTTGGATTTAAAAATACGAGGTATGTACATATCGGAATTTGAATGGTTTGGAAGGACGTACATGGCGATCAAAATATTTTTTTTTCGGTTTTTTCAACGTCATCAGAATGTTTTAAAATGGAGTAGCATATTTTTTTCTTTTGCACATTGTAGCCGGCATCCAAACGAATTCAGCCATGTAACATGGTATGACCTTCAAATGACCTTCAACACAGAAATATTGAATAAATAATAACTGAACGTGTAAAAGTTTTTTTTTCTTTATTTCTTATTTATTACTGTTATTTTTTATTCATTACATACACACACACACACACACACACACACACACACACATCTAAGTAGACACACACACACACACACATAAGTACATACGTGAGAGCTACAAAAACTCATGGAATTCACAAACGTTAACGGTGAAAAATAATTTGATGCTGAAGCCGGCGGCAACACCCTTTAAGCAATGCATCAAAGTCTTTAAGGGACAACAGAGCCACCAACCCCTCTAACGGAGCACTCTCAACTCATTATCGGTCAAGTGGCTCTATTTTGACGTGACGAACACGTTCCCCAAGAACCGGATGAAGGAGCGAGAAAGGGAGAAAGCGAAAGGGCAGGGCGTTGCGAATTCTTGGCACACGACGTAGGGCGAGCCCCCAAAAAGAATCACGATCACGGGAACCCCTCCATTAGTTCATTGTATTATTTTTGTGCCCTCCTTCGTCCCTAGCTTTTTCACTCTATCGGACACGGTAATTATAACGAATAGCAATGAATTACAGGGCCCTGAGCGGAACCACTCGCAAAAGGAAAAGAACGCCTTCGTTTAATATTTCTCTCGTCCGGTAGAGATTTTTATTCTTTTACGATTCGCGCGCGAGAGAGCTGCAGCTCTCTGGAGTACAGTTGCAAAGCGCAGCTGTTTGCACAAGGCTTTTGTTTGGATGAATGGATGAAAAAAATTTTAAAAATCAACATGCCGCCACGAATTTCGCACATTTCGTGCCGAGATTTTTCCTCCACGACTTTCATGACGTTGAAGTTTGCAGCGTTGGAACGCAACGATTTTTGGGGCCGGGTTGAAATTCCGAACTTTGAATGATCAGAACGCTCAAAACTCCGAAAATATACTATATACCCCGAAAGATCGAAACTCCGAAAGAATCATTCGGTTATAGAAGTTTTAAAAGTTTCAAAATTTTCAATAAATCGATGAATTGTTTCAAGAATTTTTTGTCTATTGAGAAGTGATTTTACGTCAGTTTTGAAATTTGTCTAGACAATGTTATACGTTCTACATCATTTACAGTCAACTGTGTAGACTTTCGCTGGCATAATCTTTACGAACCTTGTAATTTCGAAACATTAAAATTAGGAATTTTAAACCATCGCCGCATTCAAAGTTTGGAATTCAACCCGGCCCTGATGTCAATATCATGCCAGCGAAAGTCTACACAGTTGACTGTAAATGATGTAGAACGTATAACATTGTCTAGACGAATTTCAAAATTGACGCAAAATCACTTCTTAATAATAAAAAATTCTTGAAATAATTCGTTGATTTATTGCAAATTTTGGAACTCTAAAAACTTCCATAGCCGAATTATTTCGACGGTGTTAAGAATTTCGGAGTTTTGGTCATTCGCGTAAAATTCTTTCGGAGTTTTGATCTTTCGGGGTACTATTCTTTCGGAGTTTTGAGCGTTCTCACCATTCAATGTTCGGAATTTTAACCCCGCCCCATCTTGAATTTCGGAACATCATAATTCGGAATTTTAAACCGTCGGAACAGTCAAAGTTCGGAATTTCAACCGGGCACCGACTTTTTTGGTCATTTTTCGTTCCTTCATTTTCATCATTAGGGGGCATCCATTAATTACGTGAGGTGATTTTGGCGATTTTTCGACCCCCCCTCTCCGCCCGGTGAGATGTCGTGAGATTTTGCTCGACCCCCCCCCCCTCCCCTAATCTCACGTGAGATTTTTCAAAATGCATACGTTCACGGAAAATAAATTGTAGTAGAAGTAACTGCGGTTGTAGTACCATTTACTCCACCATGTAAAGTAGTAGAGAGACTCTCCCTACGTGATAAAAATTACGTGATTACTAAAATTACTAAAATTACTAAAATTACGTGATATTTGCCGAAGCCCCCCACTCCCCCACGTGAGATTGGGTGAGATTTCGCTTGACCCCCCCCCCCTAAACGCCTCACGTAATTAATGGACGCCCCCTTACTCAAAGCTTTTTTTTCGCAAATTGAAGTCATAAATCTCTAATAAGAATTCGTAAAAAGGTTTGAGTGATTCTCACTGCCTAAAACGGCAAAAATTGAGACATTTTTGAAAAATTAATTTTCGTTGCACTCCAACAATGCTAACATCAACGTCATCGGCTTCCTGTGTACAGGAGAAGGGTACGCCCGCCCGCAGGACAGCAGATGTGGCGATTGCTTGCCCTTTGTGATTTCCCAACCCTTGGTCCTCAATACCAGATTTCTTTTTTCACCCCCCCCCCCCCCTCCCCCGTATATACATGGCAGAAATATGAACGCGGACGCTATTGTGGATTATTTATTTTAGCTTTTTTTTCAACACTCTCTGCAATTCATCTCAACGAAAATTTCGTACGAAAATTTTCTTTTTCCGAAAGTCTCATCATCTCTATCTCTCCTTATCTCGTTGCCTCTCAATCTGTCAAACTCGACGCCAAGTGCGTTTCGCCTGAGAAATTCACGTCTCGATTTTACGACCCCGCCGGTCACCGCACGTTATTTCCGTGTGTCGATTCGAGCGAGTAAAAGGTGCGCCTTTGAAAACTCCTCCATCGCTCGTCCATTAGTTTCGAAAGGGAAAGCGTTCGTCGTGCTCATCCGGCTGTAATGTTTATTAGAAATAACGTCTGCTCTAACGAGAAGCACCGCTGTGTACAGCTTTAAGTGAGGAAAAAAGGAAAAAAGCAAGCCAAAAACACGCTGTCTCGCCACCGCGTGATAATAAAGACGCTCGATAAAAAAAAAACTGTACAGACGTTTTTTCTTTCTACTGTTCCTAAATGTAATTTTCCTTTTTCGCGCGGACGGAAATTTCCGTTTCTACGACGTATTTAGGGGAAGTCGGGGCAAGATGATAACTCTAAGGTCATGTTCAAATAAAAAAATACATAAATGAGTCAGTGAACTTTAATTACTTTTTAAACTAATCGACGTTTATTAATTTTTTTTATTATGGAAGCAAAAAAATCAGTCTTTCTGGATTGTACCATACAATATACATTTTTTATTAAACCTGTATTTTTCCCATCTTACCTCGTATGCGAGGCAAGATGGAACAGCGTTGGCATAATGATGGGACACGAATTATTGGCATCTTTCGCATATAAAAGTGATTTCATTCTCAATACCATCAATTTGATAAGCCAATCGTCGAAGTTCTGTAGGATTTGTCCGAATAATCTTGCTTCCATATCATTTTGATAATTTGCAAGTTCTTTTTCTTCTCCTGGTAGAAACACCGGTTGAAGAGGCACCAAATGCTTTACTGGTTCCATTAATCCCTTTCTAACGTAAATAGTGGTGCGTTGTAAAATATTCCGGGTTTGCGATAGCTTGTATTCATCTTGCCCCAATAGACGGTTAACGAATTAACAAAAAATCACGCAATAACCTTGAGCATTTCTGACAAAAAGGTTCTTATTGTATTAAGGGGCTATACCAGCGTGAACGCTGCAAATTTGGGTGATTTTCGGGAATTTTTTGGAAGAAAAGTACTCAATTCAATGTTTCGGAAAATTAAGAATATATTTGGCTATATTTGACCTATATTACATAATTTTTTCATAGAAAAATATTGAGATCCAAGCGGCTTATGCGCTGCCTTCGGAGGCGCCAAAAAAAAGTTCCTCCACTGCTGACATGATTCCGGCCGATTGAGTAGCTGAAACCGAAAAAGGAAAAAAAATGTCGTTAAACTGGAAGGTATGTCCTGTACAATGACGTAGGATTTTGGAAAAATATCAAAATCTAACAAAATGGCGTAGTTATGAAAAAAAAGTATGTTTTCTTGCCTATAAAATGGTCGTTTTTTTCAATGCCAAATCGTCCATTTTCATCCAATCGAAAATATCCTACGTCATTGTAGAGTAAATATATTCAAGAGTACTCAGTTCAAATTTCAAGTCAATCGGATAATTGCTCTTTGAGTTACAATGTCTGCAAATTTGAAAAATCCAATTTCGAGAAAACCGCGTTTAAAGATTTAACTATCGATTTTTGCAAGATAAAATGATATTTGAAATGAACTGAAATTTTTACAGGATATTCTTGAAAGTATAAAATGTCGAAACGGCAAAAAAAATCGATTTTTTTAAAGTGTCACACTGGTATAGCCCCTTAATAATTGGTACTTTCATTGTGTTTACCTACCTGTCTCTAATCAATATCAGCAACTCAAATAAACCGAAACAATGTTAAACTTTACCAAAAATTACATCGATTTTTCAAAAAATCGACATTGTTTTCTCACTCGAGACGCGTGCTTCCGTCCCAGCTGATACTTTCACACTCATTCACCTCACCGCCACCCCCAAACTCCAACGGGAGCACTGTGCTCGCACACACTGTTTAGTGGCTAGGCTTACGATTCATCTTACCCCGCGTATTCGTTTTGCCCCGAGTTCCCCTAAACGATGATTTTGGTTGTTTTTTTTTTTCATTCGGAAGAGAGATTTCCCTCGTGACCGCGGCAGGATCCTATAATGGAGGGATCAACTTTGCGTCACGATCATTTCACTTCCTCTTTCCATAGAACGTTAATTAACTTCGCAAAGGTCTCAGCGTTTCCCGTTGGTGTTTTTTTATTCGCCGCTTGCAAATCTTGGATTGTCACGTCATCATGTGCGGGAGTATCTATATTGGAACGAACCTTTTTTCCTTTCGTACTACTTGCTGATGTATTACGATACAGCTTTTATCCATCTCTCTCTCTTTCTCTCTCTCTCTGAGATATCGCATAAAGGCATTCACTTTGCGGGGGCCATACCTTTTCCTCCTTGAACGACGACGACGTGTAGGTGCAACTTTCTTGCGCTCGGCATTCCATTCTGGTCAGCAACCTGCGTTTGCGATGCTGACGCGAGAGGTATCCCCCGGGGTCCCGTCGAGTTTCGCATACACACAAACACATTATATGTATTGTATTATGGTATACATGTGAGCGAGAGAGTTTCACAGCATCTCGAGACACGAAGCCGTGGCTCATATTGACCCCCTGTACCCCCAAGGCCCCCAAGGCTCAGCACTTTTAGCTTCGATGAAAGTAAGAACGAGTTTCGTTGAATATCGCTCCGCCAGGCTCAAAGATCCCGCGAAAGGGTTACCACACAGCTCGGCCAGTTTTTAAACCGTTGTTGTTGTTGTTGTTACTCGTCTCGTGTTTTTCTTCAACTTGGGAGACCCCTCGCGTGTGTACTCGGGGTGCAATGAACCCGTATAAGCAACTGCACTTCTGCCTCGAATCCGGAAATCATTAGAAAGTTTTAACACCATGTGGCGACGAGCTTCGGGGATTTTTTTTCGCTGCATGAGGATTTATGCAAATGTTGTGGGGGCAAACGATTATTCGAGGCTTACGGGTTTAAAAAGAAGGCGAGGAAATGTATACCCAAAGAAAAGTAGCGAGATACAGATGCGACTAATGGACCGGCAGCTTGTTCCATATTTCGTTCAACTGTATCACCCTATTAGAGATCGACGATACGCTGCCTTTTGTCGAAGCCCCGACTTACTGAAATTCCGGCTTTATTTGTCCTGCCGAACCCCCCAATATTTGTTATATCGAGTCCATATGGATGTAGATTCATTGGCCACGGTCAGATAGGGAGCGGAACTCATTCTATTCATTGTACGCGTCCACCATCCCCCAATCACTCGAGTGTGTTTACATCATTTGGTGGTTCACGCCCATCCGGGCTGAAAATTACGGGGGATGCTACCAACGCTCCCGGGATTACCATCGTACATAAGGGATACACTAAATATCTATATGTGCTGTTCCCCATGTAGAAGTACAGGGCTCGATGACAAAGCGATTTCGATCAGACCAGGCAGCAGTTGGACAAGAACGAGGAAATACTGCGATCACAAAAGAGCGGAGTGTGCACCACGGGAGAATCGTTCTGTACACCAACCTAATGCCTCCCCAACTCCTGTACACTCTTATTCACCCCCTGATACACCCGCTTTGCAAACTGCAATATTTTACACGTCCAAGTGCGCACGGTATTCCCATATCGCGTGCTCGATATCAAAGTCAACGAGGCTGAAGGAGCGAAGAGGAGCAAAGGGCGCCTGAAGGGCTGGGGTTTTTGCCAAGGGGGTGGCTTTTCCATGTGCATGGCTGTACCAACTTCGTGGCACTACCGATGGACGCGAAGTAGTTGGCGTCGTGGCCTATCTTACCTATGTATCATCCACATGTGTGTACTTTATGGCCACATATGGATCACTGACTTGGGCTTCCCCGACGTCACTTCCGCGGCCTCATCCACGTGATGTTTATACGGCCGACATGGGAATGTAGATCGACCATAAATGGCAGATGGGGAGAGCACTCGTTGCTGCAGTGGTTGACGCAGCCCACTTAGGGCTATTCCCTATACCTGAATACATTCGCGTTTTAGGACATTGGGTAAATTGGTGATTGGGGTGAATGGCGGCTGATGTGTGTTTGCGAAGAATTTAGGCATTGCGAAGCCGATGAGGGTGGGCGGTTCACCGATGTTGGAGCATGCAGACTCTCTTTCGACACTTGGCTTTATGCGGATCCATCCTCAATGACAGTTCGACTTGGATGTCCCCAAAAGTGTTCTGCTACCGTGTTTTTTTGGGAAATTTAGTCCATCTGTACGTCGGGAATGGATTTTAGGGTAATGCCGTATAGAGGGCCATCACAAGCAACACTTTTTCTGTATATCGTAAACCTAAATGCAGCCTTATTGTTCTTCAACATTGGTCGTTCCAGCGCCCCAGCCTCCTGAAGGAATCGACCTACTGCACTGAGAAAAAAATATCATTTATCCAATATCATTGGTGTTATTGAACGAAATTTCGTTGATTCAATTGTAAAATTGTGGGTGTAAATAATCGGATTTATTCGTCCAAACAAAACCCTATTGACTTTAATAACATGATGAAATTAAAAGTTTTTTTTCCATTCAAAATATATATTGTTAGCCGAGAACAATATATTATTGAAGCTATCTAAAAAATTATCGCGAACCAATTATATAGTTTTGAATGCATTTCTGCAACGAAGAAAAAAAGCGTTTCAATTCATAACATGAATATTGTTGATTCGAGTACACAAGAAAAATTTGATTTCGCTCGTTTGATTCAGATAAAATTTCTATGGAGTAAATATGTCATTTGATTTTTTTCACCATATCCGATATTGATTTCCAAGTACATTATTCGTTAAAATATTAATATTTTATTTTGATTGAAAAATATTGAACAAATGTCTGACTTGTTTAAAAAAGTATGCGAAAATAAAATTTGTTTCTTGCGCATTTGGTTGAAAAAATTCAACCAAATCATGGCCGAGCGCCACCAAAATTATAGGTGTGAGGAAACCAGTAGTTCTCGGAGTAACCGCTAGAAGCCGCACGCGCGCTCGTTTCTCGTAACCGTAGCGCGAACCGAAAATCTATTTAAACGCCGGAGAAACTCTAAAGAGTATCGCTTCTTGGCATGTGGCTAAGATCAAAGTGTAGTATCTGTTCTTATCAGTTGAATATCTGATATTCTCCCCATGGATATTCCATTGGATATCTGTTATTCTCTCCACTATTATCGTGGATGATCATTGTAATGCTCACTTTACATTTAAGATTTAAAACAAATTGCAAAACTTACGTTCCATGGCATATTCGCTTCGATGTAGTAAAGAAATAATTCATTCCATTGATTATATTTTTGTGCGAAATAAAAAATGTTGTAGCAACCGCTTAATTATTTCATCCACTACACCTACGGATTGTCTATAGAGTGATTTCAATAGAATATAATTTTATTTGAAGGACAATGTAGATATTCAGAGAACAGAAGAGCTTTTTCAAATAAAAAATGTTATTTAAATTAATCACATTTTCAAATATTTTATAGTATCGTAACAATCTCATATATCGGTGGCACTCCGCAGCATCATATTTATTTGAATCAACCAATATATTGTTTCGATTCAATTGGTTTTTTTTTTCTCAGTTTGGCGTTAAGGATAACGCTGGATGATTAGTGGCTATGATCCCTAATATCGTGAGGTGATTTTAACGAGCCACAATTTTCGTTTGTGCCCGCAGAGACACTTGGACAAGGGTAGCGATCTTGCGGAGGCCGCGAGCGCCAGTGGTCTCCGGGAACTCGCGAGATCGCTCAAGCAACATCTTCGGGGCTTCGGTTCGCGTCTCGAGGATAGACGGGAGTACCTCGAGGACACATCGAGATGTTGCCTCCTGCAGGATCGTGCATACGAGTGGGCCCACGAGGCGAGAATGGCCGGGGAGAGAAGATCGCAGCAGTTCTTGATGGCGCGGCCGCCACTTCCGCCCGAACACTTCACGGAAATGATCGGTCTTGCGGAGAAGCTGGGCAACGATACACTGCTCGAGCAGTGTCGAACCGCGAGGAACAAGTGCGCCGAGGCACTCGAATTCGCGAGAAACGCCTCGGCCCTGGGAAGCCCTGCGAGAAGAAGATCTCACGCCCCGTCGGAATCGGCCACCTCCTGGGACGATGGACTCGGAAAACGTGAGTGAAGCTTCAAATCCCTTCATCCCGTTCGATAGCGGTTGATCGTTCCTGTTGTCTGACGCGATGGCCTTTTTCTCAGGCGCTTCGTGGGACGACAGCGACAGCAATGCCTCATACTCGTGTCCCCCGGACACCATTGGTAACGGGAGCAACCACGGTGGTCGTTCAACCCTCGACAACATCGCCGAACTTCGCGAGAGCGCCGAACAACTATTGGATTGCTCGCCACCCAGGACACCACCCAGAAGTCCCGCACCCAGAAGACTAGCGAAACCACCGGTCAATTCTCATCTTCACAGAGCACCGAGCATCGCTCCCGGCATGAAAGCCAAAAAGTATGGAACCCCCTTTCGCCTTTATCAATCGTTGCCATTTTTGTCTTTGTCAGCTTTCCGCGTAGAAATTTTGATGGGGCCCAAATCAGGGCCTGTTGGCTGACTTCCCTGGTAGGGCACTAATAAGGCAGCTTGAAAGGGCCCTACTACGAAATTTAACGTTGTGTCACATATGGGCCTGACCTGGTTGCCTGATCAGAAAGAAATGCATATAATATTTCAAAAATCCAAAATGGAATGAACCACTTGATTTTGAGTTCCACTACAATGATTTTGTATCATAATTCGCCATTGCCTGGCCTGCTGAAATGTTTTTGTTCGAAGAAAATATTTCGCCTATATGGGAATCGAAACTCGTACCTATCTACCCAAAGCTACGCATGCTGCCTCTATGCTACTGAGTGCTTGTAACATCTTGGTCCCAGATATGGCATGAGAGACCAAATGAATTCCTATGATTATTTGTTGTATCACATAAAGTATATCAATTAGTTAATATCATTGTGACAATTAAAGAGGTTCGAATAACATGCTACAGATATTTTAAACTTAACCTTCTATATATATATAATTTCTCTCTCTCTCTTTGCCTTACAAAGCTGCCGAAATCTTTTAACACGCATCCGAGTTAAATAACGTTTTTTGTCGTGACAGTCCATAGCACCTTTTTTTAAATAGAATGCAGGAATGCATCAAAGCTCCGAAGCTACGATGCTGTAAAATCGAAGTTTCCATGTGGAAAATAAGAGGTTATGTGCATCTATCGACTGCTAAGGCAGTTATAGGACAAGCCTATTTATGGCCTCATCAGGGAAAGCCATAGTAGGGCCTATCAGGGCAAGCCTTTGTAGGGCCCTATCGAGGAAAGCCTTAGTAGGACCACATTAGGGACAGCCTTAGTAAGGCCCTATCATGGAAAGCTTTAGTAGGGCCTATCAGGGCAAGCCTTGGTAGGGCCCTATCGGGGAGAGCCTTGGTAGGATCTTATCAGGGACGGCCTCAGTAGGGCCATTTTAGTATAGCCTGATTTAGGGCCTAAATACTTCCGGCCCGATCGGGGCCGGATCAGGATGTCCGTAATAGGTGTTACCCGTATCATACCCCAATCGGGGCCTGATCCTGGTCAGGCCAACTCTAAGAAATTTGTCGGGTTGTCGAAGCGAAGCTACACTTAGAGTAAAATTCGTTATAGTTTATGGACACCGCAATCATAATATGGTTGACACGACTATAAGCGAAAAGTATACCTAAACATGCGATTTGGGTGGGGTGTTTGACTATCTATTATCCCCGAAATGTACTATAATACTATTGTAAAAGGCTTGGCAATATAGACATGGTTAATTCAGTGCTATTACAAAATTGGCGTACAAATACTAATGTTGTATACCGTACGTTAAGTTTCGTCCAGAGAAACTTCTACTATTCTTTTCAAGTTTTTACAGTTCGTATGGCATTAATGTTTTTCGAGTATAATTTGTTAGAAGACCTTATGAAAAGTGACTATTCAAATTTTTTTTTAGCGAAGTTCGCTTATAGCGAAGACGTAAATCATTTGGGTAATTATGCAGTATGAGAACTTTTCTGAAAAACGACGAGACATTTTTTTTCGCCATGATGTTGTTTATTCCATTATAGTAAGTGATATTCCGTCGGGGGAGGCTGACATTTCCCATTAATTCCATACGTTATGGGGTTTTGAAGTTTCCAGAAACATGTAATATTTCGACGCCTCGCTAAACAGCTACGTGTTTCCTTATAGATAGTGTATTATGAAGGTAACGAAGTACATGTTTTGATTTCGTGATCATAGCCGTCCTGGTTCCGGTCACAGGTAATATTTCGACGCCTCTTGTTTGTTGTCGCTAAGCAGCTACGTGTTTCCTAAGGGTCAACCCAAACAAACAAACCCAAACAAACTCCCCAATATAGGCGTCGAAATATTTAAAAATTCCCTATTCTATCACGTGTTTCCGCGAACTTCATAACCCCATAACTTATGGAATTAATGGGAAATGTCAGCCTCCCCCGACGGAATATCACTCAATATAATGGAATAAACAAGTTGACGGTAGAAAAAAAAAATCCGGTGGTTTTTCGGAAAAGTCATACTGCATAATTACCATCATTTGCAGTTCGAGCAACCGCAGCTTAAGGCCTTAAGCCACAGTAACGGGTATAAAATCATATGCGAATTTAACAATTATTTTTTGTATGGAAAAGTGATTCACTCATAAATTAACTACACATCTATTTAGTATGAATATCAAGCTGTTAGAATTTTTTTTCCATGTACAGAATGGCCGCCTACTAATATTTTCTTTTGTTATTTTGTTAGCTAGAAATTATCTGAAATCAAGTACCATTAAAATGTAGTCAAAGTACCATCAAATCCTTCCCCCAACGGTCTTTGATAATTTTTTTTCATTTCTGAATTTTTTGTGCTCGTGTAAAGTGAAAAGTGCTATTTTTCACGAAAAATTCCGCCAATTTGGGGGTGGAAAACCCCCTCAATGTAAAAAAAAATTGCAAACTAACCGTTGGGAGGAGGTATTTTATATGTAGAAAGTGTTTACCAAGTTTGAAATAAATCAGTCGTGTAGTTTTCAAATGGCAGTGAACACGGACTTTGAAAAAGTGGTTTCGAGAAAAACGCGTTTGAAGTTTAGAGAAGTCGGAGCTACAGTGTTAGAGAAGCGGGACTAAATGGTCAATAGCTTCGAGAGTTTTGCTCTGATTGACCTGAAATTTTGGGATTATATTCTTGAAATGTTTAACTATGAGAAAAGATTTTTCAAAAGTACAAACCCCTACCCTCCCCTCAACATATGTGCATAATTCATTCAACCGCTGAAATATCACTAAGCAGTACAATATTGTTGGCAGTAGCTATGGCTATAAAATATTATCGTCTCAGGCAAATATAAAATATAGTTGGAATATGGTTGAGAACACCATAAATTTCTCTCAGTGTACCATGTCGAAATAGGTTGAAGCGAAAACCTACAAAACTCCCTGTCGCCTGTCGTCTCGCGTTGTAGTTGATTCCTTGACCTTTTGCAGAACGATACTGCTCATCATGAGGGAGATGATACAGACTGAACGAGACTACGTCAAGTCTCTTGAGTACATAATCGAGGTAAGCGAAAAAAAACGTCCATAATTGCCATTGCTTGCGATCAGTGAACATCAGTCTAGAAGAATCGAACGTTCGACCAACGAGTTAACTTTACGCCGATAGAATTACATTCCGGAATTGGTGCGGGAGGACATACCGCAAGCAATGAGGGGCCAGAGGAACGTCATATTCGGCAACGTCGAGAAGATCTACGAGTTTCACAGCCAACACTTTCTACGGGAGCTGGAACAGTGCGAACAATCACCAATGATGGTTGGACAATGTTTCCTGAGACACGTGAGTCCATAATTACCTAAAAAACTGCCTCAATCAGGAGTGGCAACCACTGGATAATGGAAGTACTCGCGAGACTCGACTCCTTCAATAATATTCACTCAATTGAATACCGACAGGAGAAGAAGTTCTACCTTTACGCCCTCTACAACAAGAACAAACCGAACTCGGATTCTCTTATGGCCGAATACGGCACGAGCTTCTTCAAGACTAAGCAACTGGAGCTCGGTGACAAAATGGACCTGGCGAGCTATCTGCTCAAGCCGGTGCAACGAATGGGAAAGTACGCGCTGCTGTTGCAACAACTGGTGAAGGCCGGCACCGATTTGACGGACCAGCTGACCGTCAAGGACGAGAAAGACGACCACGAGGACGAGGGCAAACCTATGGTCGAAGGCGAAGCCGATCTTAGAGCGGCCGAGCAGATGGTGCGATTTCAATTGAGGCACGGAAATGACCTGCTCGCCATGGATTCACTTCGCGATTGCGACGTGAGTTGAACCAACGCGCAAATTGCTCGATCCCCCGGAACAATTGGCTCGATTTAATCCAAACAAATTCAAACAAATGCACTGTTGAATTGCAGGTCAACGTCAAGGAACAGGGACGCTTGTTGAGGCAAAACGAATTTCTCGTTTGGCAGGGCAAAGGCAAGAAGTGCTTGAGACAAGTTTTTCTCTTCGAGGATCTTATACTCTTCAGCAAAGCTCGAAGATTCCCCGATAGAAAGGCAAGTTGTGATTATAAAATTGTAAAATAAAAGATTCCCTATTGCTAGAAATTTAAATACTGTTTTTCGCGAGTTTGATTATCTTTTCCATTTTTTCTCTACGCGACCGTACTCGTTACTCAGCGGCCTGAAACTCAATATTAAGGAGTGAGATGCAGTCAGAGGCGTGAAAAAACGAGCATTTTCAATAATTTTTTTTATGGTAATTAAGGTTGTTTTACAAAAGTGGCTACACAGACTTTTTATGTTATATTTCAACTTGACTTGTACAAATTTTCAAAGAAAAATATTGATTATTTATAACAATATCGCCATCCTTGTCGGACCCCCTTCGGCATGTAGTGCTTTGCGGTGACCATCATAAAATTTTTCTGGATCATCTGAAATCAAAGAACCAAAAAAAAATCATTAGTTTAATAATGAATCTAGTCCTTAATCGAAGATTTGTTTTAAAAAATCAACAAAATCCCGGCTTCCGACAGATAACTTTCGATTTTCGACCAAAAAATCGCTCGTTCATTGTTTAAAAAAATATAAATTTTCAACAAAAATGAAAATCCTTCGATTGAGGACTAGTTATCAATAAGCACGCCAAATTTCATCAAAATCCATAGAGTGGGTGGGGATCAAAATATCGAAGGACCAAATATAGATCGACAAATATTTCGAAACAACAGAATTAAGAACTCTCAAAATAGCGAAGGTTTAATTATTCGAATTTTAATGTTTCGACCGAAGAAAAAATCAAAGGACTATAAAGCGAAGCATCATTTATTCGAGAGCTCATTTATCTAAAAGCGTATATTCAGATCGTTTGCAATTTGAGACATACAAATATAGATTCGAAGAATCTATAACGTCCATATCTCCGAAACAGAAAAAAGCGAGTATCTAATATTCGTAATACCGCCTATAGCGAAAAGCAATATATCGAGACGCAAAATATCGAAGGTCCGAAATGGCGAATGTCAAAATGGCGAATGTCAAAATGGCGAATGCCAAAATGGCGAATGCCAAAATGGCGAACATGGTATGGATGCCGTCCCGGCCGATCGCTAACGCTATCTGCCACCTTCATTGTGATGCGCAAGTAGCATTGGCTCGACTGACCGCCAGCGCCATCTCTCAGCTTTGCTCTGAAGCGCAAGGAATGTACTGCTCGATCACAAGTTCTCGCCATCCGGGCCGTTCGACATTTTGACCCTTCGCTATTTTAACCACTCGACTTTTTGACCGTTCGACTTAATGCTTTCTGTTTTTTGAACCGTCACTATATTTGCAATTCGAAGATTCGTCTTGTCAAATTATTTGGTGTTATTTATATAAGCAAATCGATATTATGTCTCTCGATATTTTTTTAACCGGTTTTTGTTTTTCGCTATATTTCAACTTCGAGATATCCGTATTCGGAATTTTTATTTACGACTATATAAACCCTCCGAACATTGATCTATCTATATTCAAACATTCGACATTTTTTAATTTGATATTTCAGCCCATCCGAATATTGATCCATCGATATTTCGACTCCCACCCGAGTATTTGTCGACTCCTTAAAATTTGGCCGGCTAAATGCGAAAAATGTCTTTTTCCAGACTTTTGGTGAATTTTTATAAAAATTTAGGGTTTCGGGGGAAATAAATGATGATTTCGTGTTCAGGGGATAAAATACATCGATATAGACGCAAAAAAAAGGTTGTCCAAATTTTTTTCCCGCCTTGGCCAAAAATAAGTGGCTTCACTGAATCGTCGATCATCCATTTCTGATCTGGATTTGGAACTCCCCTTTGTTCGCATTCTCTTCGTAATCGTTTTCCCTTTAAAATGCCGTTTAATTTATAGAGGTCCGAATATTTTTCGATTTTTAGGAGAACTAAATTCGGATCACAGATTTTCGCGATTCTTTCCATAATCTTCTTTGCCTCTTTTTCTCTCATTTTTCGAGCGGGCTTTCCGGGAAAAGTAATTGAGATATCGGAATGAATCAAGCGGCATTCGCAAAGTCAACTAAAATCCTTTTTCGACACCGCCCCTTTAGATTTATGTCTCTCAAATAAAACGGTCACCACGGTTGTTTTAAACTTCGCGATTTTTGCGATACCGAAAAAGTGGCCGAAAGGGTCGACATTTTTTTTCGACTTTCAAACGATTTATGTTACTATCCGGTGGGAAATTTACCGCATGTAATGAATGTCACTGGGTTTTTGTCGAAAACTCGAAATCAGGGCAGCTGAACGCGAAAAACGTATTTTTTCAGACTTTCGACGATTTTTTTTTTAATGAAGAGCTCCGAGGAAAATGAATGGTGAATTCAAGGGATGAAAATACATGTATATAGATTCAGAAAAAAACACAATTAAAAATACAAATTTTTGTCGCACTTTGACGAAAAAGAAGTTTCTCTACTGAAACCCCGCTTATTTATTTTCCGTTTCGATTTAAAGCTCCACTCTGCGCGCATTCTCTTCGTAATCGTTTGCTCCAAAAGCTACCGCCTGATTTATCGAGCTAAGATTGTTTTTCAATTTTATGCGGAATTTCTAAGTCGGACGATCGATTTTCGCCATTTTTTTCATACTCGAAACATCAAGTTGGACTTTGTAGAAATATTCGAAATCAGCATACACATTATAAATCCAAAATGATATGCCACCTCATCACGAAGATTCACGAGGTTTTTATTGTTCTTTTCTCTTCCAACGTGCTTCAGAATCTCGATATCTACATCTACAAGCACAGCATCAAGACAACGGACATAGGCCTGACAGCCGTAATCGCCGATTCACCTACCAAATTCGAGATATGGTTCCGCAAGAGAAAGCCCGGCGACACTTACACCCTGCAATGCGCGAGCGAGGATATAAAGAAGGCATGGAGCGAGGAACTCAGTAATCTCCTGTGGAAACAGGCGCTTCGAAACAGAGGTAAAGTGAACAAAATATGGGCCCTATATAAATATGCTTTACCAATATTGGTATTAATACTTTTAATAATCAGAAAAAATATGTATATATTAATTATATGTCATTTCTTTATAACAGACGTAATTCATAATATGCTCAACTTTTTTTCCTTATTTATTTTACTCGAAAATCTTTCGACCACAAATATTACGTCTATAACGAAATTCTTGGAAGGTGTATTGGTGGAATGTGTAATCACGTTATTCCACGTGAATCCGGTGGACTTTTTCCCTGACCCCCGTCAATTCGATTAATTTTTTTTGTCTGATTTCATTGACTCTAAAAAACACCCTGATCGTTTTTACATTTTTCGAAACAAGCCTTAGTAAAAAAAAAAAAATTCTCCGCAAAAAAAGCCTCGATTTAAAAATCTGAAAAAATTCCCAAAAATGCGTGATCATATGTAAAATTTTTCAAACTATCACCCGCAGTGGAACTATAATTTTTTCGGTACTTTCTGAGCGATTAACGTTAAAAAAAATTTACTGCTAACTGTTCAAGGTCCATTATTGTGATTTGGTTATTCAAAAATGGTCAAAAAAATGTATTGTGCGTATCAAAATATTTAAATATCCGCCCGAAATAAGCAGTTCTTGAATTTCTCGGATTTTTTTAAACGTTGATCGCTCAGAAAGCACAGAAAAATTATAGTTCCACTGCGGGTGATGGCTTGCAAATTTTTACATATAATCACGCATTTTTGGGATTTTTTCCAGATGTTTAAATCGCGGCGTGTTTTTCGGAGAATTTTTTTTTACTAAGGCTTGTTTCAAAAAATGTAAAAAAAAATCAGGGTGATTTTTAGAGTCAATGGAATCAGATTTTTAAAAATAAATCGTATTGGCGGGGGTCAGGGAAAAATTCCACCGGATTCACGTGGAATCATATATATTTCCTCATATATATGTATGAATGTGTATGAAGAATGTTATACGAAAATTTGTGTGTTCGAAATATTCGCACAAAAATGAATATTTCAATAATAATAATCATCATCATCATCATCACAATCATAATTATTTTTTTTTGCAATAATTATAAAAATAACAATAAATTTAAGTAAGTAATCATAAACAAAAAAATATTTTTCCAGTCTAGATTAAGATCGAGCCTTTGATGTATAATAACAAAATTCTCATAATGTGTATACATATGCATAAATGTGTATGAAAAATGAAGATACTTATACGAAAAATTCTACTGTCGAAATATTCGCAACTAAAATAAATATTGCAATAATAATTTAAAAATATAAATATAAATAAGAAATATCGATATAAATATGAATAATAAATAAAATTAAATAAATAAGTAATCATAATACAAAAAAATTTAAGTTTTCGGTCTAAATTAAGATCGAGCCTAACCCTCGGGGGTAGGTGAATGTTTCCCAATGCAAACTGAGGAAGTACGTTGTCCGGAGCAATAAATTCTATTATCATAATAAAATAATAATAACACTGACGAACTAAACCCTCCTCTGCGAACAATCGAATAAGATTCTCTTTTTACAAAAGCCGAATCCAAATTACTCCTGTCTAAATTGAATAAATTTCTCACGCACCGTTATTAATGTTCCGGGATATATTACAGAAGTGCGCCTCGCGGAAATGTCGAGTATGGGAATAGGAAACAAACCCTGTCTGGACATAAGGCCGAGCGCCGATCAGATAAACGATCGTTCGATAAGCGTCGCTCAATTGTCAAAGAGTAAGTACGCAACCGGATCTCGCAGTATCGCAAACCGTGAAATTTTTCCAGGAATTGACATTCTTGGATAACGTTTTCATTTTCAAAAGTACCTTTTTTATATTTGATTTTATTTATCCGAAGCTCCGAGATTCCGAAATTCGATCGCGGTCTCGATGTCGGACGATTCGGGACGCTGCAGTCGCCGACCGCACAGCGTTATATCGGTGAGCTCGTCGTCTAGCAGCGGGGGCAGCAGCGGACCCCCGACTACCCTTCATCTCGGCCTGGACACGAGTCCACGACCTCATCATCGAAGCACCACACTCAACAGCCAGTGTAGCGTTGGTGAGTCGTTCTTTCCAAAGTTGTCTTTGATTCCTTAGTGGTTTTTTTTGTTATTATGCAGACCTTTTAAGGAGGTGGGAGCGTTGGCCACAATTCAAGATTTAAAAAAAATGTTGTCTAAATTATACTGATCCTTACGATTTTTTTGAAATTTTTCTCACCACAAAACACCAGAGACTAAAAATAGTTCAATGTATGTAATCTTACGTGCGGTTGGATGGGGAAAACGTTCACGCTACGGGTGATGCGATTATTTGGCCATTTAGCACCAAGATAAATCATTTCTAATAACGGATTAAGGGGTGAGATGCAGTCAGAGGCGTGAAAAAACGAGCACTTCAAATAATTTTTTTTTATACTAATTAGGTTTGTTTTACAAAAGTGGTTATACAGACTTTTTATGTTATATTTCAACTTGAATTGTACGAATTTTCAAAGAAAAATATTGAGTACTTATAAAAATATCGCCATCTTTGTCGAACCCCCTTCGACATGTAGTGCTTTGCGGTGACCATCATAAAATTGACCATCATAAAATCATTAGTTTAATAATAAATCTAGTCCTCGTTTTCGAGGACTAGATCTTCGTCTCGAAATCAGCAATTGACTTTTCATTCGTTTCCGAGACGAAATTGGGAAATCAACAAGAGAAATGAGTGAATACAAGCTGTCAGAAGAATTAAGTAAATATTTTAACTATTTGATACAAGGAACGTAGTGAAAATATACAAACGTTGGATTTTCTGTAATGTTTTATTCTTCTAGTACATCGGATAACATTTTTAGAGAACCACGTGCCAATTATTTTTTATTTCATTTTTTTCATCTATGTTAAAAATATAATTAATTCAACATTTCATGCTCATTTTCAACGATTAAACAGTATTCACCAATAATATATTATTCAACATTCTATATACTTATCTTTAATAATGAACGAAAATCCGTCATTTGTTAGTGGTGTTATATACTGAAATAAAAAATGCGGTTTACTAAATCTAATTTCAATTACCAATATACTTATTGCTTCATTATTGATATTTCTTTGATAAGGAGATACATCTTCATTTTCCATTTCTGTTTTACATGTATGGTTGAAAAGTTGCTGAAAAAATATTGTTTTTCCATTATTATTCAACTAGTGATTGATCACATAATTAATACATACCTCTACTTTTACGTCGTACGGTGGGTTATTCACTTTAGTCTGTGGTATTACTTTCCCGCGGATAATTCGATCTCCATTAGCTGTATCGTCGATTTCAACGACCTCCTGAACGTGGTGACTTTAAAATTGTTTATGCCCTATACATTTTTAATTAATCGAGTATACGATAATCCTAAAAATAAATACGTAGTAGAAATTACAGTGAATTTGACAAAATATCTCATGTTTCGTGTATTTACTTACCTTTGGACACGGATTTTCCGCGAAAAAAATCTCCATAAATATTCTGGAAGCCACACTTGATAAGAGTGTGGCTCATAATTGGACTTTAACGATGTGGTATTGCACCAAATAAATAAACAATTCAAAACGTGCAGTGATTTGTATGCGAATCACATGTGTACTGTTCTGAGAAGAACGACGACGAGTTTCCGCCGTTAGCTGGCAGACGGCGTTGCCGTCGCGTCGCCACGATGTCCAAGAGGCGTATAGGATTTACTTGCATTCGTCCACGGTCTTATAAACAGGTCTGGGCACTCCTATATACTTTGCATAGGCCGTCGTGTGACAAAAAGTGAGGCCATTTAAGTTCCGAAACGGGCCACACTACTTGGAGCGCTAGTATCGGAGCGGCCGATTGTGGGACAGAGAGCGATATACTAGCGCATGCGTACTGTCTTCATGGTTGTAATAAGAATACATCCTTTACATAATTACATATAGCATTTATCATAGAAACTTACTTGTCCGATAATTTGTCCATCTCCGTCTTTATGGATGAAGTGGCGCACAATGTCGGATTGATTAAAATGCTTCTCGCATATTTTGTGCGTTGTTTTCAATTCATTTATGAGTGGCGATACTGCCTTCACCCATTTTTCACGCAATATAGGATCTTTCGGGCATTGCGAAATTTTCACTTCAATTATCAATTCACTTGAATTATCGGTTCACTTCAATAAAAGACACTTCAGATAAAATAAACATTTCCACTTCTATTGGCCGTCGGTGTACGATGTGGTAAGATGGCGACGAGGTTATACACAATATACTAGCAAACACAACAACACTGGTATATATAAGCAAATCGGCCGCTCCGACGCCAGCGACGTGGCGGAATTTGGAACTCACTTGGCCTCACTTGGTGTCACAAGATTTTAGCCTCTGTGCCCAGACGTGTTTATAAGACCGTGCATTCGTCTGACAGCTTGGATCCACTTTTTTCCTCGGTCGATATCATATTTTTTTGGGAAAAGAATGAAATGCTAGCTCAGGACTATTTTCTTCGGAGTTGTTACACGCAACTTCACAACAATATCTTTTCGCCGGCATGATTCTCGGATTTCTTTACATTATTCAACAAATATAACTTTGGATTCACGAGCTAACATCGAACAGTTGATACTGCTTGGGCATCTACCAAGTTGTCACTATAGCCGCGAAGGTGGCGCCACATGAGTTGCACAGCGAGCGTTCCAACCCACCTCAACAAACATTTACAGTTTTAAGGAGTGAGATGCAGTCAGAGGCGTGAAAAAAGGAGCATTTTCAATAATTTTTTTTATATTAACTAAGTTTGTTTTACAAAAGTGGTTACACAGACTTTTTATGTTATATTTCAACTTGACTTGTACAAATTTTCAACGAAAAATATTGATTATTTGTATGAATATCGCCATCTTTGTCGGACCCCATTCGGCATGTAGTGCTTTGCGGTGACCATCATAAAATTTTACTGGATCATCCGAAATAAAAAAAAAACCATAAAAATCGTTAGTTTAATAATAAATCTAGTCCTTAATCGAAGTTTTTTTTCAACAATTAATAAAATGGCGGCTTCCGATAGATAACTTTCGATTTTCGACAAAAAAATCGCTCGTTTATTGTTTTTAAAAAATAGAAATTTTCAACAAAAATGAAAATCCTTCTATTAAGGACTAGTTTTTAATGCTATCAATAAGCACATCAAATTTCATCAAAATTTATCGAGTGGTTTTTGAATTATCGTGGTCACCGACTTGAAAAACATGGTTTCGAGAAAAAACGCGTTTAAAGTTTTTCGATGTGGATACGGTATTATATGTTCGTAAAATGTTGAGCTCGATGGATGAAGCTAAACTTTTTTTATGTATTTTGATCTGCTGAATCCGAATATCACAATTTTTGCCGAAAAGTCGAGCATTCAATCGTTTATAGCCAATTGTTAAAACAATTTTTCAAAAAATTAAGGTTTTTCGGAATGAATTATTTTTCTTCACATTTCGGGCCATTTTAAAACGAAAGTATTCCTCATAAAATTTTGCTAAAGTTCATAGTTTTTGGGTAATAGATTTTTGAAAATACGTGAAAGAGTTTTCCAATTTTACACTTGATTTATGTGTAGAAATGCTAATTAAACAATTACTTACATCGAATCATCAATTCCTGGCCCATACAATAGGGCTTCTGCCGATGTGGAAGCTTCCAAAATATCAATTTGTTGTTGTCTTCGAAGCATTCTCCGAAATTTTCAAGGAATATTTTCGAAACATCATACTTCAAGAAAATGTAAAAAGAAAATCGATTTTTTGATAATACTGACTGCATCTCACCCCTTAAAAGCATTTCCAATGCTAAAAAAAATTCGTAACCCGTCATTTGACTCATCTGGACCGCTCCAACCTCCTTAAACGACAAAAAGCAACGAAATGTTCAATCTATCGGTTCATTGCGTATTATGATTTTCAAAATATTTTCGATAATCTCTTATTATTCATCATTATTTCTTAATCATCCTCTTTTTATTATATTTCTATTTTTTAATAATTCGCGATGTTTTTTTTCATATCGTTGAGAATTTTGAAGATCGTTAGTTTTTAATTTGCAACGCACGAATATCAAATGAAAACATTTTTCTTCCTTTGTCATTACGAGTTTGTACGCATAATTTGGTAAAGTTTCGATCGCCAAAATTTACGCGTTCGAAACGTTCACGTGTATACGCGAATTTTCGGCGCACTTGTTCATTTTGTTTTCACACGACGATCCCTAAATATCGTATTTTCCAAAATCAGAGAGCGGCATAATAGCCGACATCTCAATCGTGTCGGACGACGGGGGCGAGGGAACCGATCGTAGCAGTCACTGGAAATCAACGATGGAGAGCCCAACGTCGCATCTGACCGCGAGCTCGACACCGTTGCAATCGCCAACGAGTTCGAATCCCCCGACAGTCAACGAGACCTCAACGTCGCCATCGCCGGACGTTAATCTTACGCCGTACGATCAAGAAATGTCCATTAATCTCTGAACGACATTCCCCCCTCGATCGGAAGTCCCGACATGTCCGACGTTTAATTCTAGTTTCTTTTTTTTCTCAAGACACTTTTCCGAAACGAAAGTACTTTTATACATATATATCTATATATATATTTTTTTTCTTCGTTTATTTATAATCAAGGGAACCAAAATATCTGATAATTCGCTTGCTTTTTTTCTGCGACTGTATTTTAGGAAAAAAAGACGCTCTTTTCCAACCGTTCGGGAATGTCAGTTCTCTATTTTTGTTTTATTTGAATTACGCACACAGGTACCGTACCATTTTGTAATATAATGTTAATATTAAAGAGGATCGGTGACGCTGGCTGGAGAGAAAGAGACAGAGGAAAAACGATCAATAATTTAATCCCCGTATATTATTCCCGTGCTGTATTGCACAGTACATATATATATAGACATATGAACATAAATAAAAGAATATGCATATAAGGGTGTTTTGAAAAAAATGAATACAACCCTCAGCCCTTCGAACAATAGTATTGAGCATGAAAAAAATTCACGCCTAATTTCAGCTCTTCCGTTCAAATCCAATAATATTATGGGGTGGAAATTTGCATCGTTGAAACACAACGAAAAGTTCTGCTGATTTTTAAAGTTTTTTAATTTTTATTATAATATAAAATGGTTTTTTGCAATTTTTGTTACAAATTAGAAAAGAGCAGTCTCAAAAATGTTTCGGTGACTTTGGTAGCCTAAATGTGCTTAAAAAAGACACGGGAATACGAAGAAAAAAATATACATTTTTCGTTGCATTCCAACGATGCCAACTTCACTACCATATAATATTATTAGAATTTTTCTTTCTCCTAATTGCAATTTTTTTAAGCAGATATAAGCTACGATGAATTTTTTTTTAATCCTTATTCGATACCTACGATCTAGCTCTATCGAAAAATATTTTGGATAACGATAAAAATGGAGGAAAAAGAAAATAAAAAAGAAATTCCGTTGAATTCCAACGATGCTTTTTTCCCAATTTGATTAATACGGAAATTTCGCTCTTTGTATACACAATCGAATTGAATTTGAAATGAAAATTGAACTTCTGATTATATACAGGTTGAAAAAGTTTTTATTAACGCAGCGATATTTTTACACTCTGGCTTGAGTCAGAGAGCTGAAAATTGTGTCAGTTTTATTTTGTAATTAATACTATTGTTCAAAGGGGTGGGTCGAATAGAGAAATAAAAGTTTGGATTTCTTCAACACACCCTGATATCGCATACCCGATTTTACGATGTATATAACACGACATTTTATCGACAGTGAAATTTGTATACAATTTCTTATCACGCGTCTAGAAAAGAACTTTTCTAACACTGGCCTGTAAACACGATAGCCAAAATGTCCTCTCTCCCCTAACTTTTTACGTTAATTTTTCTCACTCCATGCTCTTCCGTTCTTATGTCGTCTTTTTTACGTTTTTTTAAATACTATTGGAGGCTCGCGTGTGGATAATTGTTTTGGAACGGCTTAGAAAAAAAGGCAAAAGTAAGAAGATCGAGACGAAAATACTTGTACATAAGCCGGCCTTAAGACAGTCCACACACACTTGTGACTTGGGCGAAATTATTTATCGTTCGCGAGATTTCGCACAAGTCAATGTCCCGAAAACAGCCCGCTCTTTCGTTGCCAAGGTCTGCCAAGATATTGCGATTATATCTCATGGACACTGACCGAAAACTCGTTATAACAAAAAAAAATGTATAAAAATACCTATTGGAATTTATATATGCTTTTTCGTTTTTATTTTTCGTCTCGATTTTTTTAAATTAATTTACGATTAAACGCGCGCCGTTTCGTTTTAATCGGGGATAGGCTCGTTGCTTCTCGAGGAAACAGAAGAAAAAAACATCGCCCGTTCGCTTGTCTTCAATTATTGCCAACTGTCAAGAGTGACCTGACGTATGCAAAAGTACAATGCCATTGTCACAACTCTGTCGACGAAGTAACAAAAATAATAATTACAAATGAATAAAAGAACATTTCGATGCTCGAATTAAATAGAAACAAAAAAACAAGTTTTTTTTTCAAGTGTAATCGAAGAAAAATTCTACAATCGCAGACTGAATGGACTGAATAACATTAGTTAATTGAAATAAAAAATGATAAACAGAGAGAAAAAACGAAGGAAATAATTAAAAACAACTTGACTGATAAAATTCGCTGATTAAGGATAAAACCGACTAATCGAGAACAAAATTAATAGAATTAAAAAACCGATCTACGGATAAATGAGAAGAAAAATAACCAAGTGTTTCTGCGCTAATTTGATACCCTCGTTTTTTCGACTCTCTCGTCGATGCTCGAACATTGATGACATTGAAGTTTGCATCGTTGGAATGCCACGATCTTTTTTCGTCATTTTTCACTTCTTCGTTTTTATCATCATCCAAAACCTCTTTATGCTGACAGAGGTCATAAATCTCTAATAAGAATATGTAAAGAACGTTTGAATGATTTTCACAGGCTAAAGCAGCCGAATTCATTTTCGTTGTATTCCAACGATCTTCAACGTCGCGAATATTGACTCTCGTCGCAACCTCCCCGCCGAACGAGCCAAACAAACTCAAACGAACGTTTTTTCTCGCTCGAGAAACCCAAAGGTCAGGTCACTTTCGCCAAGGAGATAAGACGTAACAAACGAACGAGCAAAAATCGACAACACGATCGCGTTTTATTGAAGTCACAATAGCAAGGTGCCCATTCGTAGAGACCTATAACGTAATATTTTTGTACCTTCTTTTTTTACTCAACCGTCGATTAACCCTTTGAGGCATACATTTTTCTTTACGTGCAAATTGACTGGAAATTTTGTACTCGGGGGTTTTCGGGGTCGCTGATCACGATTCTGCACTCAAAATTCGGGAAATCAAGATGGCGGACCATAAATGCAAAACGTCGTTCGATGTTAACGAAAGTTCGTACTCGGGGGTTTTCGGGGTCGCTGATCGCGAATCTGCACTCAAAATTCGAGAATTCAAGATGGCGGATTCAATATGGCGGACCATAAATGCAAAACGTCGTTTGATGATAGCGAAAGTTGGTACTCGGGGGTTTTGGGGGACGCTGATTACAAATCTGCACTCAAAATTCGGGAATTCAAGATGGCGGATCCAATATGGCGAACCATAAATGCAAAACGTCATTTGATGATAGCGAAAGTTGGCATTCGGGGGTTTTCGGGGACGCTGATTACAAATCTGCACTCAAAATTCGAGAATTCAAGATGGCGGATTCAATATGGCGGACCGTAAATGCACAACTTTGTTTGACGATAGCGAAAGTTGGTATTCGGGGGTTTTCGGAGACGCTGATTACAAATCTGCACTCAAAATTCGCGAATTCAAGATGGCGGATTCAATATGGCGGACCATAAATGCAAAACGTTGTTTGACGATAGCGACAGTTGGTACTCGGGGTTTTCGGGGTCGCTGTTACGTGAAATAAGCTCCAAAAAAAAAATGAATCAAATTTGGAAAAAAAATCCTGTAGTTTTTGCCATTTACAGCCGCCATATTGGATCCGACATTTTCAATTTAACAGTTTAGACTTCGGGTTCGTATTCAGTGGATCAAAAACTAAGTTTTTGGTTATGATTGACCTGCTAGATTAGTCGTGATCAGATTTATGATGTAAAAAGTTCGTTTTTTTGCACTTTCGTCATTGAAGACACCCGGTACGTGAAAAATTTAATAGCTTTGTTTTAGTAGTTATTGAAGGCCTCGGAACCTTGAAACTCATTTACAACCGCCATATTTAATTTAAAAAACACTTTTGAATCGTTAAAATCTGAATTGAATTAGCTGCCTAATTGAATTGAAGTACTATGCCGCAAAGGGTTAATGAATCGAGCGAGATACCAATCTCGGGCGTAGGCTCGCCCATAGGCTGTCTTTTTCCCTTCCTTCTGTACGTCACATGCAGTGGGGCGCGAAGCACAAAATGATACGACGCGACGATTGATCCGAGATACTTCAAAAGTATCGTATTGAAGTTTGCATCGTTGAAACGCAACGAAAAATCTTCTTAATTTCTTCATTTCTAATACCATCTGAACTCTTCTTTGGCAAAGTTTAGGTTATGGAAGCCCAGTAAAAAAATCCAAAACTGTTCCACCGATTTTTGTAGCTCAAATGTGCGAGAAAAGAATGAAGGCTTTCGGCTACCGTGACTACCCGAAAATCAGGGTTATTTAGAAAAATTAATTTTGCCGAAAAAAGTAAGATAATTGAAAAACGGTTTGAACATTTGTTTCTATGTACATTGATAAAATTCTGTGCCGAATTTCATTTCAAAATATTAATAATTCAAGAAGTCTATTAATAATTAAAGAAGATCTGAAACGAAAAAAGTAGTTTTTTTTGTTAAAATAAATAATATTGGCTAAAACTTGACCGAGCTTTTTGTTGATGTCGCGTTTCAATCACCGAAAAAAAAATTGATTTTTTTCTCGATTTTTCGAAGAAAACCTCATTACTGTTAATAACTAATGAAAAAAAATGTTATGAAGAAAAACGTCGGTCAAGACTAAACTACCGTTACACTGAATAAGTGTACCAAATTTCGAGTCAATCCATGCATTAGATATCGAGAAATCGTGTACACCGGTTTTTTTTAAATAAAAGTTGACAAAATGGCGGCGTTTTGAAAAAAAACTGAATTTAGCCTTTTTTCGACAGT
This sequence comes from Ophion ellenae, assembly GCA_963210295.1. Lineage (NCBI taxonomy): Eukaryota > Metazoa > Arthropoda > Insecta > Hymenoptera > Ichneumonidae > Ophion > Ophion ellenae. The sequence continues at coordinate 18,625,296 of OY723395.1, forward strand.
TTTAGTTTCAGTAAAAACTGAATTTAGCCTTTTTTCGACAGTTTTTCGTTAAAAAAAATATGAACATTTCAAAAATGAAAAAAAAGCTTCCATCGCAAGATAAAGAATGTCGTGTCAAAATTTGAGTCGCGTAGCGTGAAAACGCTTCCTTTAAGAGTGTACCCCGTTTTGAAAAACGACATTTCGAGAAAAACGCGTTTAAAGTTTCGAGTGCGGAATTTTCATATAAATTATCTACTTACGTTTGTGTAAGTATATGAACAGCATGTTTATAACCGTCTATACTATGGGATAATGGGAAAAAATCGATTTTTTTGAAAATTTCACACTTCGATAATCCCTTAAAGTTTCAATCTACTTTTCTTTTCAATTTGAGTCGTCTCAAGCGACGAACGAGTGTTCGTCATTTTCACAGTAGCCTAACCCCTTAAGCGTTACGAAATCGAATATTGTCGTTGAATCCCAACGATGCAAACTTCAATATTATTCAAAAGTGAGGCTAAGACACTCTCAGAAGAGCAAAATAATCTCTATTTTCCGTGCAATTTTGCCGTTTGGCCGTGCTTTTGAATCCAGGGATTTCGCTGATACACAAGTTTATATATATATATATATATATATATATATATATATATATATATATATATATATATATGAAACTATGTATTGCAGTAAACAACGGTACCTTTATGATAAGATATGCCAATAGTCATTTAATGTTATTATCGTAGATATTTATTAATATTTTTTTAAATAGAATTATTGTACTCCATAAATACACACACACACACACACATTCACACACACACACGTATATAACGCATATGTGTGTAGATATACGATCAACGTAGCAATTAAAGAAAGATGGAAGCGTCGTAATAATGAAAGCTGTATATACCGAATTATACAACCGATAACACGTTTTATGTCAGTATTGTACTCTGTATCTAACACCGATGTATTTTATTACTTAAAAATATCAAATATACACTATATTGGGTGCCTTTTTGCAGCGATAATATCATCGAGACTGGCGGACCGTAATTTTTCGAGACAAAATGAGAGGGCAAAAAAGGGGGGGAAGTATTATTATTATTATTGTGGTTATTTAGCTGCGGCGGTCTAACCGTCATCGTGGAGCTAGGAGCATCGGATAGTCATCGTGGAGCTAGGAGCATCGGATAGTACTCAAGGAGCTTTCTGTACGAAATGAATATATATATATATTTGCATTGTGTTTTACGTAAATTCATTAGAAAATTATGTACGTCCAAATTCGAATAAAGAAAAGAGATATTAACGAAAAATAGTAACGTACCATAGTTCTACTTCCGGTGGAGGTAATGGAGAAAAAGTGAGAATTGCCATTTTCTATTATTAGGATTATTATTGTGAATATTCTTATATATAAAGTGGAGCGCTCATGCACGAAGGAAGAATGTACAATTCACTAGTCGTTTTTTCGCTCACATGCGTTCGATTGTGAGCGCTCGTTGCAAAGACTTTTGTCAGGTGGGCAAAAATAAGACTTGCGGATTGGTTTTTTTTCTTCTTCAATCCTCGTGTACACGCGACGCACTGGCCATCGTGAGATTACGCTGGATAATTCATGAGAATCGAGCCAATGTGCCCGGCGTTGGAACGAAAACTGACAGTGTGGACAAACTTGGCGTTCTTTTTGTTTCGCGTGAAGATACAAGAGGATAGCGCGTCTACCGTCAGTTGTATCACGAATAACTTTCTTACCGTAGTAGGGTATTTTGCCGGCGAAAGTTTGACTCCTCGGTCGGTATGGTTGCCGACTGCGCACAACGCGCGTTTCATTCGGCGATCGGGCGAAATTTTGAAATGTGACATTTACTTTCGTTTCGAAAGACGCGGATACGCCTCTTGGATATCTATAGTGGCGCCGCTTGGTGGCAGATTCAGACAATTCGTGGACGTTCGACTGCGGTCAGCTGTACGCTGTCTATTAATTTCTATGAAAAGCGCTGTGTGAAATAAATAATAAATGGGTGGTACGAGGTATGGTTGTGTTGTGGGGTGCAAAAATTCCCAATCTCGAAATCAGGAATTGACTTTTTATTCGTTTCCGAAATTGGGAAATCAACAAGAGAAATAAGTGGATAAAGGCTGTCTGAAGAATGTAAGTAAATATTTTGACGATTTGATACAAGGAACGTATTGAAAATATACAAACGTTGGATTTTCTGTAATGTTTTATTCTTCTAGTACATCAGATAACATTTTTAGAGAACCACGTACAAATTATTTTTTATTTCTTTTTTTTCCATCTATGATAAAAATATTATTAATTCAACATTTCATGCTCATTTTCAACGATTAAATAGTATTCATCAATAATATATTATTCAACATTCCATATACTTATCCTTCATAATAAATGAAAATCCGTCATTTGTTAATGCTGTTATATACTGAAATACAGAATGCGGTTTACTAAATCTAATTCCAATGACCAATATACTTATTGCTTCATTATTGATATTTCTTTGATAAGGAGATACATCTTCATTTTCCATTTCTGTTTTACATGTATGGTTGAAAAGTTGCTGAAAAAAATATTTTTTTTTCCATTATTATTCAACTAGTAATTGATCACATAATGAATACATACCTCTACTTTTACGACGTACGGTGGATTATTCACTTTAGCCTGTGGTATTACTTTCCCGCGGATAATTCGATCTCCATTAGCTGTATCGTCAATTTCGACGACCTCCTGAACGTGGTGACTTTGAAATAGTTTATGCCCTATACATTTTTAATGAATTGATTATACGATAATCCTGAAAATAAATACATAGTAGCAATTACAGTGAATTTGATAAAATATCTCATGTTTCGTGTATGTACTTACCTTTAGACACAGATTTTCCGCGAAAAAAATCTCCATAAATATTCTGGAAGCCACACTTGATAAGAGTGTGGCTCATAATTGGACTCTAACGATGTGGTATTGCACCAAATAAATAAACAATTCAAAACGTGCAGTGATTTGTATGCGAATCATATGTGTACTGTTCTGAGAAGAACGACCACGAGTTGCCGCCGTTAGCTGGCAGACGGCGTTGCCGTCGCGTTGCCTCGAAATCCAAGAGGCGTATATTGGTAGATGGAGAGAAAACGGACGAATAAGCGATTGTGTATGCGTCTTTGCAGTGAAAAGAATTATACTTACCCCTTCAAGTATATCTATACTGCAGGGGTAACCCGAACAAACAAACCCAAGAAACCAAAACAAACACAAAAAAGCCAAACAGACACACAAACACAAACAAACAAACCCAAAAAACCCAAAGAAATTCGATATCTCGTAGACTATTGGAATGCCAAATCGGTTGTAACAGCTTTTCGGAAGTTCACCCGATGTTTTTACCCGGTAAGTTCGACTCGCTAGCACGCGTTGGTTTTACCCTAGTGCAAATTTTTCCGATTTTTTCCGAATTTTTCTATGAATTGGGACAAATATGAAGAATTCGGAGTTTTGCGGACAATTATTTTTACGCAAACATCCGAGTTTCTCCCGAATTCTCCGAATTTTTCATCATTTTAATTACGATCACGGGAAAATCTCGGAAATTATATGAAATAAAAAATATAGATAAAAAATGAATTCTTACTTTTTTTTTGCTCAAATTATACTTCCTCCGGTTATCAAGTAACGCAAATTAACAAAATAAAAATGCATGATCACCTGTTCATCAGCTATATGTATTAATAGAAAAAGTACAATATTTTAATTATTAAATAAAATCTTTTGCTCTTCTTACTTATTGTTTCTCTCATAAAAGATACTTTGATTCTTTGTTCTTACATAGAAAAATACGTTGTTTTTACCGAAAATGCGTTTTTTGCTTGTTGATTCTTACTTAAGAAATAAATGATTCTTCTTGATTTTTACTTTAAAACAAAATTGGCTCTTACTTCTTGGTTTAATTTAAAAAAAAATGGTTCGGAAATTCATTATTTCTCAGAATTATGAGGGATAAAAAAATGTAATAAGTTTTTTTTACGGAAATCTCATTTTTTTTATCTTTAAATTTTCTCCGAATATCTCCGCAGCCGTTCACTCAGGTCATAGGAAAAAGAGAAATTTCCAGGATAAAATGAGAAATCATGAATTTTCAGTAAAAAAAAATTTGTTTTTGGGAAATCGACCAGTACCTGAATCTGTTTTCAATCATTTTTTCTCCGAAAATCTCAAATATGACTAAAATATGAGAAATTATGAAAAATTCGGAGAAAAATTTGCACTAGGGTAGTTACAGACGTTATTTCGCGGAGAGATTATCAAGCCCGTATATTCGAATGCAAGTGAATCATCCGGATAGGTTCCGTATCAGCTGGCCGTTTACAAAATAAACGATTTGGGCAGAGAACGCGAATGCTTAGAAAAAAAATGCAAGTGCGCGGCGCACACGACTGTTCACCGCAGCAGCGACGCTCGATCCCGTGCGGCCGTCTCTGAAACTGCTCTCGGCGCACGCGCAGTTCAGTGAGTCTCAACCGCCCACAAAAACATCGGGGAACGCTCTGAAAAAGGATCGCGTAGACAGTGCAGTGTGTGGCGTACTGCGCGCACGTTTATGTGTGTTTTCTCACGGATATCGTCACCTCGAATTACACAATATTTTGACCGTGTAGGAACAATACTATTCGATAACCGATCGCGTTACCTCATTCGAAGAAGAAAAAAAACTAGTTTGTGCAGTAGCGCTTTTTCGTTTATCCGCGACTCTGAGAGCGGTCGCGCCCGCCGGATCGATGGGAAATATGGTTATAATTAGTGTATGACGGATGAGGCAAAGAGTTTTTACTGGGTCGAGACTACACCCGTGACGTGCTTTATTTATAGAACGCCGTGTGTGACGGTACATTGAAAAACGTTTTTTTTTACCCCAAATCGCGCCCATTTTCCGATAATACGAATAAATCAACGAAACAATCGACAATGGAAGATATATTTCAATGGTGCCGAGAGGGCAACGCTATGCAAGTGAGGGTTTGGCTCGATGACACCGAGCACGACATGAATCAAGGGTATACCACTTTTTTTCCCCTTACTTGGCATGTGATGTACCGTTTTCCCACACGTAGTCCAATTTCTGCGGTTTCGCTTCGCGCGTCATCGACGCATTTGTCACAATCTCGCGTGCTCGCATGCTCAATCGACTCGATACAAAAATGATAATGATGGATTGTCAAAATCTAAATTCGCTGGGAATATGACGAAAACTGTTAGAAGACATTGATTGGTTCTGTCAGTGATAATAATGATATTAGGTGTGTGCATTAATTTTAAGGGATTTTCAAGAGATGGCGTAACTAGCCGGCGTGATATTGTTACTAATTTTTACAATGAAGCATAATCTCGTGGCTTTAGTTTTCAGTATGTTGTTTGGCCCAAGCGTAAAAGACATTTTTTAGAGCGTTCGATATGTCGATTTTCGTGCAAGCGGGACCCAATTTGCGGGAAGCTTGCTTTTTTGCTTCCATTTGAAAAAAAAAGTGTTGAAAGTCAATTAATGCTGTCGGAAGCTTATGGTGACTGTGCTCCATTGATTACGACATTTGAATACTGGTTTCAACTTCAACGCTATGACACAGGTGATTTTGACACGGTAGTTAGGAACGTCCAGGCCGAGCGAAAAAGTTTGATGACGAAGCGGAAGCTTTATTTTATGAAGACCCGAGTCAGACGCGAGAAGAACTTGCAGAATCGTTAAATGTTAATCGTTTAACAATTCCCAAGAGCCATATCAAATATGTCGTATAAGTGAGAATAACGTAGAAGCGAAATACAGTATGGATGCGAAACTCTTTAAGGGAGATATACACCTAGGAGCCGGAAAAAAGGTCATTTTTGTGAATTTTTTCAAGGAAAACTATTTGAGATTTCAGATTGGGGTTTTAATTATCTAAAAGTATATACATTCAAAAATATGTTCAATTTTCTTTATTTAAAAATATCAAAAATATACAAGGATATTGTATGATCCTTGGAGCGTCGTAAAAAAATCTGCGTATACGGTACCCCCTGGGGTTTCTTCAAAAATCATCTGAAAAAAAAACCAAAAAGATTATTAAATTAGATACTATAATCTAGTACTTGTCATGGCCGATTTTAAAAATATCGATTTATGACAAAATGGCGGACGTTTGAACATAAATAGTGATTGTTGGGCCAAAAATTAGTTATTATTTTGCCTATAAAACAAAGACTAAGTAACGGAAAAGAAAATCCTATGACAAGTACTAGATAATGGTGTATAGAATAACCACGAAAAACCTCAAGGCAATCGGTTCATTGGTTTTCGAGAAATTTTGGGTACCAATTTGAAAAACGTGGTTTTGAGAAAGACGCGTTTGTAAATTTGGGAATGAATAAATCATGAAATTTGTCAACTTACATGGAATCATCGATGCCAGGCCCATAGTGTAGGTCTTCTACGGTCGACGGAATGTTCATAGCTTCTAAATCGATTTTTTCGACCATCTAGGTGTATATCTCCCCTTAACATCTGAAAACGGTGATCGGTGCATAATTCCCGATGCTTTTCAATAGCCGTACCTCTATTATGTTAATGTTTGGTTTTCCAATTGAAAATTTGATCGGTAATAATTGAGTAATGAGTACATTGTACATCGATTAAAAATTGGCTAATAAGCCAAGTCCAGTTTTCGAATTTCTTTTTTGAACTTCTATTCAATGCACGTTCGTAACACGAAGCTGTGACGTTTCAGACTAGTAAATAACAGACAGGTTCGCATTGATAAGAGATATGTAATCACCGCAGATGCATACATAGTAGAGATCAGCAACATCAAAACATCAAAACATCAAACAATACAGAACGCTGTCTTGAAATTTCACCGGCGAGAGAATATCACGTGTGATTAACGTATAACTGAGAAAAAAACGAACTGGGGAATCAAATCAATAACATACTAGCGCGATAAACGTGTAAGTGAAGAACGTAGAAATGAAAGTTATCACCAACTTTACGAACGCAATCTGCCGGGCTTAAAGAAATTTGACGTATAAATGAGAAAGACGTATAAGTGCAAAACGTATAAACAAGGTTTCACTGTACATTATTGCCTATATGTAACTTCATACATCAGATCGTATCGACGCTGCTTATGACAAGTAGCACGATTTAAAGTTCTTATGAAAACTAGCATGATTATGCTTTCGCCATGGACAGTAGCATGTTTCCATATTCACCGCGAAAACCAGCTTGTTTCGGCTGTCACCGCAAAAACTAGCTCGTTTGGTTTTTACTGTAAAACCTAGCGTAAATGGAGTAAGTTTGAAACCTTAAGGATCTCATCGCTCGTACAATTTAACCAAAAAGAGTTTTGGCGAGAATTTAAAGTCATTCGTGCTCAGGTAAAAATCTGGAAAAATAAATCATAAGTATTTTTTTTTAATATGACCATTTTTTGCGTAATGCCATTTTTATTTTATACTCGTTGCTTTTATTAACAATGTGATAATAATTATCAATTAAAATCGATAGTAGTAATTTTTATTTAAAAAAAATGATATCGAAATTGTAAATATAATGAAATATTTATTGTGATTTTCTGTGTAAAAAAATTACGTTATTGAAAATATTCAACAAATTTACTGTAATCTAACAGATGGTTATCGTCGAATATGTTTGAAAAATTTTGTTGATGTTCCCGTGGAATTAAACCTCTGTCAAGCGTGGCCTGTAAATCTTTTTTTTTTCTTCATGTTTTCATGATTTCAAATCATGTTTTTGTTCTTTTTAAAAGTTTTTTATCTCGTCCTTGGTCAAAATAATATTTAACGTGGATTGTATCGACGTAAGGTTGAATTGATGTTTCCCGAATACTTGCAATTTTAATTGAAGTCCAATTTATATTTTTCAAGAGGTCTAAAAAATCGTAAATTTCCGATTGCGGTCAAAGGAATTGGAGGAAAAACATAGAGGCAAGGCGTGAAAAAAGCATGGAAGAAAAGTCGGAAACAATTTCAGTGTTACTGAAACATGTTAATTTTCGCGGTGAATATCGAAATTTGCTTATTTTCGTGGTGAAAGCCGAAACGTGCTGGTTTTCACGTTAAATGTCGAAAGGTGCCAGTTTTCGTGGCGAAAACCGAAAGTTGCTAGTTTTCGTGTTGGAAGCCAAAACATGGTAGTTTTCGCGGTGATATCAAACGTGCTTGTTTTCGTAAGAAGTCTGAAACATGCCACTTTTCGTAAGCAGCATCGGTATATACATTGTATGTATATACGAGAAACCGCCGTGGAATGGTTTGAAACCCAACCAGAAAGTAGCCCCACCCAGCTGCTGTTCTTGAAACGAATATGAAACTTAGCGTATTTCGAATGATGACTCATGGCTTGTCTGAGCAGCGTTTCCATTCTTATGAGGATGTCAAAAAATTAGTAGATTCGCGGATAGCCTCTAAAGATGTGTCGTTCTTTCGACGTGGAATTACCAGACGACTATTACCAGAAATATGGGAAAAAATAGTGGCTAGCGTCGGACAATATTGTGAATGATCTATTTGCAATTGTTTTTTTTTTACAATAGAAGCGTATTGATACCCAAAAAATCGCTTAAAATTAATGCACACTTCTAATAATCTATACATATATAAGAACATGTCCTGACTGATTCATCGACGCCACGCAAAACCGCTGAAGGTAATTCCATCAAATTTGGACAGTAGGTTGATTTGTGTCGGAAGCACCGCCTGAGAAGGGAATTTCGAAATTCAACTCTCAAGGGGAAAAGGGGTGGCAAAGTTTGTATGGAAATTTGAAGAAATCTGGTCGGATTTATTTGAAATTTGGTATTCGTGCTTCTTGACGCAATTAATGAAACACGTATTTTACCGTTTTTAGAAACTCAACCCCTAAGGGAAGAAAGAGGGTGGCAAAGTTTGTATGGAAAATGAAAAAATCGGGTCAGAAGATTCACTTGAAACTTACAGGGTGTCTGCTGACCTGAAAAGTTATGAAAAATCTTAAATGTCATGAAATTACACTCGACCCTGAAAAAGTCATGAAATGTCATGAAAAATTACCAGTCTACCTGAATTATTATACCCCACCAAATTATCGTTGAGTCTATATTCAATTTGAACTAACTTTGTGGTACTTGTCGATAGAGAAGCGAATATCGAATCGATGGAAAATAAAATAGAAGAAAGTAAAAGAAAATGATGCGTTATCTCAACATATATTAGTTTTTCTTTGTTATTCGTGTAAAGCGACTAGATGATATTACTCAAAGTTCCTAAATGTATGTAATATTTTTCGAGATGTTCCCAAAATATATTTCTTTACAGCAATCTTGAAATTATGTTTTTCTCACATTTTTTACTGCATATGGAATTGTACAGTTTGGTGACTTTTCGTTTATTCCGTATACTTTTTATTGGCATACAACACACATCTGTTTGAAAGAGCAAAAGAAAAATATAAAAATTTAGAAAATCGATCGCACTGTAGAATAATTAAGTATACTTCTATCCCAGAAAGTCATACTAAGAGTCATGAAAAAATCCCCATTCCTTGCCTTGAAAATCCTTAAATGTCATGCAATTTCAGTTCTGGTCAAAATTAGACACCCTGAATTTAGTATTAAAAGTCTTTAACATAATTAATAAAACACGTATTTTAGCGTTTTTCGAAATTCAACCCCTAAACGAAAGTGGGTGGCAAAGTTTGTACGGTAAAAGAAATAGCGTTTTTGAAAATTCAATCCTTAAGGGAAAAAGGTATTACAACCGTACAAACTTTGCTACCCAAAGTTTGTACGGTAAAAGAAATAACTGTTCAGATTCACTTGAAACTTAGTATTAATGCTCTTCAGCACAATTCTACGTGTTCCTTAAGGGGTTAGGCCACAGCAACGGGTATAAAATCGTGTGCGACTTTAACCATTTTTTTTCGTATGAAAAAATGATTCACTCATAAAATTAATTACATGTCTATTTCGTATGAATATCAAGCCGTTTAAAAATATAATTCTTTTTTTCGATGTTCAAAATGGCTGACTACTAAAATTTTCTTTTATCTTTTTTAGGCGCTCCGCGGCGTGACATTTAGCATTCACAATTTTTAACCTAGAACAAAAAACAAAAATTCTCGTCAATCTACATTAGAATACCTAGAGAAGTACGTACGGAATTTAAAAAATATTGTTTTATTCGAAAGTTGTAGGTATTTGAACTTAAGAAATGAATTTTCAGTGAAAAATTTCATTATAACTGCTCGTAAAATGAAAAGTTTTCGATTAATCAGAAATTCCGTACGTACTTCACTGCGAAATGCAATTAGGAACATAACTTTTAAATTTGAAGTAAATCGAGTGAAAATTGTTGAAGTTATTTGTCACGCCAATTGGAAAAAAGCTGTTTCGAGGAGTTTCGAGTAGTCGGCCATTTTGTACATCGAAAAAAAAATATATATATATATATTTCCCAACAGCTTGATATTCATACTAAATAGACATGTAATTAATTTTATGAGTGAATCACTTTTTCATACGAAAAAAAATTGTTAAGGCCTTCCCCCACTTGTACCGCAAAAAAGGCCTTTTTCATGAATTTTTTTAAAGAAAACTACAAAACTTTTATAATCGATCAATATACCATCTTAAAGAACACATCTTGAAAAACTTTTAGTAATTTTTTTATTGAAAAATATTACATTGTTTAGTGGCAAATGGCCGTCAATGAATTAATGTTTTTATATACACGGTTTGCGGTGACCAACATTGCGGCGAAGTGGATCATCTGAAAAAAAAATGCGGATGGATTTAGTCAAATATAAGTATAAACTAGTCTTTAATCGAAGGATTTAAACAAATATTCATTTTTCACAAAATGGCGGACAGTCAAAGTTAATGGTTCGATTTTAACGAAAAAAAAACGGCCGTTTTTTGGCTATAAAACGGCCATTTTTTTCGAAAAAAAAATCGAACGATTAAAGACTACATTTTTATGTATTAAATAAGCCTGCAAACTTTCAAGAAGATCGGTTCATTAGTGTTCGAGTAATCTTGGTCACCGTCTTCAGAAATGCCATTTTGAGAAAAACGCGTTTAAAGTTTCTCTTTCAACGCTCTTTCAACGCGGATTCTTCTCTTTCAACGCTCATATCTCAGTCAATTTTGTTCGGATCGACTTGAAATTTTCAGGACATATTCTCAGATACTTATACTTAAAGAAAATGCAATAAAAAAAATCGATTTTTTCAAAATCGCAAGTGGGGGTAACCCCTTAAATTCGCACATGTTTTTATACCCGTTACTGTGACCTAACCCCTTAAATAGATTCTCGAAACGTTTTCACTGTAATGAAAAGAAAGTTTGTCAAGTTGTTGTTTCTCTTCAAGTTAAAATAACTCGATTGATTAATTACCAAATGTACATCGAGCAGCGACGACCATGGATTCAGTCCTCTGCACTGGTGCTCCAAGGAGGGCCACTCCAAACTCGCGGAATTACTGGTCAGCCGAGGTGCGCGTATAAACGCCACCAACAGGGGCGACGACACTCCGCTGCATCTGGCCGCAGCTCACGGACACCGGGAGATTGTTCAATTGGTGGGTTTCAGTCGCGAAGCTCGGCTGTAACGTATTCTTCGGACTAGTCTAGCCTCTTTTCTGAACGCAACGTTTGCTTGGCAGCTGTTGAGGAACCGAGCGGATGTCAATGTGACCAACGAGCATGGCAACACGGCGTTGCACTACGCCTGTTTCTGGGGGGACCAGGCGGTGGCGGAGGATCTCGTGGCTGCTGGCGCTCTGGTCTCGATCGCCAACAAAGACGGGGACACCCCTCTGGACAAGGCGCGCGGCCCTTTGGCCAAGAGATTGCACGGTGAACTATACAAAAGCGTGATATTCATTTCCACGTTTGATGCTTGAAAGGTCACCTCCGCTTTTTAAAATAAAATGGTCCTTTTTTTTCAACCATCTTGTGGAGCACCTCAAGCCGCATAAAAAACAGGGGGTTAAAGTCGCTCAAGGTCATTCAAGGTCATCTATTAAAATGAAATACAAATCTAAATATCTCGGATCACTACCAAATATGTGGCAGTGATCCGGGATATTTCGATATGTATCATCGATACTGACCTTGAATGACCTTGAACGACTTCGATCCCCTAAGGTTTCGGGGAGTTTCGACATTTCCAGTCCCGCATAGCCGAAAAGCTCAATAAATCTGCGCGTCCCGTGTCCTACATGCAGTGGGGATGAATACATCTACGAACCTATGTTTAGGGTGATGGACATGAAGGGGTCTTCTCACTGTAGACGCTAACAAGGCTTTTTTTCATGCATTTTTTTAAATAGATTTATATTATAGATATTGATACAGGAGTGCTTAAACACTTAAAAAATACACGTTCGAAATACGTTTCGAAAAAAAATTATTTATTCAAGTCACTATTTATAGACGAAAATGGTAGTTAAAAAAATGTCCTGAAAAAATTGTAGGTCTGCGCTGTTGATGAGATCTCGAAGATGGATCATCTGAACCAAAAAGATCGAACGCTTTTAGATTCAGTATGTTAATGGCTATAGCGCATATTATACGATTTTTGATAAATGCAAAAATTACAAAATGGCGGACATTTTTCGAAAAAAAATTTAAAAAACGTATTTTTTCACCGTTTTTGGCAAAAAAAGAACAGTAAATGTCACAATTTTAAAAAATCCTCGATATGCGCTATAGCTATAGTTGTAAAGAATATGTGGTTAAAATTTTATAATGATCGGTTCAGTAGTTTCGAAGATTTTATCAACAAGCCGTCGAAAAACGTTGTTTCGAGAAAAACGCGTTTAAAGTTTATTTGGGTTACATAAATACATTTAAAAAAAATTACAATGTATTTCGAAAGTGTATTTATTAAGTGTAACAACTTTTATATCAATATCGGTAATATAAACCTATTTAAAAAAATCATGTAAATAGCCTTTTTAGCGTCTAAAGTGAGAAGACCCCTTAAAAAGCACTTCGCCGGTTTATAATTATGACTCTGCGTGCCTTTAATATATATATATATATATATATATATATATATATATATATATATATATATATATATATACTAGATGCGCAACTAAGTTCCCGTTTCACACATTCCCGGTTTCACACATGGATGGCGCTAGCGACACGTCTAGTCGGCATACAGGTGTGAAATTGGGTGTCTTTATAGCTTGGACATCTGTTAAGAATACCCAGTCGTAATATAAACAAATATCGCAACACAACGACCTTTTTTCTAACATCGTAAATGTCCAAGTTTGTGCAAAATAAACAGCAGCTGAAGCACGTCGGTTACTTGAGGAGACCTACGGCGAACGTATACCATAAAAAACAACGTGTGAAGATTCATTCAAGCGGTTCAGAAGTTTCGATTTTGAGACTGGGAACAAGGAACGCTCGGGAAGACCGCAAACATTTGCGGACGCCGATCGGCAAGCGTTATTGGATGAAGATGACACACAAACAGAAGATCAACTTGCCGAGGCATCAAATGTGACTCGGCAATGTATTTCGAAACGTTTGCACGCCATGTGAAAAATTCGTAAGGAAGGAAAGTGGGTGCCGCATGAGTTGACAGAGAGACAAATGGAAAATCGAAGAGACACTTCCGAAATTTTGCTTTTGCGGCAGAACAGAAAGAGTTTCCTGCATCGAATTGTTACTGGCGATGAAAAATTGATATATTTCGAGAATCCCAAACGCAAAAAATCATGGCTTTCACTTGGCGAAGCGTCAACATCGACGGCACGGCCACTTCGCTTCGGAAAAAAGACAATGCTCTGCGTTTGGTGGGACCAGAAAGGAATCGTGTACTATGAGCTGCTGAAACCGGGCGAAACTGTCAATGGGCATCGCTACCGACAACAACTAATCAATTTTTACCACGCATTGCTCGAAAAACGGCCAGAATGGGACACGAGACACGAACGTGTGATATTGCAGCACGACAACGCTCCGTGCCATCGCAGTTCCATCGTCCAGGACACCATAAAAACACTGAAATGGGATCTGCTACCGCACCCGCCGTATTCGCCAGACCTGGCCCCTTCAGACTATCACTTGTTCCGGTCGATGGCGCATGGCTTGGGTGGGCTACATATGGCCAATTACGATGCAGCACAAAATTGGTTGGACGAATGGTTTCAGTCCAAAGACGCGTCTTTCTATCGTCGCGGTATTTATGTATTGCCAGAGAGATGGCAAAAATGTGTAAATAGCGAGGGACGATACTTCGAATGAACCATTTTTTGTATTTGTCTTGAAATTTTCGATTTTTTATTGGTCAAAAAAATCAGGAAACTTAGTTGCGCACCTAGTATATATATATATCGAACAGGAACAAAACCAAACAGGCAACTTATCGACCAAGTCTTTTTCGCAGATCTCGCAGTCGAGTTCGGCCAAGATCTCAAGAAGATTCAATTCAAAGATCAGAGCTGGCTGGGTCTGAAGACTCGCAGTCGCGACGCTACGCTCTCGAGGCACAAGGGCATCAACATGGCCGATCTGTCGTTGCACACGCATCTCGCGAGTACACCGAGCGGTGAGACATGGCGCGGACGCTGGCAGAACAACGACGTGGTCGCGAAAATTTTGAACCTCCGCGAATGCACCGCGCGCATATCCCGTGACTTCAACGAGGAATTCCCAAAGCTGCGAATATTCTCGCATCCGAATGTTTTGCCGGTGTTGGGTTGCGTCAATCAGCCGCCCCAATTGGCGACCGTGTCGCAGTACATGGCGCGTGGTAGTTTGCACCGACTTTTGCACGGTGGCACAGGCGTCGTGGTCGACACCGCTCGAGCTCTCAGACTCGCCCTCGATGTCGCAAGAGCGATGGCCTTTCTACACGGCCTCGAGCGACAGAATCGTTGTCGATTCCATCTCAACAGCAAACACGTCATGGTGAGTAGCACAGTCGCGGATCGACTGTTTTTTTCTTTGAGTTTCACTAAATATATTAATAATCGTCTCTGTGAAATTTCAGGCTCGGTTATCGACGTAATTATAGAGAAAAAAATAAAAATTGCGTATCTTTGTGGAGGAATTCCGAGACGACATGCAAAAAGCCAATTTCCGGTGGCTACAAAAGTGTATATAATAGTGGGAGTCCGTCAGATTCTTAAAAATAATCAGATTTACATACTGAACACTTGTGGTAATCCAAAGCTCTTGGAAAAATTACGCTTATTGACCTATTTTTAATGTAATATTGAGTTTAATTTGAACTTCCGGTATTGGATTTATTACCACTTGCTACGATAAAGAGACGTGACAGCAAGGCAACAGCTGACTGTAGTCCTAACCTCATCTCACTCGTTCGAATTTCCACACATATTTCATTCTTAACGGACATATTTCGCGGACACAAATTTTCCACGCTTTTTACCAGTCGTGGCCCGAATACAATGCTTTATATTTCCCGCACCTGACATTGTTTTGACAGATCGTCGTTGAAAAACATGGAGGGTAAACTCGCCTGGTTGAGTAAAAAGAGACGAAGATAGAACCAATGTTGCCAAATATCAAACCTAGAAATACTGCGCGAATCGTTGGAATAACTGTTTTTTCATTTTTCTAATTAAATGTGAACATTCGTTAAACAGTTTACATATGGAAAATTTTAGTTACAAATGATTTTTTTTGCATATGTTAAAAATATGAATTGTATACGTCTTAAGTATGATCAGTGGTATGACTAGTGTGATAGGATTACCTTTAAACACACTGGCTTTGAATTTTTACCATTTATCAACATTTTTAGAGTCCCTCAGAATTATATCAAACAAAAATAACGAGTTGAGTGGACTTTACACCGTTCGGAAGCCACTCATGTGTGAAAAATTTGGTTAACGGCTGCCATGATTCCGGAGGATTTGCTGATCTGAAATTGAAAAATCAAACGGCATTTTGATGCGTAGACCTGAGGCTATCGCCGGAACTAGAGTAAAGTAAAAATATCGAAGATTGAATTTTTGGCACATTTTTTAAAGTTAAGGCGGTCGTCTAGTGTGAAGGCCGTTTTTAATGCTTTTTGGGGATGTTTTTTGACAAACCATTGAAATAAAATAATTTATAAATTGTATATCATTTTTATTAACATTTAAACAAACTTTGTGAATTTATTGAAGTCATTATATAGAATATAGTCGGAGATACACCGCCCAACAGGAACACATATATAAACAGAAGTGCTCTACTGCTGCCATGATTCTGGCCGTTCTGCTTATCTGGAATAAAAAAAACCAAACGCAATTTTAATCGTGAGACTTGAGGCTCCACATGGAACTAAAATAAAGTTAGAATTCCAAAAAAAAATTCTTTTTACGCTTTAGAAAAAGAATTCAATTTTTCGTTTTTTTCTTGGTCCTTTATAGCTGATAAATAGCTGATAAAAATTCAACTTGTAGTTATATATGTACTAAATATGCTGTACAAATTTGAGCAGAATCAATCAAATAGTTTTTGGGATATCATGGCAGCAGTTTGAAAAAATCGTGTTTTGAGAAAAACGCGTTTGAAAGTTGTTGTATATAATTCATAATTAAAAAAATGGTCTCACCATCAATCTGATATGCCTGGACCATAGACTACACCTTCGCCTTCTTCAAAGAAGTTATGCAAGGCCGTTTTCTCTTCTTTTGATCTGACACACTAGACGACCCCCTTAAGTTCCAAGTTTCGTCATTTTTTTCAACTTTTTCAGCTTGAAAAACTGTGATAGATATCAGAAATGTTCTTGTTCAGATGAGAACTATAGATGTGTCGACTATACCATAAAAATTTAAGCGAAATCCGTTCAATAGTTTTTGAGACATCATGGAAGCCAACTTGAAAAATACAGTTTTGAGAAAACCGCATTTAAAAGTTCAAGTACGATCTACACAAAGAAAATGTTGACTCACCATTGGTCTGCTATGCCGGGTCCATATAACACGCGAACATTTTTTGCATTTCGTGCAAAAAAACATTTTTTCGAATTTTCGGACCGGTCACATGAGATGACCGCGTTAAGGGGCTATACCAGTGTGGACGCTGAAAATTTGGGTGATTTTCGAGAATTTTTTGGAAGAAAAGTACACAATTAAATGTTTCGGAAAATTAAGAATATATTTGGCCATACTTGACCTATATTACATAATTTTTTCATAGAAAAATATTGAGATCCAAGCGACTTATGCGCTGCCTTCGGAGGTGCCAAAAAAAAAGTTCCTCCACTGCTGACATGATTCCGGCCGATTGAGTAGCTGAAACCGAAAAAGGAAAAATGTTAAACTGGAAGGTATTTCCTTTACAATGACGTAGGATTTTCTAAAAAAATCAACATCTAACAAAATGGCGTAGTTATGAAAAATGTCTGTTTTCTTGCCTATAAAATAGTCGTTATTTTCGATGCCAAACCGTCAATTTTCATCCAATCAAAATTATCCTACGTCATTGTAGAGTAAATATATTCAAGAGTACTCAGTTCAAATTTCAAGTCAATCGGATAATTGCTCTTTGAGTTAAAATGTCAGCAAATTTGAAAAATCTCATTTCGAGAAAAACGCGTTTAAAGATTTAACTATCGATTTTTGCAAGATAAAATGATATGACCCTCCTCTTTCTCGAATAATGCCTGCTGAGAGGCCGAAGCTTTTCACACTGGTATAGCCCCTTAATATCTATGATGTTGAAGTTCGTATCGTTGGAAAGCAACGAAAAGTCTACCTTCTTTTCTAAATGATTGACTTGTTATCCTCCAAATGTTGGTGACAGGCTACGAGAATCACTTAAACGTTTTGTGACGATTTTTTCCAAGTTCCACAACCCTAATTTGTAATAAAATATTTTAAGTGCTAGCAAAAATCGAAGCAAAGAAACATTCGGTTCTGCATTCCAACGGTGTAAATTTCAAGACCATTAGCATCTATCGTTAACAAGCGTGAGAATCTAATTGCTCCTTTGCTCTAATTGCGTGAAATCTAAACTCCTTCGTTCATCCCGGCAGATCGACGAAGATCTGACGGCACGTGTCAACATGGCGGACTCGAAATTCTCGTTCCAAGAGGTCGGTCGTATTTACGAGCCCGCCTGGATGTCGCCGGAGGCGTTGAGCAAACGTCCAGCCGACATTAATCTCGAGGCGAGCGACATGTGGAGCTTCGCCGTGTTGCTGTGGGAACTCGCGACGCGGGAAGTCCCCTTCGCCGATCTATCAGCCATGGAATGTGGCATGAAGGTGCAAACTCAGTTACCACTTTATCGATCACTTACGGTATTCTCGCCAATTATAATGTTCCGTCACACGTCATTGCAGGAGCTTACAACGCCCTGTTTGCGATCCCCAAAAGTCTTGGCGCCTCTCGCGGCCTAAGGCAGAAGCTCTACTAGCATAGTAAACTTTGTCCGAATACATCGATCAAAATGGACGAAACTTTAAAAACAAAAAGTTACTCGGGATTTTCCTGTGTTGCGGGGTGCAAGACGGATTATAAAAGTCAATTGGCGTTTCATAAGCCCCTTAAAGATAAAGTCTTTTGAAAAAAAAAACGTGGCTGTCGGCTCTGAAAATGACTCTAGGCCATCAAGGCGCGTTCGTAGTCAATCCACAAGATTTTTCCTTCCAAGTTTGTATCTTCATAAATAATAAATCGAGCAATATTAGAAGTTATTTCTGTTATATACAATGTATAAACACAACTTCAGACGTCTCTTGTAAAAAGTATGCTCTGAAAAATATAATCACTCCTCGAAACCTGCGAGTGACTCTCATAACCTCAAAAAATCTAAATCCAGAGCTGACAAAGCTAAAACAAGAGCGGAAAATACATTATTCACTGCAGTAGCAACTTTACAATCTACCATGGATAGCCAATAGCTAACTCGCAGGCGATTAAGAACGAAGTAATTTATGTTACGCTATACTTTGATCGGCCATATTGAAATACGCTGCGCCGCCTCTAGGACTCTTCGAAATCTCCGAGTGACTCTCCCCTAGCAGATTGGGTGCCTATCAATTTACTATAAGAATGCCCAAGGCACTTTGGTAGGCATATTAATTCAAAAAGTGCCGGTAAATGCCGATGAATGACGAACGTTAAATTTTATGAGCGCACAGAGAATGCCTTTCGAGTGCCTGTTAAAATGTCTATGGAAATACTGATGCGAATGCCGTTCAGAATGTCTATGGAAATACTGGTGCGAGTGGCTGTTGAGTCTCGGCGAGAATGTTTTGCACTTACATTCTTAATGAAAATACATTTCGGTAAGATTTTCAAGTACTTCGTGTGGAGAAACAAGTCTGGAAAAAACCAATCATATTCAAGATTATCATGATATCAATTTGTTTGATTTTTTTCAAACAATTTTATTTCGTGACGAAGGCCTTAAGTCGTAACTGGAACTCAATTTTGGTTGGGATGGAACGAGCATACATCTTGGATACTACAACCAGTATATTACCATATGAAGTGCTCCTTCTTAGTTGGCTGGTTATTTATTCGTACTTTCGGCTTTGGGTATACCGCAGCTGTCAGAAGAAATTGTGATGCCGGTGAATAACGGAAAATGCGGGTGAATGCCTAAAAAAATGTAATGCCGGTGAGTGCCTAACAAAGCCGGTGAATGACCAAAAAAATGCCGGTACTTCGGATACAAAATTCTGGTTTGGTCACTCTTCAGCACTTACCGTCACTATTTGAACCGGAATGCCTGCCAAAGTAACTATAAATGCCTACAATAGGCACGGCATTCAGCCAGTCACTTCAATAGGCATATCAAACGGCTTTCTTTGGCATTTATCAAGGCACCCAATCTGCTAGGGTCATAACCTCAAAAAATCTAAATCTAGAGCTGACAGAGCTAAGGGGACGTACACAAATTACGTAACGCAAAATTTCCCAACTCCCCCCCCCCCCCCCCCCCCCTCTATTCCGTTACGTAACGGGTGCTTTGTCGTCAATAATTGCGATTTTTTTCATAGACATAACTAATTATGAAAGGGTCGGGTTTATACTAATTTTGTGAAGTATATATACATCTGGTTTTATACCAATTTTTATGACAAAATCTTGAAAATTAACCGAGATAATGCCTTGATTTGACCCGAACCCAAACAAACCCAAACAAAAAAAATTCTCTTCATTGTCCCGTCGATATCTTTATGAAAGGTTATCTGTAAATTAAAAGTCAATAATTTATCGATATCTATACAAATGTAGCTAGCGTTTTTTTATTTTGGTGTTTTTTTTTACAAAATGCCGACTGTTTGGGTATTTTTTTTCTATTTTCAAGGCCCTTTTTCTGCATTCAAGCAGTCTTTAAAAATAGTAATTATCAAATGTGAAAAACGCGGATACGTACAGCCTTAGTCACTGCGACTACAAAAATGTTTTTAAAAAAAATGAAAATCTGTTGATAAATTTTTAAGTTATCGCTCGGACAAGGTCGAAAAAACTAGTTTCGAGAAAAACGCGTTCAAAGTATTCGTTTCGTGTTTCTTGATATAAAGTTATGTTTTGTTCTAGAATATTGATACTGAAATTGAAGTATCTAGGGGGCCGTCCATAAATTACGTAACGCAAAATTTCCCAATTTTTGACCCCCCCCACTCCGTTACGTAACGGGTGCTTTGTCGTTAATAATTGCGATTTTTTTCATAGACATAACTAATTATGAAAAGATCGGGTTTATACTCATTTTACGAAGTATATATTCATCTAGTTATATACGAATTTTTATGACAAAATCTTGAAAAATAACCGAGATATATGCCTTGATTTGACGACAAAAAAAATCCCTTTATTGTCCCATCGATATCTTTATGAAAGGTTATCTGTAAATTGAAAGTCACCAATTTATCGATATCTATACAACTGCAGCTATCGTTATGCGTAGCCGTTTTTTTTGTTTTTTTTTTTAACATAATTCCGACACATTGAAAAAAAAAATTTCTACCTTCAATGCCCTTTTTCTGCATTCAAGCAGTCTTTAAAATTAGTAATTATCACTGCGACTGCAAAAATGTTTGTAAAAAAATTGGAAATTGGTTGATAAATTTTTAAGTTATCGCTCGGACAAGGTCGAAAAAACTAGTTTCGAGAAAAACGCGTTTAAAGTTTTCGTTCCGTGTTTCTTGATATAAAGTTATGTTTTTTTGCTAGAATATTGATACTGATATTGAAGTATCTAGTCGCGGGCGATATGACGGTTCGTCATCTTCATTATAGTTCACAAAATAATAAGAGCCCGTACTTTATCTATTGTAAATGATGCCACACCTGCAGGGACTGAGGGCACTAACCGGTCGCGCTACTTGTTCTCACTAAAGTGACTACAACTCCTTCAATTTTGGAACTTGTGAATAAAGATGTTGCCAACATATTTTTCAATACATGTATCTTCAAGAATTATAAAAAAAAATTCCTCCACATTTTGCTCGGGGGATTAACTGACATTGCGTATAGAAAGCTGTGAGCTGTCCACGGTAAAATTGCACGTGATGTTTAATTTAAAAACTTGAACATGCATTTTGCTATTACTGGCCGTTTTTAAATCGTGACGTAACGCAAACCTTGACCCCCCCCCCCCCCAATTGCGTCACGTAATTTGCGTACGACGCCTAAAAAAAGAGCAGATAACAAATTATTCACTACATTAGCATATTTACAATCCACCATGGAGGTAAATCCAATGGCGAACTCGCAGGAAATCAAGACAAAATAATTGTTTACGTTCGAGGCTATACTTTGACCGGCCATATTGAAATATCGCTGCGCCACCTCTAGGACTCCTCGAAACCTGCGAGAGACTTTCATAAGCTTTAAAAAATCTCAATCCAGAGCTGACCGAGCGGGAAATAAATTATTCACTGCATAAGCATCTTTACAATCCACCATGGAGGTAAATCCAATAGCCAACTCGCAGGAAATCAAGAACGAAGTAATTTTTGAGGCTATTCTTTGTTCGGCCATATTGAAAAATCGCTGCGCCACCTCCAGGACGTGAAAATCACGAATCCCTTCACTTCCAACCTCGAATTAACATTCACCAACGATCACTGAGTATCTCGTTCTCTTTTCTTCTCTCGTCGTATCAGATCGCCCTGGAGGATTTGCGAGTGAGCATACCCCGCGGTATATCGCCGCACCTGGCGAAGCTGATAAGGATCTGCATGAACGAGGATCCGGGCAAGCGTCCCTCCTTCGACATGGTCGTGCCCATTCTCGACAAGATGAAGCGCTGATTCCGCGCGATGCCGCATCCACGTTCCACACTCACCAGGAATATTAAAACTAATAACTACCACGCATGAACGGATGAATTTATTCGTCCGAAAAAAAAGCTCTCACTCCGTTGCTCGTTCGCTCGACGAGAATCACGAGACACGCGGTGCCTTCGTCGTCCAAACGAAACGTAGCAAGTAGCCCAGAAATTATTTTTTTACCGCAACGCGAATTGAAAAATATCCGAGACGAGCTCTCGATTTTACCTCGAAACTCGTCAAAAGTTGAAAAATTCCCGAGACCGGAAACGCCGTGCGGTGCACCGAATCGTGACGGAGCCTCCACAGTTCGGTGCACCGCACAGGTGGGCCTCCGGCCTCGGATCTTTTTTCTATTGCATCGGTGCTCTTTTGGCACCCGCCAAGCAGTCATTGTCACGGGAGAGCGCGACAAAGCACGCAACGTTGGTCACATAATTCTTCTCCATAGTACAAATTGCACAATGAACGAAACTATCGTCCCGAGATTGATGGTACGCTATTGAGGCGGGATATACATTTAGGCAGGAAAAAAATAAGCAATATTGAGGGATTTTTTAAACTAAGAAATAATTATTTTACAACTATCAAACTTTAGCTATACTTTGATAGTATATTTGAGTATACGAAACAATTTTTTTTAACGAATTCATCATCAAAATGGCCGAGCTGTGGCAGAGTGGTACTATTATTTTTTCATTGGAACGTGTATAGTTTCTATGTGACGGTAACTAAAATGAAAATGCGATTTTGAGAAAATGACACGCATTTACAAAAAAAAAATCAACATTTCTGTAAAATGTGGATTAAAAAAAGTAGTTTTTTTTACAATTTTTCAATAACAATTCACGTCCAGTAGAAGGTACCAATGTTATCAATATTTCTACCAAGTTTCAACTCAATCGGCTTAAGGCGGTCGGCCAGTGTGAAGGCCGTTTTTTAATGCTTTTTAGGGATTTTTTTTTTGACAAACCTACAAATAAAATAATTTATAAATTGTATATCATTTTTATTAACATTTGAACAAACTTTGTGAATTTTTTGAAGTCATTATATAGAATATAGTCGGAGATACACCGCCCAACGGGAATACATATATAAAAACAGGTGCTCCACTGCTGCCATGATTCCGGCCGTTCTGCTTATCTGAAATCTCAAAACCAACCGCAATTTTAATCGTGAGACTTGAGGCTCTACATGGAACTAAGATAAAGTTAGAATTACGAAAAAAATAATTTTTTTTACGCTTTAGAAAAAAAAATCAATTTTTCGTATTTTTTGGGGTCTATATAGCTGATAAAAAGAAAACTAGCGAAGCGATCTTAATTATTTTCGTTCAGCTTGTAGTTATATATATACTAAAGATGCTGTATAAATTTGAGGAGAATCAATCAAATAGTTTTTGAGATATCATGGCAGCAGTTTGAAAAAATCGTGTTTTGAGAAAAACGCGTTTAAAAGTTGTTGAATATAATTAATAATAAAAAAATGGTCTCACCATCAATCTGCTATGCCTGGACCATAGAGTACACCTTCCTCTTCTTCAAAGACGTCATGCAAGGCCGTTTTCTCTTCTTTTGATCTGATACACTAAACGATCCCCTTAATAGTTTTTGTGAGTAATCCTGAACGCCAATTTCGATAATGCAGTTTTCAGAAAAACGCGTTCGAAGTTTACGTCCGCTCCGAATCCGAGCGATGAGGCACATCGTTGACGGGCTGTTGCGTTTAAACTTTTTCGATTTTCGCTTTGAAACTTTGGGAAAATATTCTACATATAGTTTTATAGTTCTATAGTTCTACCGTTTAAAGAAGAAAAAAAAGATATCGATTTTTTTATCGTTGTAAATGTATATCCCGCCCTTAAGGGACCATCACAGTGTGAAGGGGTCGAAAAACAGCAGACTTTTTCGACTTTTTTTTCGTTGGTTAGAATACGCTGATCAGTCTGATTTTTTTATGTCAAATCGAAGCACTATGAAGAACGGAAAATAAATGTTTAAACGTTCATTTTTATTTTATTTTTACATTTTTTTTCGCGGTTTGAAATGTCTTCGATAAAAAGGGGTCCTCACGGTATACACGGTTGTGGCTGTCAATATTATGTGAAACAAAATTTGTAAAACGATAATTAATCAGTATGAACGCCGCTATCTTACTATGGCGGTTTTTTAAAAATAAAAATTGACAAAATGGCGGCGGTTTTTTAAAAATAAAAATTGACAAAATGGCGGCGGTTTGAAAGAAAAGGTCTCGAATTTAGCCCATTTTTTCGACAGTTTTTCGTTAATAAAAATATGAATATTTCAAAAAAAGCTTCCATAGCAAGAAAAAAAACTCTTCCTTTGAGAGTATACACTGTTTTAAAAATCGAGATTTCGAGAAAAACGCCTCCGTCCGAGCCAGGTCTCATGCAGCTGGTCGACCGGAATAATTCGAGTTTCGCCCCAAAAATTGAACAGCATTTTTATAACCGTCTACACTATTCGATAATGCAAAAAACATTGATTTTTCGAAAATTAGACACTGTAATGATCCCTTAAGCTTTTCTTCTTTATCTCTATTCTGACGTTTATACGCCTTTCTACCAGGACAATTGACTCCCTGGCCCAATCTCGAATCAAACGTGCCTTCGACATTCTCTCGACTTTATATTGTTATCATTCGTGGAATGCTTTGCCATGATACGTAGGGCATAAGAGAGATCCGTAAAATCAAGCTTTCCAATCACGAAAAAAAAATGCGGCACCAACTTCGCTGGAATAACATTCGTTGATGGGTATAGTAACGAAGAAACATAAAATTCGGATAATCATACAACGAAATTATGATAATCGAAACAGGAATTGAAAAATCGGACTGCAGATTTTCTCCTTTTCGGATAACCGAATATATATACATATATAATTGGAAAACTGATCTTCTCTTTATCTCTACATACGATCTAATTGTTCTAATATATTTTATATTATACATATATATTTATATATATATTGTAAATGTATTCTAAAAATGCTGACGAGAAATCTGCCATTTTATATACAATGAAAATTGTAACGCATTTAATATTTTGCGTTCCCAATAAAAGAAATTACTAAAAAAATAAGTAAATTAAATGTAAAGAAGAAAAATTGTTAGAAGGTCGACTGTTTTGTGATAAATTAATCAATTGTTCGCAGAAATGTGCAGAGCACATTTCTTTTGTGTGTGTGTGTTTTAAAGAGGTTTAGCGGGAAAATGCCTCCGCACCGTAGCAAATAATTGCCGTGTGTCGGGCTTGCACCGACTAAAAACCCCCATTCCTCTGTGGCCTTACAAATTCTCCCGCGGGACGACCGCTAGGTATTACATCGCGGGAGAGGCCTTAGCCGTAGCTCTTCCTGCAGTGTTGTCAGACGACCTTACATCCCCCGTTCCACTCGAGATGGTATGAGTGGTTTAGGGGTCCGTGTCGCTGATTCAATCTATGACGGCCTGGTCTTCCGGCGTCGTCTTCCTCCTCGCACGTTCTGCACGTCGCAACTCCTTCATCACTGCGGCAGCATAAGCCGATACCGCTGTCCATGCGTCTGCTGACTTCAGCATCAACTCAACCAGGTTGTCCGGGGTGATGCGTGTCTCCAGCTGATCCTCGACTATCGCGCGGGAGGCACTAAAACGTGGGTATTGGAACAATGCATGTTCAGCGTTCTCCTCGACTGCTACACATGCTGGGCAGTCCGGGGAATCTTCATAATTAAACTTATAGAGATAAGCCCGGAAACAGCCGTGTCCTGAGATCACTTGAGCGAGATAATAGTTGAGCTCCCCGTGTAGACGGTTCACCCATATCTCCACCTTCGGGATTAGTCGATGTGTCCACCTTCCCTTGGGAGAAGCATCCCACATCGTCTGCCACTGGTTGAGACTGGTTGCTCGCGCTTCTGTCCTTGCATAACTGGGGTTTCTAGCTCCCTTCTGCTGGTACATCGATCTACGCTCCTCGGTAAGCACCTCAATGGGCAGCATTCCCGCGATAACGTTGATAGCGTCCTCGGTGTGCGAAACGCACAGGCTACCCTCAAGGCGCTGACGCGATACGTTGCTAAAGCCTTTCTGCGGTACTCCTGGATTTTCAGTGCATCAGCCCATATGGGTATGCCATAGGTGAGCACTGAGGTCGTCACTGATGACAGCAGTTTCCTCCTCTTCTGTCTGGGGCCACCAACGTTAGGCATGAGTCGCGCCAGTGTGGTAGCCACCCCAGCGGCCTTTCTGCTAATCTGCTCGGTTTGCTCTTTGAAGTTCAGCCTCGCGTCGAGAATCACACCCAGGTACCGAATGAACGGTTGGGATGTGATTTCGGCGTTTCCAACCCTGAGCGTCACCGTTTCCATCACCTTCCTGCTGGATACGAGGAGTAGAGTAGATACGAAGAGTGCGGTGATTTGCTCCAGAAATTTGGCGATGACAATCAGCGCCGCGTCATCTGCGAACGCTACGATGGACACTCCTTTCGGCAATTGCAATAGCAGCAGATCATTGTACATGATGATCCACAGAAGCGGTCCAAGTACAGAGCCCTGAGGAACTCCTCCAGTCACCCTATACGTCTTCAGTCCATCCTCTGTGTCGTACATGAGCCACCTATTACATAGGTAACTCGCCACTATTCTCCGTAGGTACCATGGTACACCTAATGTTTTTAGGGCATCCATGATACACTTCCATATCGCCGAGTTGAAAGCGTTTTTGACGTCGAGAGCGACAACTGCGCAGTACTTCTTGGACCCTCTTGCCCATCGTTTCCCCGCAGTCGACTCCTGCGCCTGCTTCACCACTGTGTTAATGGCATCCAGAGTAGATGGCTCCTTTCTGAAGCCAAACTGGCCCTCCGCCAGTAGAGGGTCCACGACCTTCTCAATCCTGTTATGGATGATGCGCTCGAAGATCTTTCCGGCGGTATCCAGCATACAGAGCGGACGATAGGATGAAGGTTCGTCCGGTGGCTTCTTCCCGTTCGGGAGGAGCACTAGCTTCTGCCACTTCCACTTGTCCGGGAAGATTCCTTTCTTGAGACACGCATTGTACATGCCCAGGATTATTGCCGGTGCCAACTTGATCGCTGCCTTGAGTGCGATGTTGGGTACCCCACCCATGCCGGGGGCTTTATTGTTGCCCACCCTGGCAATCGCCGTAAGAAGCTCTTCTTCAATAATGGCTGGGATGTCCTCATCGACGTCCTCCTCGAGCTGACAGTCCTCCTCGGGTTGCTCAGGGAACAGATGTGTAACAATCTTTTCCAGCAGGGCTGCGTCCACAGGCGATGGCATTGGCTGGCTTTTCAGCCGAGTCATTACTACTTTGTACGGCCTGCCCCAGGGAGCATCTTCCACCTCGCTGAGCAGTTCGCCCCAGCTT
This sequence comes from Ophion ellenae, assembly GCA_963210295.1. NCBI lineage: Eukaryota > Metazoa > Arthropoda > Insecta > Hymenoptera > Ichneumonidae > Ophion > Ophion ellenae. The sequence continues at coordinate 18,653,008 of OY723395.1, forward strand.
TCAGCTTTACTCTGCTTGATAGCCTTTTAAAGCTTCAAGCGCGCCTTCCTGTGTTGTTCTTCCAAATCGGGGAACGAGCGTTTGCCTCGAGCTCGTTGCGCTAGGCGGCGAGTTCGATGACACTCCCTTCGGAGGCCGGCAATTTGTTCGCTCCACCAGTGTACCGCCGGTCGGAAGTCCACATTACGTTTCCGTGGCATTGTGGCATCGCATGCTTCGGTGACCCTCTGCATGACCACCTCGACCTTCTCGGTTGTACTTTCCGCTGCGAGGGGGCTGGTGTCAAAAGTTTCACGAAACAAGTCCGCGTCAAACATTTTCGCTTTCCAGCCCTTCCCGTTTGTCTTCGGTGCCTTCGCTGTTCTGCTGAAGTCACCGCGAATCTCTCAGAGAATCGCTTGATGATCACTGTGAGTGTAGATATCACTGACTACCCAGTGGCACTGGTTTCCTCTGGCCAGGCTACTACTCACAAAAGTGAGGTCCACTATAGAGGAGGCTTCACCTTTAACAGAAGTGGGCTGTGTACCTGCATTAAGTAGTCCTACATCCAATAAGGACATGGCCTCAAGCAGAGCTTGGCCCTTCCTATTCGTCACTTTACTACCCCATTCCACAGCCCACGCGTTGTAATCTCCAGCTATGGCTACCGGGAAGCGTTGTTTAGCGTCTGCGACTAAGTTGTCGAGAAAATTCGCAAACTCGTCAGTCGTCAGGCTAAGCGGTGCGTAACAACTGTAGAAATGAACTCCCTTGGCTTTTATTCTCACAAAACCAGTTTCGATCCGACTCGCAAGATCCTGAAATGGAAGCTTTCCGTAGGACCAAATTGCGGCCTTCCCACTTGCGTCAGATTCCCAAGGTTGCGTGTCTAGATGTCTATATGGTTCCGAGAGTATCGCCAAGTCAGGCTTCAGCTCGCGCACAGTCTGCATGAGCAGGTCCTGTGCTGCTTCACAATGGTTGAGGTTGAGCTGGAGTACTCTCATTTGCATCGTTTTTGAAGTGCCTGGAGAGCCTGGAGAGCCCGCGTATATGCTGGACATCGGCTGCTACCTGCGATGTGGGCTGTGGGTGCCCCATCTCCCGCTTCTGCACATATGACACACTTTGCGCTTGCTGTGCATTCGGCAACATTGTGGCCAGTGTTACCGCACTTGATGCAGTCTTTAGCCCGGTCGACGTCGCTCTTGCAGTTCCGTGATAAGTGTCCAAATTTCCAGCACTTGAAACACTTTAGTGGTCTCACCACCTCTCGGATTCTGCAATTACACCAGCCGACTCGGATGATTCCTGTATCCAGAAGTTTCCGGGCAGCAGGCACCATGAGTCGTATTACCGCGGTCTGAGTCCTGCCATATGCTTTACGCAGAGACTTAAGAGAGTATTCCGTGACTGAATAATCCGGTCCCAAGACTCTCTGCAGGGCCGCCGATATCTCCTCCTTCGTCGCGTCCTCTTCCAGGTCTTTGATCTCCAGATCAACTTCCTCGACTTTACTCTGGACCGTTGCTGATTCACCAAGAACACCTTCGAATTGGTTTCGCAATTCCGGTGCTTTGGCTGAGCTCTCCTTATTCAGAACGATCAGCAGATCTCCCGCGTTCGTTCTGCGTACCTTTTGGACGCATTAACCTGCATCCTTGAGCGCCGGATCCTTTTTTATACGACTCAAGATCTCCGCATAGCTCAAGTCACCCTTTTTGTGGATGACGAGAGCGTTGGGCAGAGTCGGCCATTCGCGAGGTTTCTGCGCCTTCTTCTGAGGCTGCTTCTCGGATATCTTGTGCGATCTTTTCTTCTTTCGCGCAGTTTGCCACTTCTGCTCTGACCTCTCGCCCTTATCCTCGGATTGACCAGCCAATGGATCCACCAGCTGCTTCTCCTTCGGCTCCTTTCCTTCGGTCGACGTCGGTGTAACCCGCTTTCTCCTCTTCGCCTTGCTTGCTTGCGTCGAGGTACCGCCCACGTCCATGCCTTCATCGTTCCTCTCCTTGTTAGGGAGAGTCGATTTCGCTTGGCTTATGGTCGGCGTGGTTTGCGTTCCTCCAGTCGACGTTGCCGCCTGTGGCTTTGTACTCCACGTTACCAGGTCCTCTATACCTTTCCAAGTACTGGTAAGCATAGGAACCCACCGCTGGATCTCCTTGTGGCGGTTTTTCTTCTGCTGGATAAAATAGGCTAGGCTCTCCAGCGTCTTTCCGTGCCTCTCCACCAACTTCAAAATCTCCTTTCGGTTTCCACCTGTCTCTTCCTTTTCTTTACTTGAAACATTGTGCGCCATGGAGGCCAAGTGGCCCACCTCCATGGTACTGCGGTTGTTCGGTGACGACGCCCGGGAGCCCGCTTGGTCACCCCTGAAGGCGCCGGTATTGGGGTTCCGTGCCCCTGCACCCTAATCGGTATATCCTTTATTGGACTTCTCATAATCATTTGCTATCGAGGTTTGTTCCCCGTGTCTGCTGGTCCACGGGAGGTATTTTAATTGCCTCCTGCCCTGTATATCTATATAGACATTTCAATGTCCATATCTATATCCAGATAGATATCTCTATATGTATGACTATATCTATATAGATATTTGTACATCGATGTCTATATTTATATACGAGGGCCTCCCCCTATCCGCCGCCTGGGGACGCGCCACGTAGGGGTTTCAGACTCCCCATGTGGTGTGTGTGTGTGTGTGTGTGTGTGTGTGTGTGTGCGAGTCGCCAACGCACATTATCTCGAATAAAAAAGAACGAAAGCAAAGAAGAATTCTTTCCGCGGTCTCGCACACTTTTCGCCAAACATTCGTTGGTAATGAGAAAAAAAATTAACCGTGTACGACCAACCGGAGAGATACAGAAACGAGGGAAAAATTACGGTTCTAGATTCTTAAGGGCTTAGGGTACTGTGACAACCTTAAAATCAGGGTTACATGAAAAGATAATTTTTTTGAGGAATTAGTAAAATGATTGAAAAACCGTTTGAACATTTATTTGTGTGTACATTAACGGGATCGTCTAGTGTGAACGCTGTTTTTTAATGATTTTTCGAGGATTTTTTTTTTGACAAACCATTAAAATAAAATAATTTATAAATTGTATATCATTTTTATTAACATTTAAACAAACTTTGTAAATGTTTTGAAGTCATATAGAATATAGCCAGAGATACACCGCCCAACAGGAACACATATAAAAAGGGGAGCTCAACGGTGTACTTGATTTTAGCCACCCGGTTGATCTGAAACAATAAAAACGAGTTTTTTGTCATCACACATAAAGTTACAAATTTCCATGAGTATTTTTCACACGAAAAAAAAATCACGACAAAACTCCTGTTTTTACCTTCTCAATGGTCTTCCCCCCTTAAAATCCACTTATTCTTGTCGAAAAAACGCATTTTTCCGAATAGCTGCGATTTGTGTGCAAATATCGATATCGAGAATCTTAAAAGAAAGCTTTTCAAAAGCTTTTTAAAACGGCAAGAGTCAGCTATGAGAATTTTCATCCGGATTAGGAAAATATTAATTACTTGTTCAGTTATCCAAGTCTGAACGTAAAGCGCGAATTTTCCGGATAAACCGAGGGGTAAAAAAAGTTCCTTAAGGGGCTATACCAGTTTGATACTTTAAAAAAATCGATTTTTTTGCCTTTTTTGACAGTTTATACTTTCAAGAATATCCTGTAAAAATTTCAAGGCCGTATCTCTATCATTTTATCTTGCAAAAATCGATAGTTAAATCTTTAAACTCGATTTTCTCTAAATGAGATTTTTCAAATTTGCTGACATTGTAACTCAAAGAGAAATTATCCGATTGACTTGAAATTTGAACTGAGTACTCTTGAATATATTTACTCTACAATGACGTAGGATATTTTTGATTGGATGAAAATTGACGATTTGGCATTGAAAAAACGACCATTTTATAGGCACGAAAACAGACTTTTTTTCATAACTACGCCATTTCGTTAGATTTTGATATTTTTCGAAAATCCTACGTCATTGTACAGGAAATCCCTTCCAGTTTAACGCCATTTTTTCCTTTTTCGGTTTCAGCTACTTAACCGGCCGGAATCATGTCAGCAGTGGAGGAACTTTTTTTTGCGCCTCTGAAGGCAGCGCATGAGTCGCTTGGATCTCAATATTTTTCTATGAAAAAATTATGTAATATAGGTCAAATATAGCGAAATATATTCTGAATTTTCCGAAACATTTAATTGAGTACTATTCTTCCAAAAAATTCTCGAAAATCACCCAAATTTTCAGCGTTCACACTGGTATAGCCCCTTGATTATCTTCAGACGTTCAATTTTGCTCAATAAACAATTTTGAGAGTTCGTTGACACCGCGAGATTATTCACCTGAAGCATTGACGCCGGTTTCTTTCTTCTCTCTCTCCCTCCGCGTTCTTTAATGACTAAGAGATGAGACCCATTGAAAAATTACCAAACAATTAGTAGACGAGCCCTCGAATGAAAATAGACTCGATGGAGAATTTGTCCACTGCCACCAGAGTGGTGCATTCTGGCACTCGTGCTTTATACACGCCTCCAACCGAGGAATGGCTTGCAATTAAATTAGCAACGGAATTCTTTCAGCACCTCATCAGCTAGTGTCTCGGACGGGGGAGACAAAAAAACGAGATATGTCCAAATATAACTCTTGTCGGCCGCACTGGATGAATAAGTGCACGCGGCTGTTTGAGCGAGAGCTGAAACACAAAGAGATACCGGAGATAAACGAATGATAATTTTTATCCCTGTTGTATGGAAATTGCGTCGTAATTTCATTGGATCATATAGAAAATTGAATCGCTGTTCGTGAACTCGTGAATTATTGATCAATGCAATGAAGAGGGTTGCGAAGGGAGAAATCCCTCAACGCAAAGAGTTTCAAGCTACAAACGATTCGTTGGGCGCCGAAATTAAATATGTCTGTTAGTACAGTCGTGCTGTATATTGAAATCGGAAAAAAAAACATAAGAAGGCTAGTTTTTTTGACAGGTGATTTTGGAGGTGCCGCCGGTGCTAAATCCAAGTTTGCCTAAAAATCGGGGTGTAGGGGTTTTTTAGGGGATGAAAGGGGATGGGAATGGATTAATGCCAAACTACAACACCCACGAGGTCGGTGCCGGGAGACAAAATGTTCAGAAAAATCCGGGCTTTATTTTTGTCTACAGCGGCGAAGTCGTGGAAGTTCATTTTGGGGGTGAAAAAGTTGGGTGAAATTTTGAAAAATCAGTTTTTATCCGATAACTCCTTAGGAAAAATTCATACAATTTTTGTTCCAATGAGAACGTTGTAGCCCTTGGAAAGACGCGTCGATCGGGTATTCGATCAACCCTCTCCGAAAATATCTTCACACCCAAAAGAATTATTGAAGTATAAAAAAAAATTGTTTATTGAATAACTCAAAAACAATCGACTTTTCGGGGATGGTTTAAATGTACGAAATGTAGAGAATAATTTTCTCCATATTTTCGTTTCTATGGACCACTCTTGAATTTTGCTTTTTCGAACCCCTCTCAGGGATTGAAAATTCAAAATGAAATTCCGGGACAACTACTGGCCGAAAATAAAGAGACACGAGTTTGGCGCTATGGACAAAAATGTAGCTGAGGGTTCAAGCTACAAATTCTGCCGCAGCGCCGAATTCGTGCGGTCAATAGTTTTCCCAGTATTTCATTTTTAATTTCCAACCGCCGAGGGGGGTTGGAAAATCAAAATTCAGGGCTGGTCCATAGAAACGAAAATATAGAGAAAATTATTCTCTACATTTCGTACATTTGAACCATACCCGAAAAATCGATTGTTCTTGAGTTATTCAATAAACAATTTTTTTTTGTATTTCAACCATTTTTTTGGGGGTGAAGATATTATCGGAGAGTGATGATCAAATACTTGATCGACGCGTCTTTTCACGGGCTACAACGTTCCCATTTGAATGAAAAGTGTACGTTGTTTTTTCTAAAGGGTTATTGAATTAAAACTGATTTTTCGAATTTTCACTCCTAAAATGAACTTCCACAACTTCGGCGCTGTGGACAAAACTAAAGCATGGATTTTTCTGCACATTTGTTTTATTTTTTTGCAGATTTTTAAAAAATCCTACACAGCAAGCTAGCGGTTTACATACTGATTAATAATTTTTGTACAAATTTTGTTTCAGATAATATTCACGGCCACAACCGTGTACGCTGTGAGGCCTCCTTTTTTCGAAGACGTTTTCAGGGGGCCGGGTTGAAATTTCGAACTTTGAATGCTTCGACGGTCCAAAAGTCCGAATTTTAATTTTTCCAAATTCAAGATAGGGCTGAGCTGGAATTCCGAAAGAATAGTACCCCGCAAGATTAAAACTCCGAAAGAATTTTACACGAAAGACCAAAACTCCGAAAATCTTAACCCCGTCAAAATATTTCGGCTATGGAAGTTTTGAAAGTTTCAACATTTTCAATAAATCGACGAATTATTTCAAGAGTATTTTTTTATTGAGAAGTGATTTTACGTAAATTTTAACATTTGTCTAGACAATGTTATACGTTCTACATCATTTACAGTCAACTGTGTAGCATTTCGCTGGCATGATCTTGACATGAGTGCCGGGTTGAAATTTCGAACTTTGAATGCGCCGACGGTTTCGAATTCCTAATTTTAATGTTCTGAAATTACAAGGTTCGTCAAGATTATGGAAACGAAAGCCTACACAGTTGACTGTAAATGATGTAGGACATATAACATTGTCTAGACAAATTTCAAAATTGACGTATAAATCACTTCGTAATAAAAAAAAAAATCTTCAAATAATTCGTCGATTTATTGAAAATTTTGAAACTTTTAAAACTTCCATAGCCGAATTATTTTGACGGTGGTCAGATTTTCGGAGTTTTGGTCTTTCGTGTAAAATTCTTTCGGAGTTTTAAGCGTTCTAATCATTCAAAGTTCGGAATTCCAACCCGGTCCCATTTTCAGCCCTTAAGAACGTAAAAATAAACGTTTAAACATTTATTTTCTGTTCTTCACCCGTAGTTTGATTTGACATTAAAAAAATTAGACTGATAGCGTATTTTAACCATCGAAAACAAACCGCGATAATCAGCTATTTTTCGACCCGTTAGACTGATGATCCCGTACGGTAATCCTATCGCTTCAAACTAGTTATACCACTGATCATACTTGAGACTTGTACAATTTTTATTTTTAACATATACAAAAGATAATAATTTGTAATAACTAAAATTTTCCATGTGTAAACTGTTTAACGAATATTCACATTTAAAGGGGCTATACTAGTGTAAACGCTGAAAATTTGGGTGATTTTCGGGAATTTTTTGGATGAAAAGTACTGAATGAAATGTTCCAGAAAATTGAGAATATATTTGGCTATATTTGACCTATATTACATAATTTTTTCAGAGAAAAATATTGAGATCCAAGCGAGATCTTATGCGCTGCTTTCGGAGGCGCCAAAAAAAAAGTTCCTCCACTGCTGACATGATTTCGGCCGATTGAGTAGATGAAACCGAAAAAAGGAAAAAATGTCGTTAAACTGGAAGGTATTTCTTGTACAATGACGTAGGATTTTCGAAAAATTCCAAAATCCAACAAAATGGCGTAGTTATGAAAAAAAGTCTGTTTTCTTGCCTATAAAATGGTCGTTTTGTTCAATGCCACATCGTCAATTTTCATCCAATCAAAAATATCCTACGTCATTGTAGAGTAAATATGTTAAGAGTACTAAGTTCAAATTTCAAGTCAATCGGATAATTGCTCTTTGAGTTACAATGTCAGCAAATCTGAAAAATCTCATTACATATTCTTGAAAATATCAATCTTGGAAGTATAAAAATCTCATATTCTTGAAAGTATTAGGTGCGCAACTAAGTTGCCGCTGTTTTTCAAGAGATGGCACCACTAGTAAGTGCTGGTCGATTGTGACATAACCAAAACGTCATGAACCAAGCTTAGACATATGGTAAACAAACCGCTTTGACACATTAGTGATTTTGTTTTTGCGTCGTATACTTTTGGTTGTGTGAAAATGTCTGATTTTGTGCCAAATAATCGTCATTTGCGGGATGTGTTGCTTTTCTTTTTTCATTCGAAGAAAACGGCGGCCGAAGCTCATCGAGAACTCCAAAAAGTTTACGGAGATGCTGCTCTAAGTGAAACAACGTGCCGTGATTGGTTCCGTCGCTTCAAAGACGGTGATTTCGACGTTGACGACCGTTCACGTGAAGGAAGGCCAAAAACCTTCGAAGACGCTGAATTGGAGGCATTACTCGTCTAGGATCCGTGCCAAACGCAAAACGAGCTTGTTTCAGCATTAGGAGTTACCCGTCAATCCATTTCCAAGCGATTGAATGCGTTGGGAATGAATCAAAAACAAGGAACTTGGGTTCCTTATGATTTGACGCCGAGAGACGTTGAGCGTCGTTCTTTCGCCTGTGAACAACTGCTCCAGCGGCAAAAAAGGAAGGGTTTTTTTCATCGCATCCTTACGGGTGATGAAAAATGGATTCATTACAGCAAGCCAAAGAGAACAAAATCATGGGGACTGCCCGGTCATGCTTTTACGTCGTCGGCTCGGCCGAATATTCACGCTGCGAAGGTTTTGCTGTGTATTTGGTGGGACCAGGGCGGTGTTATTTATTATGAGCTGTTGAAACCGAACGAAACCGTCACTGGGGAACGCTATTCGAACTCAATTGATGCGATTGAGCCGAGCACTGCGCGAAAAGCGGCCACAATACGAGCAGAGGCACGAAAAAGTGATTTTACAGCATGACAATGCTCGGCCTCACGTTGTCAAATCCGTTAAAACCTACTTAGAAACACTCAAATGGGAAGTCCTACCCCACCCGCCATATTCCCCAGATATTGCGCCGTCCGATTATTACTTGTTCCGTTCGATGGCACATGGTCTGGCTAATCAGCAGTTCCGCTCATATGAAGACATCTCAAAATGGCTTGATTCGTGGATAGCCTCAAAAGATGAACACTTCTACCGTGACGGTATTCGAGGTCTGCCAGAAAGATGGGGAAAAGTTGTCGCTAGCGATGGGCAATATTTTGAATGATTCATTTGTAACCATTTTTTCACAATAAAGTGGAATTTTTATCAAAAAAAACAGCGAGAACTTAGTTGTGCACCTAATATAAACTGTCCAAAAAGGCAAAAAAACATCGATTCTTTGAAAGTGTCGCACTGGTGTAGCTCCTCAATTAGAAAAACGAAAAAATAGTTATTCCAACGATTCGCGCAGTATTTCTAGGTTTGATATTTGGCAACATTGGTTCTATCTCCGTCTCTTTTTACTCAACCAGGCGAGTTCAACCTTCATGCATTTCAACGTCGATCTGTCAAAACAATGTCAGGTGCGGGAAATATAGAGCATTGAATTCAGGCAACGACTGGTAAAAAGCGTGGAAAAATTGTGTCGGCGAAATATGTCGGTTAAAAATGAAATATGTGTGGAAATTCGAATGAGTGAGATGAGGTTAGGACTATAGTCAGCTGTTTCCTTGCT